>NDFG01001117.1:129764-277975 GCA_002167245.1 Sporophila hypoxantha | reverse complement strand
TCTGAATTTTGTTGAACTCCAGGCTTTTATTAATTTTAGGAAGAAAGTCAGTCTGTAACACACCTAAAGTTTAAATCTTGATGTAAAAAGTATGAGCTGCTGGATAATCCTTCAAAGAAACAAATCCTCAAATAAAAGGGGAAGAATGCTTTCGGTTTTAACACAGGCAAAATGTTTAAGGGAAGGACTCTGCTTTTGGCTCACAGAAACCAAGGAAAAGACTGGTCTGTGTCCCTACCCAAAGAATCCCATATTACAGGCACTGATTTCATCAGAGGGTACTGGAATAATATAATAGTATTAAAATACCACCATCCACATATTTTAATGTAAAACAAAATAGTCCAAGCACTGCTATCAGAGTACAACAGAACATCAAATCACCCTGCAGGGTTTGCTTTTGCTGAGGCCAGACAGTTCAAGCCATGTAGCCTCATTTCTACAGGCTTGTGAGCCAATTCGCCTTGCTGAATTTGCAGGACACGGCCCTGAAAGCCAAAGAGGAGGATGGATTTGTGTGCAAGGACAGAAGCAACAAAAGGGGTTGTGGGCCACAGGTGGAGAGGATGGAGAGAGGCAGGTCTGGAGGGGACAGCTCAGCTGCAGAGGGCAGGGGACACAAATGGAGCAGATGTGCCTGAGAGATTCCAGCAGAGTTTGGAACCTCTGGCACCTCTGAAGAGAGCAGAGAGAAAGGGAGAGGGAGCCAGTTAAACCTTAGGAAAATACAGAAACAATAAATGGAGAGAGAGAACAATAAAGCAGAACTTTCTCACCCGTTGTGCTCCTTCCCATCCCCTTCCAGTGTTTTTTGGACCTCTAGGAAGGAACCCTAGCCCTGGGGCTCAGCTGGTGTTGCTCAAACTTCTGTTCAAAAGCCCTTTTAACCCTGAGTGCCTGTGGCCAGGCTTGGCTGAGAGCTGCAGAGCAGGGCCTGGCTGGGGCTGGGGCAGGAGCCCAGCCCAGGGCATGAGGCCACCCAGGGAGCCCCATCCCTTTCAAGGAGCCCCATCCCTTTCCAATTCCCCATCCCTTCCCAAGGAGCCCCATCCCTTCCCAATTCCCATCCTTTCCCAATTCCCCATCCCTTCCCAATTCCCCATCCCTTCCTGAGGAGCCCCATCCCTCAGACCCTGCTGGCTCTAAATGGGATGGTAATGAAACAAACCAAAAGGCAATTTAGGCTACTTTACACTCCGGGGCACAGCCCTGCCCGGGTCGGTGGCACATGATGTGTTTTGTGTTCATGTTCCAAGCCYATTTGGCAGATCCCCGTGGCAGATTGGAAATACTTTGRTGCAAGTTTGAACATCTTACCGGGATGTAAGGCCTTCTACAAAAGCAGTGATTGAATTAGGGTTGAGAAATGTATCCCTGGCTAGTTTCAATTTCAAAAAAAAGAGCTTTTAAAAAGGTACAAATGAGGCTAAAGGAATTTATGTTATTTTTCCGGTTTCTGTGCTATAACTCCTTTTCCATCTCCTCATCTATCTTCCAAGCGTCCTGCCTTATGAATGAGTGAGCAATAAAAGAAGTATGCAGTGGCTGAGAGYGAAACTCWAGATAACAAGATAAAGCCAAAGCTTGAGCAGAAGTTAAGATGTAGGTCAGAATATGGAATTTTCTCACATCTGAGTTTTAGGGCAGTCATTAGATCGTTTGCATGAGAAGCTGATTTAAAATCAGTGGCACAAAATGTGACCTAGCATGTGCTGAGTTCACTTGTGTCAAAGGCTTGSACCTGTGCTTTTGGGGGTTGTGATCCTGTCTTCAGTCCACATGTGCTGACAATCTGCTCCTAGACTAAAATAAAAATAAAGCTATTTCGAAGAACCAAAAAATTACAGAACCATGGAATGATTTGCATAGGAAGAGATCTAAAAGTTCATCTAATTCTGACCCTCGTTCCACGGGCAGGGACCTTCKTCTGGGTCAGTGCTCTGTCCTTGCCACCCCAGCTCACAGTGAGATTTCAGGCTCGAGGAGCTGGACCTGGCTCCTTCAGTGCCGGCTGTTTTCTGCTGAAAATGGCCAGTGACAGTGTCTGCTGTTTCCAAACACCTCAAACTGAAGGGAGAGGCTGTAACAAAGGGTTAATTCCAATTTCCATATCACTGACCGGCTGCCCAGGTTTGGAGCTGCATGGGTCAGCTGGGTTTTCTCAGGGGAAAAATGATGTGACCACTCCCTGAGCCCTGATKATCCCTCTGCCTGGGCTTTCCAGTGCTGGGCTCTGCCAGGTTAGGCGCAGTTTCATCATCAAAATTARTGTGGCCTCTTTCAAGTAAAAGACAGTGGGGAATTAATTGCTGGAATTAGGTGTGTTTGCTTGTGTTATCCCAACGTCACTGCTGCTTGGGGTCAGCTGCAGGGCCCAGGACTCAGAGCAGGACTAAGCTGYACTCCAGTTTTATTTGGCAAAGACTGGGCTGGTAAACAGCAGGAGAAGATACAGGGACAGAGTTTCAGGGGATGTGAAGGTGGAAGGGAAGATGAGGCTTGTTACCTTCAAAAGGAAAGTGTCGAGCACTGGGCAGTCCTGTTGAAGAAAAGCTGTGCCTGAGGAGGGTCCCATTCCAGCTTGGGTCCCTTGGCTGTGGAGCTGGGCAGAGTTATCCTCCCTGCTGAACTCACAGTGCAGAAGGGGAGTCAGCTCTGCAGGCAGAACTGGGTCATACTGATGAGCATTTGCTGCCTGGGACAGCAGCGTGCCCTGTGTGGTGGCAGCAAACCCATCCCTGAGCATCACCCAGCCAGTGTCCCTCTGACAGCCCTGCTATTAATGCATCCTTCTTTGTTCTTCTAACCACAGATCCTGGAGGAAAACATGAAGCTGGAGTGCAAGTGCCACGGGGTCTCGGGGTCCTGCACCACTAAAACCTGCTGGACAACGCTGCCCAAGTTCCGGGAGCTGGGCTACATCCTCAAGGACAAGTACAACGAGGCCGTGCAGGTGGAGCCCGTCAGAGCCAGCCGCAACAAGCGCCCCACCTTCCTCAAGATCAAGAAGCCCCTCTCGTACCGCAAGCCCATGGACACAGACCTGGTGTACATCGAGAAATCCCCCAACTACTGCGAGGAGGACCCGGTGACGGGCAGCGTGGGCACGCAGGGCCGCATGTGCAACAAGACGGCGCAGCAGTCCAACGGCTGCGACCTCATGTGCTGCGGCCGCGGCTACAACACCCACCAGTACTCCCGGGTGTGGCAGTGCAACTGCAAGTTCCACTGGTGCTGCTACGTGAAATGCAACACGTGCAGCGAGAGGACAGAGGTGTACACGTGTAAGTGAGCGCCTGCCCGGCCGCTCCCGGCCTGGATACATTTGCACATGCACTGARGAGCTGAGCGGAACTGCGGGAAGAGCTGCTCTCCCCCAGGAGATGCTCACCAACGGAGCCCTCTCTTTTCCTCACGTTTCGTTGCTTATGTGGATACACATTTCAGACTCTTATAAAGTCAGRCTAGAAACAAAACCAAGCAAACCCCTCCCCGGGCCCCCAGAGACATGAAAGAGAGAGGAAGGGATCACCTCAGTGAGCCTGCCCCTCGGGAGGAAGGAGRGCTGGCTGCCTTGCCGAAAGACACCGGCCAGGGAGGCATCTCCGGGGGTGGCAGCAACTCTTGGTTTGGGAAAGGGGTGGTCAAACACCTCCGTGCACGAGGAGCAGGGGAGAAATCCCTACAGAAGGGCTTTGCACAGGATGGGATGGACAGAGCCTCCCRGTGAATTGCCCCTGGGAGTGTGTGGATAACACAGATTTAGGCTTCCACACTCGTGAAAAGCTTCTACTGGTCTTGCCCGTCTTTCCACGTCACAGCACTTGCTGCAGCAAGAAGAACTGTGGAAGGGTTCTGTAGACACTGCTTTATCTGCCTTTCTCGTGTGTGTGTGAGCTGCAGATTTTGGCACAGGGATTTGGGACACTTGGGCATAATAATAACAATATTTAACAATTTATTCAGATAAAACTAATATTAATTTATTTAATTAAAAGAAGAACTTTACCGACCTTTCTGGAACTATTCTGCAATTAAAGTAGATAGCTGGCTTTCTTTGTGGAATAATTTTGTAGGATCAGCAAGGAAACACTGGAGCTGTACATATTATTCTTGACTAGGATATTTCTATTAGTTGGACTTGCAGGATATGTTCTACAGTACTGGATGTTTAAGGACAAAAGCTGGCGTCTTTATATATATATGTACATACACAAACACACTGTATTTGGGGGTTTTTGTTTGTTTGTTTCCTCCTGTTTGCTGCTAGTTGTCTGGAACAAAAGTGGAGTGGTAGGGGTTACAGATCTTTACCAGTTTTGCGTTTTGTTTTTTTTTTTTTTTTCTTCAATTAAAGAAAGAAACATTAATAAAATCCTGTTTGGAATATGTCTAAAAATAAGAAAATCCAGACAAAATTCCATCTTTTGGAAAAATCAACCATAGGATAAGAGAGTATATTTTGTAAGAGACTATTTTTATATAAATATTTTATTTATACTACGTCTGCTTGTTCAACCTGTACTTTTTCTCAAAACAGGCATACAATTTGTAATTCTTAGGCTATTTAACAGAGAAAGGGTAATTAGTTTGTGAACACAACAGCAGCAAGCTGGATGCATTCAGCTGCAATTGGTGGATGTGTCAGAAAGCAGGATGAACTTTCTCTCCTGGCTCTTTTCCTGCAGCTCAGTTTGCAGAATATGCAAAACAAGAACAGGGTATGTAGCATCAATTTTGTCACATGGCTTGAATTCATGATTGGTATTAACTGGATGCTCATTTATCCCATTCAAGAAAAAAAAATCCGAATTAGCTTCCCACATGCGTCAGTCATTAAACTGTGGCGTTATGACTCGCAAATGTGCTGTGTGTGCTGTCAGTTAAACCTCTGCTTTGTGCTGCTGTCAGAGCTGATTCCCATCAGGGCAGGACTGTAGACTGTGACTGTAATAACTTGCATGACACACATCGTCTGATTCTCATAGATAGGATACAAAGCTTACTTTTTGTCCAGCTCCTTTTGGCATTTYCATTATTCTTTCCCCRCCTCCAAAGGCCAGAGCCCAAAAATGCAGAAAAACATTCGGACGAGTTTAAAGAGGCAAATTTAAAGACTACTCACTTGTTTTTCAGAGCCCAACTAAGCTGTTTTGCATTCCCTTTGTGGTATTTCCTTTTTATCACCGCTGATTTCTTCAGACATTGGAGTAGTAAATATTTCTCTGCATTTAGAATTGTTCTGTTCCTACTGCTTTACTCATTTGTGGCTGATAAAAAACCATGTCTAATTCTAACGTTGTTTTTCAGTGGGTAAGAAACGTGGCCCCGCATTACAGATGATATTGCACATTGTCGGGGACAGATCAGGTTCTCTGCTCCTTCCAGACTGCAGGATCTCCCCAGCTGATGAGGCATCAGTGATGGGAATGTGTCACTGACTCCCTGCACAGCAGCAAGTGCCACCAGGGTGGGTGAGACACCTCTGTCCTGTGTGCACTGGTCCTTCTCAGGCAAAACTCCCACCCAACACTGTGAATGAAAACTGAGAATTTCTGAGAAGGGAAACAGAAGCATCACAAAAGATGCTGCAAAGTTGGACAACCTACCTGTTAGGACTTGGGTTTTAACTCACTCCTTGTATATATATTATTTAAGAACACAAACCCATGCAGTACCTAATCCTAGCAATGTATATCAGGGGTTAATGCACAGTTTCTTTGCAGACCTGCCACTTAACACAAAATAGAATTTTTATTCAATTCAGGCACCAGAATGGGGTATCAAAATAAAGTTATTAATGTAATTTACTTTCAATCTTATGACTTGTCAATTTTCATTGAGTTACTGCTCTTAGTCCTCCTCAATTCCACACAAGTAGATTTAAAATGCAGCCACATACCATAGGGATGTTCATTATTACTCTGTATTATGGTTAAATAATTCAGATCTAACATTTAATATTGGAATCTCCCCGCCCTGTGTGTAGTGGGCTTTGATTTAGTGAATACCATATCARAGTTAAAGTTGCATTTTCCTCACTAATTAGAGTTCCTTTACAAGTTATTACTTTTGCAGCATGTTTTTACCATAGAAAAGTAATGTGCAAAACTCCTGCTCCCTGTAAATTTCCATATGCAGTGARGTGCCATGTACAGCTAGCAGAATAATTATTGAAGGACAAATATCTTTAAACAGTTTTACTCACAATAATAAAAAACTGGATGCACAAGGAATTCAATTTGGTACACATTTTCCCTATATTTTACAATATTGATGATGAGAAAATGGAGAGAAGAAAAGGGAAAAAAKCTGTCAATTTGTTTAATAACTGGAATAACAGTTTGGGAACCATGAATCAAAGAGCAAGGAAAACCAAATGCTGCATTCGACTAGAAAGRATTTAGAAATTTGGCTGTGTCACCTTAGATAGGAGAAATCGGGCCCATCAGGATGTGCCATGAATGRGGAGTTAATTGGTCATTGCTAAATGGGCTTGAATGGCCCGGAGAATAAACAGGAGAAGGGGGAAGATTTACGGGTTTGTGGATATTCCTCCCCCACAACAGCTCGGTCTTTGTGCTCCGGGATAGAGGAGCTCTGTTTTTACGTGGGGAGGGAGCCACAAAGGCACTGAAATGCACACAAGTGCGGGACAATGCAGCCCTCAAAGGAAAATCCATCTTCTCATGTGTGCTGCCAGGGCAGGGCTGGGCACAGGGACAGCCTGGATGGGGCAGGGGAAACACAGCCCCGGAGCAGGGTCAGGGACAGCAGCGGGAAGCAGGAGGGGAAAAGCCTGGCTGCAAGTTGGGAACCTGTTAATTGTGGAATCTCCCTTCCCCATCCCGTAGTGGAACCCCAGTRTGTGGAAATGAAGATGTTCTGCCTCAGGATCCCAAGTAAGTTTTAAGGATTTTACCTCTCAGCCTTTCTAAAAGGACAGCTAACCGGAATTGACTCATCTTGATACTAGAAACACATAAAACATGAATCAGTCCATGATTAAGTTTTCTTTGCCACGTATGCACAAAGCTAACGGAGATAGTGATAATTAAACTGAAAACATCCTTAAAATAAACTCTTAAGTGGTTCATTTGATAAAGTTATTGTAAGGGGACACAGTAACTTAGAAAAGGCAAATAATGGCTACTAACCATATTGCACAAGGCTCTCAATGAACTCTCCTGTGGATTACAAAACTCTTTTTAACTGACCACACTTCAAAATCAATTTGTTAAACAGAGAAASGTCACAGACTGCAGTCAGGATGCACAAATTCAAATTAGGATGCTGTATAACTATTTCTGACAATATTTTCACATTTGTCATTATAATAGACAAGGAAATATGCACTGTGAATGTCCCAAATGTGCATATCAACCAATACTGTCCCTTGTCCCCAGCCRGGAACCAAAGGAGTCCATGGAGCAAGAAGGTCTCCAAGTCTGAGCTGCAGGGTGGCTGGAAAACTGGATGTGAGTCAGCACAGCCTGGCAGCCAGGGGGGACATCCCTGTTCTGGGGGCACCAGGCCCAGCATGGCCAGTTGGGCCAGGGAGGGGATTGTCCCTCTCTGCTCTGCACTGGGGCGGCCTCACCTCAAATACTGTCTGAGGTTTTGGTCACTGCAATATAAAAAAGTGTGTCCAAAGGAGGGACACAGCARGGGGAAGGTGTGGAGGGGCCCTACAAAGAGTGGCTGAGGGCACTTGGTTTGCTCAGCTGGAGAAGGGAAGATTGAGGTCAGAGCTCCGGGGGCTGCAGCTCCTCCCGAGGGGCAGCTCCAATCTCTGCTCCCTGGGACAGGGACAGCAGCCAGGGAACAGCTGGAGCTGGGCCAGGGGAGGGTTAGGGTGGACATCAGGGAAASGTTCTTCCCCCAGAGGCTGCTGGGGCACTGAACAGACTCCCCTGGGTTTGGTCACGTCCCCAAGGCTGCCAGAACTCCAGYAGCATTTGGACAACACTCTCAGGGATAGCCGGGGTGGGATTGTTGGGGTGTCTGMGCAGGGCCAGGGGCTGGACTCGATGYCCCTTGCAGGTCCCTTCCAATTTAGGATGTTCCATGATTCTAACTAGAAGACAGAAAAAGACATTTGTAAGACAAAGKAACTAAAGGCCTGTAACAGACAGGGTGCACTCCAGAAATGCTTTGGAGTACAGAGGAAAAAGCCTCAGAAGGAAAAGGCCTGGACAAATCAATGCATGGAAGGCACAGCACTGAGTCCAGCAGAGAAGAGAACAGGCTCAGCAGCACGGGCAGATTGCAGCAAAGCTGAGCCTGCCTGCTGCTGCACAGCCCATAGAGCAATTTCATTCACATCAAGCCAAATCCAAAGTATCTGTTCCCTGGAACCAGCAAGAAACCTGTTTTGTGGGCTGTTTCTCACACAAAAGTTTTTACCTAGCAACTTTTCTGGTACACATGGAAATATGCACTATGGACATCACATCCAGTGTATTTTTTAGCATAAAATCCCACAGAGGATGTTAAYTACCCATCACCTTGAGAAAGAAGTCAATGGAGAAAGACACAGAACCAGTAAAGGCAGTCATGTTAGACCATAATGTCATCACACYGGACTGGAAGATAGGTCATTTATTAAAAAAAATAATAAAGTATTTTCCACATATTAAAAAAACATCAGGATAATTCCTCTTGGCCTTCTTTAATGCTGTGATGTCAAGTTGTACAAAAGTTCTGAYCTGAGCCTGGTCCCAGCCAGGCACTATTGTCCCTCCAAACAGACAGGAAATCAGGAGACAGAGCCCGAGAGGGTTGGCCAGTGGGCACAAAGGCAGCCTGTGAGAGAAGCAGGACTATGGCCCAGATTTCTCAGCTTGTGCCATCCCTTTTTTAAAGGAACTTGAGCAATGACTTGTTTGTCGCCTTGTATAAAATACATATCCAGATTGGAGGGTTTGGGAAATGTATTGGCTCACGCAGTGATTTCCCTGTGTGTTCTGGGGAGCTGAAGAGAGGAGGCTCCTTCCCAGGCTCATTAAATGCTGAGCACACAGTAATTAATATAACCTCCACATTAAGTATGAGTCATGCACCAGGGAAATGGAAGGAACCTGCTCTCATGTTTTGTCTCCTGGAGTCAAGTGATCAGCAAAGCTGGGAGATAGCAAAGGAGATGGCAGAGCAGGCTTTGTGAGGGAGGGGATGTGGACAGCAGCTCCACAGAGGGAACAAACAGGCTCTGGCAAGCCAAAYCTCAGCTCAAAGTCTCCACAAAGCAGGGGCACGTTGCTCTGATGCCTCAGCACTGGAGGCATAGAAAAAGGGAATATTCTACTGGAAAGCATTTAATAGGACAGCGTTAAAGCACATGGTGTTTGCTGCCACCAAAAGAGGGGGATGTGGGATGACTCACTGGGYTCAATGAGTTGTACCAACTAAGTACAAATTATGAGAATTAGAACAGAAGCTAAAACAAAAAATAAATTGCTTAAAGCCTTTCTGAGAAGTTAGAAAGGCAATTTATCTGCTGCTGTCTCTCCTTTTGTGCTCAGCTCAGGCACCTGTCAGAATATTTTGATGCCTGCCCATTTTTAGTAGTGAGCCACATGAGCTGAATTCAGATTAAACAGTAAAGAAAAAAAGCATCCCAGAATATATATTGTGTTTATTTAGGCCAGAGCAGCTTGGACGACAGTGCAAAATCAATCAGAGCCTGAAAGGAAGCTGGCAAACCGTCAGTGCCTCGGCACATCCAGGCTGCACTGGCTCAAAGACAAGGGACAGGGGCTGGGAAACTCCTGGTGCTTGTAACATACCCTTGGTTGATATAATAACGAGATGAGATGAGGGGATACACAGACCTGAATTCATGGCTACACATCAAAGTTGTCATTTTGATGACTTGTTTGGGCAGGAGTGGCAGTGGCCGGGTGATAGATTATTCTCCCTTTATCCTGTCACAATGACATCTGCTTTATTCACAGATCAGCCACCAGTTGCTACAACAACGCCAGTGTGCTTTAGAAAATGTTGTTGAGCTGCTGAGAGAATCTTGGCTACCCATTAGCAAAATGTTAACTATGCAAAACCAAAGAGCGTTTGGTTTTGTTGTAGGAAAGAAGTCAATGCTCTGCAATAACTAAGAATGTCAAAAAGAATTTACATTCAAAAAGTAGAGAAGGGGTTTAACCCATGATATCACCATGATTCAAAAATCCCCCTGGAATTCATTAGTGAGACATTAGGTCTGAAGAATAGAGAAAATAAATAATGAGTTTTAAAAAGAAAGAACAAATACACTTTCCTCCGAGCGGCATTTTAACACGTCTGCTGCCCTTCACTTTTTCCTGTTCATTGTCTTGGAGTTTTACACAGTAAACCTTCCCTAACAGGGGTTTATTTATTTTTATTTATTTRTTTCCTGCCTGCTTCGCACTTGGAGGAGACCCTGGTGCTGGCAAACCATGCCAGGACACGGAGCTGGCTGCCAGCACAGCCCCTCAGCCCCACTGCAGGACGGGCTGGGAGAACCTCAGCCACCTCTTCCTTAGGAAGGCAATTCCAGGGAAGCGTTTGCAGCAGGAATGGCTTTGTCCTGCCAGCAGACAAGGCAGCCCCGTGTTCGAGGGCTGTGCTGGGGGCAGGTGAGCATCCCTGGAAGCAGGAGCAGCRCTGGAGGGAACAGTGCAGAGCTGTGCCCAAGGCACAGAAATCCCCAGCTGCTGAAGGGGCTGCTTGCAGGGAGAGGTGCCTGAGCTGCAACATTTGGAGTGAAATTCCTCCAATTTCTAGGAAAGCTCTGCCTGCCATGGCCCAGGTGATTGATGGGGGCTGCCTGCCACTGAGGGTGCTGCTAATCTGTGTCAGGCAGCATCCTCCTCTGAGAGAGGATCCCTGCTCCAGCCCTCTCTGCCTTTGGAACACAATGGCTCTATCCATCTTGGCCGTAATTTTTCATCCACTTCAAAGTTAAGTGAATGTAATTCTTAATTTGTTTTCCAAATGACTCAAACAATTTTCTTCCCTTTGTCTCCCCAACAAAATCAGATCGATTTTACAATGTGTTGTACTTCAAATTTAACTTCATTAAATGTTTATAACATTAAGAGGCTAATGACATAAGCCTTGTCTGTGGTATTTATAGGCTTTACCAAGAGACTGAAGAGGGCTGAAGTTCAGGTTAATTCTTTGACAATGAGATTCAACACCTGGTTGGAGCTGTAATACACAAACTACTAGTACTATGTCAAGACTATCACGTTAATTTAATTTATCAACCATATTTTCTGTTGCAGTTGGAAATCTCAGCCCAGCCCACAATAGATCATAGGTGTATTGTTTTCCTGTCACAGTAAATAGGTCCCAAATGCTGATCTAATGATCTTGTTACATAACCAAGCTCAAGATTTGTTAAGCTACTTATTACTGGAAGAATATATGTGAAAAATTGCCAGGAGCCATTTTTTGCTACATTCTGAACACATCTGGAGTCCCCTCCCCACAGTGATTCCCTGGGTTCTATGTGCCCCAGTTTCATGTTATAATTGCAAAGCCATGGGGTTTAATGAAGGATTCAGCCACGTTTTGCTGCTCAGCACTGCCCTGCCCAGCTGCRAGCAGTCTGGTTTTCCCTTGGTTCTGAGCCTGCTTCTCCCAGAGATTCTTCCTACAGCTGGTGACCTTCAGTCCATGGGAATTCAAGGGACATCACACAAACTGCTGTCAACGATGGAGTAGCATTGGTTGAATCATATTCCAATAATTTTCAATTATTTTCAGTTATATTAAATTTCCAATAATTTTCAAGGGAGTGCAGGTGAGGAGTAGTTTTGGGGTCTTTTGTGGGCATTTTTAGTGGMTTTTRTTTGCTTTGTTGTAGCTGCTGCTARAAGCACTCAAAGCAGCAAGGAACAGGGAAACAGGGATATAACAGGGGATTAATGGGTTGCCTGAAGCTTTTGAATATGTTGGATCATCCACCTTTACCCAGGAGCACAATTTCTGTGCAGATATTTCTGTGTAACCCTGAACTGGGATTTCAGCTGCTCTCAGGTCTACCTGGAGTGAGCCTTTGGGACGGGGTGCTGTTCTTTGAGCCTTGGTGCAGTTCAAACCCAAGCTCAGAGCTCAGCACAGCCACCCAGTGCACCCCAGGGCTCATCTCCTCAGGGCCAAAGCTCCCTCCCAGCTTGGAAGGACGAGCACAGCACCAGAGGTAATTTTTAAAAGGGCCCCTGTGTCTCAGGTACAGCCAGCAGGGAACAGCAGCCCTCGCCAGCATCGTTGTCATGGCTACAAATGGCAATCTCTGTCTTCCACATGCATGGAGTGGAATCTGGGGAGAGTCCAAAGAGCATCCTTAAAAATGCACTGCCACGAGAGGGCGGCGGGTCCTGGAGCCCCAGCAGGCCACCAGCAGCCCCCTGTCACTGTGCCCARGGCTCTGTGCAGCACTGGCAGAGGGCAGCTCCCTCCCCAGCCATCCAGTTAAACCCACCAGGTACCCCCACTGCCCTAATGGCAGCCAATTTCAGCTAATTACACACCAGGAACTTTATTTCCTGAAAATGGATATTGCCTAAGCYAGAGGTATGGATAACATCTTCATCTGCCAGAAACAGGATTAGTTTTGACAGAGTTATGTTTACAAACATAAAATTTATCACCTTTTTTTTGTTTTAAATAGCACCTGTGTACACCTGGAACAAGACAGTAGCTGATGATTTATGTTGGACGGTAACAAGGGCTGGCTTTGCTGGAACTCTGCCACAGCTGAGTGTCTGTCACTCTGCCCTGCTGGGTCAAGACAACACATCAGTCAAGTAAATCACTTAAGTAAATTATTGAGGACTTAAATTGACTTTTTCTACATAATATGTAATTACTTCCTRGAACCAACATTCCCTTACATCACCGATCTAAAAAGCTTTCTATTTGTTTTTTAACTGAATATTGATTGAATTTAAATGGCAGCCAGCGTGTACTACTTATCTGGAGTTCAGATTCGAGGGAGCAGACTTGCAGCAGCTGTCAGCCCTGCAGGCCCTGCAGCCTCCCAGGGCACCAGCCCAGCCCTGCCCGGGGCAGGAGCAGCCCCTGCAGGGCCAGGGCCCCTGGGGAGCCAGGGCTGGCCTGGGGATGCTGCAGCAGAGCAGCAGCACAGGCAAAGATGAAAGACAACTCTGCACCACCGAGCTCCCACCCTGACTGCTGGAACAATGAGGATTTCTGCTGCAGCCAGCAAAGCTGTTAAAGCCAGAAGTGAGAATTACAAGTGTAAAATCTCCATGGGGACTGCAGGGATTTGGAGCCCCACAAGGCTGCATCTGCTGCTGGCTGTGCCTGTGCTCCTGTCACAGCTCTAGAAGGAAAGCCAAATATGCAAAGACTCCTCATGTCATCACAGAAAGATGAGAGCTTTTGGCAGATRGCATTCTGCCTCTAGCTCTGTGCCTCGCTCAGAGCCAGGGAGCTGCTCTGTGGCCCTGCAGGGGAGCCCTGAGCCACAGAACCTGCCCAGGCTCTGTGTGGCAGCAGCTCAGCTCAGAGCGTGTGCGCCTGCACCACTGCAATCATTCACATGTCAGGGAAAACCCTCTGAGTGCAAATACCCTTCCTGTCAGAGTCTGTGTGTCCTGTCCTCAGTCATCCTCCCCAAACCACCCTTCCACATCCTACTAAACCCCTCCAGTCTGGGCAGCAATTTTCCTGCTTTAGGAGACAACCAAGGGGAAACAAATACCAATCATTTTCAGAAGTGTCTGCATGCAAGTTTGGTGGAGGGCAGGAGAGGCAGGAAGGAGACACTGGGCTCAAAGAAGGAAGTTTTCAAGTTGGAGGAGTCTTACACCCACAGGGATCACACACCCCCTCCTCCTTTGGGCATAAATTAAAAGCCCTTTAAATTTGAGTTTGAAACTGGTCAAGTGACCCTGGGCTGCGAAATGTGCCTGGCTTTGAGAAAAGGCTGAGGAGGAGGCTGCTGACCCCAGCAATGATGAGCAGAGATCAGATTTGTCAATGTGCAACATTTAATATTCCTTAGTCAGAATCGTTTCCGGTTAAAATTGGCAGAAGTGGTGAATATAATTCTCTCAGTATTTTATTAGTGAGATGGGAAGTTAATGGGAAAGGGCAGCTAAAAGTAGTTTTGCTAAGGCTAGAAAATACATTAAAGTCAGCATTGTCATGGATTACACCCAAGGTCACAGGATTCAGTCACAGGAATTGATTGGTATTTACAACTCAACAAATTGCTTGAAGCAGGAGTGACATCATGGCCCACACTATTTAGCACAGGAGCTGCACACAGGGAGGCTGCAGAGCAGCACAGCACCTGTGGGTGGGTTAATGCACTTGCTGTGGGCTCGGCTACAATCAGGAGAATTCTGCCCTCCCAGCCTCATGCTCTGCACAAAGCTGCACTCTGTGAACCCAGCAAAGTGAGCAGGCTCTTGTTAGGTGAGCACCTGAGCACTGCTGACCAACCACAGCATCACCACAGCATTCCTTTTTATTCAGATGGGAGATMGGAGAAAGCCACTTTCTGCTTCATGCAGCTAATTGCATTTTAATTAAGAATAATTTCAGCAAGCAAGGTCCTGCTTGCACCTGTTGCAAGAGCAGGATGCTCCCAGCAGCCCAGCAGGCAGAGGAGCAGCCCTGTGCCCTGAGAGCGCCTCCTCAGCCCTCACAGGCTCTCGGATGTTTCTTGCTTGGCTCTGTGCTGGAGAGTGGAACAGGAGCTGGGGAGATGTGCACTAAGAGTTGGCTCAGTGATCCCTGCAGGTCCCTTCCAACTCAGGACAGCCCTGACTCTGGGATTCCACAGCAGCTCAGACAGAGACCAGGGAATCCCAAACCATTTCATAGGTTGGTGAAGTGTAGGAGCTGCAGGAGAAAACACTTCAGCTGCCCTGGAGGGGTGATGCAGTGCTTATTTCTCTCCACATGGTTAAATGTGGAAGCAGGAGTGCCACCAAACCCCGTGGACAGCAGGGACATGGAGCTGGCTTTGGCTCAGAGTTCAGTGGCCAAGGGACCTGCTCCTCCCATGGGCTGTGTGACCCCCCCACCCTGTGGTGTCACACAGCCCCGGGCCCCAGAGCAGCTCCTCATGCCCTCCCTTCCTCACTCAGCAGGGCACATCTGCACTATAAAGTTCATTTTCTTCCATCACCAGAGGAGGCAAATCCCCTTTCATGTAATTGCATGTGCTTCAAGGTGCTTGTGGACTTTGACCAACTGGTTTGTACAATCAGAATTTCCCCCTCCCTGCTGGAATCCGTCATTCCCTAATGCATTACTTTACACAGCAAATTGAACGTGGGTTTTGTGGGTATTTTTGCCAACCTTTATGAATCCTCTTGAGTGATCTGTGGATGGGATCAGCAAACAAATTTTGTTCTAGCTCTCCAAATCCTGACACATGAATTGATTTCAGCAGGKCACGTTAAGTGAATGATGGATCCCTGCCAAAAGGGCAGGTAGGATTTTGCAGGGGGAGGAGGAAAGAAGACTTCGCTTTCTCCCTTTTTTCTTCTTCTTAGCCAGTCTTGTTAAGAAAGGGCAAAAGCACTCAAATTCATTGCTCTCAAATAAATTGGTTTTCTTTTCTACCCTCTCGGAAGTGTTTTTCCTCCCAGGCTTAGCCAGTTGTGCCTTCCTGGAAGCAGGAACAGGAGAGATCCTGCTCAGTCCTGCCCGGGCCCGCTGACGGCACCACGCGGCCCTTCCCTTGGCACCACCCCCGTCTGTCCCTGCCCGAGGCTCCTCTGACACCACCACCTCTGTCCCTGCCCCTCTGTCCCTGCCCGAGGCTCCTCTGACATTTCTCAAGCACACTGAGGCTGGCACAAGAGCAGGCTCTTTTAGCAATGCCAGTGGGAGCTGAGGGAGCCCGTTCCCTCTGGCTGCTGGGCCGCTCTCAGAGGCTGCTCTGTATGCCTGGCCAGGGCTCTGATGCTAATTGTTGGCACTGGCAAAGTCCCACTGCAAACGAGAGATCCGCATGACCTTCTTCAGTTACAGATAACACCAAACTGCAGTTCCTATTTAAGTGCAGATTGGTTAACCTCAGGACTCCGTTTCTATCATTAATAAAGGGTTACGTTACAAAGGCACCTTGGAGCTGTCCCAGGGAAATGTGGCCAACCTGCCCCTTTCTTGTGAGCACTTTTCCTGCACTGAGCTCCTGCTTTGGGCAGCTGTGCAATTCAACTGCTCTGCAACTCCAGCAGCAATGAACGGCCCTGCTTTAGGACAGGTGTTGTGGCAAAACAACACTTTTCTCAATCGGGTGTGCTCTGTAGTAACTGTTATTGCTGTGCTTGGTGATTTCCAAATCTCCGAAAGGGTTTGTGCACAGAATCATCATGTGAAATCTCACCTGGGCTTTCAGTCATCTCTGGGAGAAGGCTGGTTTCAACCAAAAAAAGTCAAAATAGAGTTATAGAGATTTTTCTGTTTCCAAAAAGACATTCAATACCTGAACAAAATACTCATTACTTCCTATTATTATACTTCATATAGCTTGTATATATTTATAGCTACTTTCCACCTCTAACTTGTAATAATCTACACAGGATTTCAGAAGACAGTGTAATTTTTGTCTTATTACAAGAGGTGATTGGGCACATTGTGAATTTAAGGCCTTTTCTGTTGTACATCCTTTATCTTGGGCGATTAAAAAGCATCATCATGTCCATCACAGAAACTTTTTTCCACATCAGAGATGCATCCATGGCTCCAGATCTTGGGAAGTTGCTGCTTTTCTGTGCCCAGCAGGACCTGCAGTGTGTTTCCATCAAAGCATGCCAACTGTCAGGCTCCACCAATGCCTCAGGGTACACCAACCTGTGTGAGCAAAAAGCGGTGGTGATGGGAGCCCAGAACTGGAAAAACTGGAGAGTTCCACACTTGGACAAGTGTCTTTAGCAAGGCTGTTCTTGTGCAGCTGCTCAGGGTTAAGTGCTAGGTCCTTGTTTGAGGACAGCCCGAGGAGTCCAATGCTCAGCTCACAGAACCAGGTGATCAGCCCAGGGAGGCCAATCTGCTCCCTGCTGCTCGTTTATCACTGCTGGGTCAGCGCTGTGCCAGAACTGTCTTAGACCTCCTAAAAGCTGATGTAGTTACACAAACACAAAGTCATTATTGCCTTGGCTCCAGATCTGCTCATTCATCTAACTCCTCAAGAGCTGGTTCAAGAATGCTAATTAATAGTAGTTTATCATTAACGAGCTGGCTTTATTTACCAAGATTTGCCTTTGGTTTGCCAGGGACAAGACTGCTGGAGTTCTGTTCTGTTTTCTGACTTGCATCMTGTTGAACATCATAAACTGGATTTATATGGTATGAAATGATGAATYAGGGCTGAGTCATTTCATGTATTAGCATTTCACACTGCCTGAAATGAGACAATTTGTTAAGTTCTACAACCTGTGTAATTATTCCTCTACATCTCAGGTAAGGAAATGCTACAGCTCCACTCTGCCATAGTGAYTCTGAGCATCCAAATATCTTTTAAAGCATTCAGTGAGATTTATGATCACCTTCTCCTTATTACTATAATGAGACTCCAGCCTATGATGGAGGTGCATCTAGAACAGCACTTAAACCCACCCAGCAGTGCACCCACGCTGCAGCACGTGCACTCTTACACAAGTGATCCTTACAGAAACCATTTTTCTCCTTTTTGTAGTTCCTGGAAATATTTATCGTCAACTCAATAAAGTAAAGGAGAGCATCCTGCCTTGAAACCTGCTGGGTCAGATTATGCTGCCAGTAAAGGGGGCCAGTGCTTGGGGCCAGTGAGAGCCAGAAGGGCTGAATTSTGTCCCTGTTCCTCTGCCATGGGACAGGGCAAGTGCAGATTGAGGGGGTGCATGTGTGAGGGACCACGCACTGGGAATGAGCCCTCCCACTCCCTTTCCCTTTCCTCCCAGCTGCTAAAGGTGATGAGCAGGATACCAGTGAGACAGAGAGGTAAAAAAACTGAAATTAATAGAGAATCAGAGGCTCTTCCCAAACGATCAGTGCCAAGTGCTCCATTTCCAGTCTGCAGCACATGGGGATGGTGCTGGCTCCCAGGGGTGGCACAGGGATGGTGCTGGCTCCCAGGGGTGGCACAGGGATGGTGCTGGCTCCCAGGAGTGGCACAGGGATGGTGCTGGCTCCCAGGAGGGGCACAGGGATGGTGCTGGCTCCCAGGAGTGCACAGGGATGGTGCTGGCTCCCAGGAGTGCACAGGGACAGGGATGGCTCCCAGGAGGGGCACAGGGACAGGGATGGCTCCCAGGAGGGGCACAGGGACAGGGATGGCTCCCAGGAGGGGCACAGGGACAGGGATGGCTCCCAGGAGTGGCACAGGGATGGTGCTGGCTCCCAGGAGTGGCACAGGGATGGTGCTGGCTCCCAGGGGTGCACAGGGATGGTGCTGGCTCCCAGGAGTCACACAGGGATGGTGCTGGCTCCCAGGAGTGCACAGGGACAGGGATGGCTCCCAGGAGTGGCACAGGGATGGTGCTGGCTCCCAGGGGTGGCACAGGGACAGGGATGGCTCCCAGGGGTGGCACAGGGATGGTGCTGGCTCCCAGGAGTCCCACACAGTGCCAGAGGCACTCGAGGCCCTGCTCAGCTGAGCGGGGCACTGGTGTCACCTCCCCAAGCAGGCTCCAGCTGCTGCTGCTCTGGAGCAGTCCTCGCCTGGCATTCAGAACTCCTGGCACATCCAGCAGCTCCTTCCCTGTGCACACATTGCTTCCCTTCTCCACCTGATCCACAAAGCACCTTGAACTGCTCCTGACTGACTCCATCTCCTCTCCACAGCCCCAGCAGGCGTGGGACCCCCTGGGATTGARATTCCTGGTGCAGTATTTTGAGGTAATTACATTAGATTGCTGCTCTCCTTCCTCACTTATTGCTTTGGCATTTAAAAAGCATTAACCAACAAAGTCAGAGATAGGTAGATTTACTGAGTGACTGAATATTTACAAGTATATTTTACTTCAAATTATTCCTCAGCTTTCAAGAGAAACTATTATAATGTGCATTAATTTATTACATTGAGCACTTCCTCCTATTCAATTRTAATGTAATGAGATATTTTTCTTCCTTCAAGCATAGAATTCGTATCAGCAGAGGAGAGAAAAACACTAATTCCTTTCTTCTGTGGGTTATTTGGGATAACTCTGCAGCCCATTCTTGCAACTGGTTATTAAAGCAGTTGGGAGCTCAACCCAGCTGAGTGGACTGAAATCACACAAGCTTGAACAACTTTGATCAAGTGATGCTCTGCTYCATTTAATGATGCAACAAAGGGAGAACAAACCAACAAATAAATAAATAAAAGAAATCCCCAGACTCCAAATCCCTACAAAACCCATGGTGTGAAAAATTACATTASAGTATGAGATTTTAAGGCATGTATTATTCAGGGCAGCTGAATTAACACAGCCAAATATCATTACATGATAATTATATAATTACTTAGATTTGCATTTTGTGGGGGCCCATATTTTCATGATTTAGAACACGTTGTCTCCTTCTCTAAGCTATGGAGATTACAAATAAGATTTGCAGGGTGGCAGTTTGAGTTTTCAAATGAAAACTTTGCTCTAAGGCAAGTAAAACGAAGAGCTGTGAATCTGTGGGGAGAGAGGGGCAGCAGGAGCAGTGCAACCACCACCAGSTGACTCCTACCACCTTTCTGCTTCAGGTTACTGAACTCTTTAGTGAAAGTCAGTCCCTGAAAACAAATAAAAATCCCCTCCCCAGTGAAATGGAGCTCTGATGTAAGACTGCATGGGAACATTATTGATGTTCTSTGCACAGGCTGAGGTGATGCCTGGAGAGCACAGGAGAACCTTGGCTGCATCAGGACCACGTGCAGGGTCTGACTCTGCCAGGGCCTCACGTTCACCTCAGCAGGGCTCACTAGTTGCTGGTGAGTCCTGTGCCAAAGCCCCAGCGTGCCCTGTCCCACAGATGTGCCACAGTCCCATTCCCCATTCATGCCAGGGATCTGAGCTGAGCTCTGGGATGGTGCACACTCCTGTGCTAGAGATTGCCCCACACTGACACCTAAAAACTTGCATTAGCTCTCCTTCTGTGCTTGTGAGTTTGGATATAGGAGCCAAAAGATTCAAAAATGAGAAGCTCTTTGAAGTTTCCAATTTTTGCAGACCCAGATAATTTTGGCACAGGTCATGTCACAACCATCATTTGTCCTGAGGCTGAACTTTCTGAGCATTTCAGCACCAGCTCTAAGGCTGTGCTTTGAAACACAGATAAAGTCCTTGACTAATGCTGTTGTGAACTAAAGTAAATTCAGGTTCTGTCAGGGTGTTTTGAAGTGCAGGATTTGGCTCAGAACAGATTATCTTCCAACACTTCAACATTTCAGTCTTTTCTTGGATTTCATTGTCTCTCCTTTGCTGTGATTTAATCCAGGAACAGGGAAAGGCTGGGTCCTTTGGAGCTGCCCCTTGCAGTGGCTTCTGTGCCACATCAGCCCCATTCACTCTGTCACTTGTGAACCCTTTACAAACGGCTTTTGATGTCAGTGGCCTCAGGCATATCAATACCAGGGACCTCCTTCTCCTTGTTCCCCATATTCCATCCCACACCCGGATTTAAGCTGGTTTGCAGTTTGTAAAACTGTTGACAAGATTCAGGGGGATGGACAAATTCCAACTTCACAGATCCCACTGAAAATTTTGAGTCCCAGAAGACAGAAAATAAAAACCCATTAGGGTTTGTGACAAAACAGAATAATCCTAAATTTCACAGGTTGTATGGCTCGTTTCCTCTTCTTCCAAATTCCTGAAGTGTATCCCAATTTCCCCCAACACATCCACACTGGTTTTGCTGAAATCTTTAACCAGGAATCAAACCAGCAGCGGAGAAATGTCTTAGGTGCTCCTTGCACTCTCCATGGAATTATTCTGTTGGCTTGTCACCGTGTTTTGTCCCTGTTTAGGACTACATGGATTTGGGCACCAAAACTCTAATCTCAAATAGATCCAATTTCATGAAATGTACTACTTCTCTTTCCCATGGGAGAGGAAATGGTGTCAGGAAAGGGACTGCCAGGTCAGTGAGTGGTGAAGGGCTGTGGGTCACCTCAAGCTCTCCCTGTTCCCCTGGTGCTGGAAAGATCACCCCAAATCCCAGGGTGAGATGTTGGGATCCCTCAGAGTGTCTCCTCTAAAGTGAGTGATGTATGAAGCCTTAGCTGCAAGTTCTACTTTTCCTGAAACCGTCAGAAATATTAATTTAGCACTTGAGGACAAAATGCTGATTACTAGAAGAASGGAAGTGCTCACATCAGGCAAAATCCTACAGAAAATACATTCGTGCTGTCTGCAGAGTCCCACATGTCAAAATTTTGTTGGTGTTAATTGCAAGTCATGGCTGGAGTCAAAATGAATCTGCTGAGCTACCTTTCACATGTATTCCCAGTCTGTGCACCAGTGATATCAAACTGTTTAGAGCTCTTCATGTGAGCAGTAGTTAACTGACTTGGATTTGTAAACACTTGAAAGAATTCTTGCAACTTAAGTAAATCTTATTATGACTGGAGAAAATTCCTATCCTTTCTCCACATGCTAAACAGTCAGAAAACAAGGATGTTTCAAATTCCTTCAATTTAAAGGAGTTTGAGATGTTCTTTGAAATGACAAATGCATTACCTCTTTCTGCCCCAACTTCCATTTACTGTCAATGGCTGAAGTTACTCTAAAACTGTTTCATATTTCATATAGCAGGAAAATGGATAGCAAACAGAAAAAACACAGACATTTCAGAGCTCAGAGTGTGTTTGTTTCTCTCCTCCCCAGCTGCTTCTGTGTTGGTTATCAGACACAAACGGGGCTGCTGTGGTGTGAACCAAGTCCAAACCCCACTAAGCTTGCAGGTGTGTGTATGGGAAAGGAGAAGGAACAGAGGAGAGGAAACACCATTCTCATTTGTTCTGGGAGGATTTCTCCTTTCCTAAGTGTGGCAGCACCCAGCCTTGGTGCACTCAGGGAGTCTCCCATCCCCTGGTCCTCCCCTGCCCCTCTCTTTTCCTGCCCACGTGGTCATTCACAGGAAAATAGACCAGGAAATTCTTTTGGCACTTCAGTTCAAATCAGTGTCCCAAATACCTCACACTCAAGTGGCACAAAGCACAGGTACAGCTGAGTTTTCCCAGCCCAGGTGTGGCCGTGCCTGTGTTCCCCTGGGAGCTCCTTGCCAGGGCCAGGATCGCTGTGTCCAGAGGAACTCTCAGCTCTCATTCCTTGCATTTTTAAGGGAAGCAATTCCAGCACTTCACAGAAGCAGAACCAATGCTCAGTTGTTTTACCTCTTTTCTTTTACCAACAGGTGACTTTGAGCTGAATTAAAATGGGACTGGTAATGAAAAATAGCCACTTTTGCTCTGTAGCCTCTAATTGCTCAAGTCATTAAGCAGCTCCTGTGCTTGCAGTGTTATTTTCATTTCTCTTTTCCCTTGTTGGTAACCCGTGCAGCATCCAAGGCACTGTCTTTGTGCACACTGAGCTGGGGCTGTAAAACAAAGTCTGTACTCCACACTCCATCCCACGAGGCTGTTTGAGGCAAAGAGCCCCCTGACACCCTTTGAGATTTTCCCTCCTCTTATTTCTTCTCCTTTTTAATTCCATCTCAGCAATCACCAGAGCTCTGGCTGAATGCAAGGCCCTTCCTCTTCAGAAGCTGACTGTAGCAAGACTTAGATTCTACCCCTTTCGAAGAAAAATGCTTCTTGACAGCTCTTTGGAAAGCAGGGGGAGTTCCGTGCAGGGGTGACACTGGCAGAAAGAGTTGGCTCTCACCGTTCCTTGAAGCTGCATAATGAATGAAATGTTTAACAGAAGAGAGGATGTAGGCCTGGCAAAACCTATTAGTTAAAGGGCTTTTTGAAGCCATCTGTCCACCAGCTTTAGCCACCACTGAATGAAAATTGGTTTTGAAAGCAAAAGGGACAGACACTCTTAATGTTCCAGCTCTTCATCCTGCACRGCCAGCCAGCCAAAGGCACTTGCAGAGCTCAGGGAAGGAACGAGTTCCTCAGCAGAGGGAGGGGTGCTTTGCCCTCCCTCAAATGGTTCTGCTCACAGTATTTTTATCAGTTAACAACATTTAAAAGTGCAGTGTACCAATAAGGACTGAAACAACGAAAGCCAGCTGTATAAAAATCTGCTATCCCTTATGTGAACTTCAGAGGGCAAATCAAAAGAATTTTAGACAAACCAAGGAGAGCTGCAGTCTCTTTTCCAAAAATAAAACTGTGCTTTAGTGCACCAGTCAGAAGCCCTGACTTTTGACTCCTCTCTTTAATCACTGAACCAAAATTTCTGTGCTAACACTGGCCCTGGCCCTGCTAATGCTCATTTGGGGGTGCCTGTCTTAATGGTTCATACTCAGCTCTATTTCTGCAAAGATTGAAGGACAATTCCTATAACATGGGGATAATTTGTGATATTTACTCTTCACACAGCTTAGACCAAATGAAAAACTTCTAGTTGCTCAGTGCAAAGCTGAGATTTGCTAAGGGCATACAAGCAGTTTATTCACAAATTTGTGAAACCACCCAGCAAGAGGATAAACTGCAGATTTTAGAACTCTACCACAGACTTGTAAGTAAAGAGTGAGAAACAGAGATGGTTTCCCACACAGCAACATGAAGACACAACAACTCTCTGATGAAGCTCATCCTACTTGAGACCCGCTGCTGATTCAGTACAAGAGCAAGAGAGAACAAATCCCTGCTGAACCACAAACCCTCCATCACCAAATGTGGGAACGTGACGTGTTAATTTATGCAACAGGATCTGAAGAGCAATGCAAAAGGAAAGAAAACCATCTCAGCAAATGTCTTGGGTGCGCCCTGGCCTACTGGATCCGTGCACCTGGCAGATCAGCAAACTAAAGCAAACAAAAGTGGGAAGTAAGTTCATGTTTCTGAAGAAAAGAAAATAAGACAATTTCCCTCACCCCCATCCCAAGTTTGCATTATTCTACTTTCCCAGGGCTATTCCATGTTGGTTGRTACCCTCCTTCCCAGCCGTTGTTTAGACAGCTTGAGCAGTGGCTGCAGAAGTGCAGTAGGTGTTTATGCAGTTGAAACTGTAGCATACAGTGCATCTTTGGTCCTAATTTCAGCAGGAAAAGATTATATGGAGAGAGAGAGACTTAAAATAGATATAAAGTCCAAGGAATAATAAGTCCTTGAAAGCTTTAACCCAAAATGTTAAAAAGTAGCATTTGAACAGAGTGTTCCCTTAGCGGTACCTTGCTGTTGAGTTGCAGGGTTTGCTCTCTGGAGCCCAAACAGCTCCCACAAACCTGCAGCCTGGACAAGAGAGAGAGGAGCTCCAGCCCTGCTGACAGAACATTTTGCAATCAGCTTGCCAAGGCCCAATTTTTTAATGACAAAGTGTGTGTGAACTGTGTGTGTGTGCGTGGCAGGAGCAAATCATGCACATTTGGAAATATGTGGGCTCTTGGGAAGGTCCTGAGTCTGTGACTGACTCACACCCCTGAGGGACAGCCCTGGCACTCACCAGCCACCAGCAGGGCCAGCGTGGTCCCTCTCGGGTGGAACACAGAGGCAAAGCTGGAAGGAGCCCCAAGGAATTGAAAGTTAAGACCCCATAGTGAATGATGGACTCACATCACAGGGGCCTGAAAAGCTGAGCCTGGGGCTCTGGCAAACCTAAACCCAGGCTTGGCTGGAAGAGCAGGCACAGGGAGAGGGACCAGGAGGGCTGGGGCTGTTCAGCATGCGGGGGAGAAGGGTTAGGGAGATTTCTTTGCAGGATTCCAGGGAGAGCTTATGAAAAGGAGGAAAAGGGGCCTTTTATATAGGCAGATAGTGCCAGGACAAGGGGGAAAGGTTTTAAACTGTCAGAGGGTGGGGCTGGATTGGATATTAGGAAGAAATTCCTCCCTGTGAGGGTGGGCAGGGGCTGGCACAGGGTGCCCAGAGCAGCTGTGGCTGCCCCTGGATCCCTGGCAGTGCCCAAGGCCAGGCTGGACAGGGCTTGGAGCAGCCTGGGACAGTGGAAGATGTCCCTGCCATGGCAGGGGTGGCACTGGATGGGCTTTAAGGTCCCTCCAAACCAAACCATTCTGAGATTCTGTGATTCAGTGATCTTTAAAAACCTGGAGGAGTGGCCTTAGGGAGGGAGCTGGAGAGGTTCAGCACACAGGAACAGCTCACAGACAACGAGTTGTTTGCTATTGCTTCATTTATTACCATTGATCAAAATATTTATCTGCAAAGCACAGATTCATTGAAGAGCTCAGTCCTTTGCTGTACTCAGAGTACCAAATAATTACCAGCCTTTTCAAAAGAGCACATTGCAGAAAAATAAAGGAGTAAGCTGAAGGTAGAAGGTACCATCTACCAATTCAACACCAGCCTGAGCAGGTGTGCGTGTAGCAGACTGTAATTCACTGCTGGGGAAAAATGGTCACTGTGACTTGTGTGCTACTTTCTGCCCTTTATTTAATTTGGACAGAACAGATTAAAGCATAATATAATGAAATACAGAGAATGTGCTTTGTCCAGATGAAGTGGCATTTGAATGAACGGTTGTATAAAACAGAATGTGAATTCTTGTTTATGTGAAATCAGTATCTGCAGACTAAAATGACTGAAAAGTATCTATATAGGTCTACTTAAAACTGGAAAGAGAGAGGCAATTTGGAAAATAACTATTTTATCTGCTAGCAAGCTGATAAGGGAAGCGGTGTGACTGAATGTCGCTTTTGTCTGAAAGCACCCGCAGAGATAAGAACCAGAATCCTTGCAGGGATGTGTGGCCAGGCTACATTACCCGCTGGACACCGCTTAAAAAACCCACCCCTGACTAAAATGGCAAATTACCGACTTGGCAAATAGAGCACCAGAGCGCYGGCCGGTGCCAGCTGCCGGCCCGGCCCGGCGAGGCACCTGAACAAAGGCGTCTCAGAGCGCCGTAACCGAGGATGCTCAGGTGGATGCGGGGCCTCCCGAGCGCCAGACACAGACAAAGTCACAGGCAGCAGCACAGCAGCGCTCGGCTGGCATCAGGACCTGGGTTCCGGGGGCCATTCCCAGCACAGAAGACAATCACTGGCAGGTAATAAAGGAGGCATTTATGCGATATGTCAGCGGTTAGTGCAGAGCTTAAAAGAAATGAGATCATGTGGCGAGATAGCATTCTGTGCCTTCCCCCGGGGGAAGCGGCAGCGCTGTTATTACTGTGAGCCATTGTTACCGCTACTTCTTTGAAATAAAGCGTGCCACGGCAGCGTCAGCCGATACCTGTGCGAGCGCGGCTTAGGGCTGCCACCGCCACAGCCGTGCGGGGACAGCGGGACCGGGCTGCCACCCTCCTGCAGCCCCATGGGGACAGGGGGACCGGGCTGCCACCCTGCTGCAGCCCCATGGGGACAGCGGGACAGCGCTGCCACCCTCCTGTAGCCCCATGGGGACAGGGGGACCGGGCTGCCACCCTCCTGCAGCCCCATGGGGACAGCAGTCATCGCCGGGTCCTGCTCTGTCCGGAGCCAGGGCCATCCCCGAGTCCGGCTCTATCCTGACCCCCAGTCCTGCTCTATCCTGAGCCTTCACCCGGTCCTGCTCTGTCCCGAACCTGCCGCCATCCCCGGGTGCTGCCCTATCCCGGACCTGCTGCCATTCCCCGGTCCTGCTCTGTCCTCCCGGTCCTGCTCTGTCCCGGTCCTGCTGCCATCCCCTGGTCCTGCTGACATCCCCCAGTCCTGCTCTGTCTCCCCGGTCCTGCTCTGTCCTGGTCCTGCTGCCATCCCCCAGTCCTGCTCTGTCCCCTCGGTCCTGCTCTGTCCTGGTCCAGGTGCTGTGCCAGTCACAGTTTCATTCCCTCCTTTCCCTGAATTTTGCAGCTAGGTGAGAGATGAGCAAAGAATATTATGGTTCAACAGCTACTGGCTTTAACTCATTACTCTCTGGGGAACAATTATTGCATGTGTAGAGAAGGTTTCATTTAGTAAGAGACCCTACAGCTGACAACCTGCACAGTGGCCCCAAAGTGAACTAAAGCTAAAGTGCACTAAAGCTCTTATTCCCATCAGTTTATATGCTGTGAAATATTTCACACCATAAACTCCACAGACTAAAACAACAGGCTTTCATGTGTTTAGAATTAGCCCCATTTCTCTAATCACACGAGGTCACAGTTTTCTCTCAGGACAGTTTAGAACCTCACAGTCAGGTGTTAGTGCCCAGAAGGAGTGAATTGAATAGCTGGAGACTTGTTGATGCCTCATTTATGATTAACAGTGTCAGTGTCCTTAGTTAGCTGCCTGCCAACCGTGTTCCAGCTGCCGTTTTATTTCAGACCCCAAAGAGGGCACAGAAGAAGACCAGGTGTGCTGCTCATGCATGGAACGTTCCCAAATCAAGGGCTGGCAGGTGCACAGGGGATTACTGAGGAAACAGGCTGCTGTGGCTGGAAATCACAGCGATGCTGGGCCAGGAAAAGGACTTTTGGTGACCACTTCAGTTCTRGCATGACCAGCTTGAAACGGAATCACTGCAGGAAGCTGTGGGAGCACACACAGCAAGAAGAAGTCAAAGGCAGATTGCTGACAGAGAAAAGTACTCCATCTTCACTCTAGAGCAGCTTCCACCAATGGCTTCAAAAACTTCCAGGACCTCCAGGTAAGCAGGGAAAATGATACCACAGACTGAGATTTATATTGAAAAGCAACACATTCCAGCGCACGGGAACCTCACATCTCAATTTACTGAAACCCCTGCTCTTCCCTGCAGGCAGCTCATAAAATGAAGAGAGCAAGTGGGATTTTATTTCCAGTTTGTACTTAGCAACCAAATTACCATGCAGGCTTGGGCAGGAGAGCCAGGCTTTGCTCCATTCACACGGGGGCAGTGGGTGGGAAGAGCTGAAATCCACCTCAGTCCTGAGAGCTCATTTCTTTGTTGGTAGCACTGCAGAGGTGCTTCAAAATGCCACAGTCCTTCAYGTCCTCCAACCCACCCCTTTTCCACTTTTGAATTTTTTGTTAAAACAGAAGTGAATGACACAGTCTTTCCTAACAGGACCTAATGACAGTCTTCTTCCACCCTCAGAAGATTTATTTCTGGGGCATGGAATTGTAATTACGCAGGGGATTCCACTAAGACAGTATTTCAGCCTTGAAACAAAAAATTAATTTTGCCCAGATTTTGCCAAGATAATTGCTCCTGGTATTCCAGTGGCAGTTTTAGATCCCATCACTTGTCCTTGTGAATATTATTACCTGACCTATAGACAGGACTAGCAATTTGAAAAATGATGTGTTTAACTATATTAGATTGTAACTCTATAGACAGTGGCTACTTTTTCCCTTTGACAATATRAGATCAAGGAAATCTAAAACACAATCCCTAGGAAAAAAAAAAAAAAAACAAAGAAAAAGATTATGACCTCTAATTAAATGTATTTTTTTGTTGTTGTTGATACAACACATACAGATACTTCTGTTTTCTGATCTGCCTCAACCCACAGCCTTACCTACAAGGAATCAAATAAAGACCTCCTGGAACAGCAGCTCTGGCACTGCCCAAAGATTTAGTCCCTCAAGGCCGATTGCCATAAATTATGAGATTTGCCAGAAATTCTCTCTACCTCCCTAGAATTCTGTGAGTAAGTCCCAATTGCTGGAAAACTGTTGAATAATGAATTAAAAGGATGTTCTTTCATTTGCTGCAATCCAGCTTCGGTGGGCTCTAAGAAATTTTTAAAAAACTAGTGGATTAAAAATTAGCGTGAAGCCCACTCATTACTTTATGATAACAGATTTAAACATTCTTTTTTCATAATATTACCCTATTAAACAGTAAAAACTGCAGTCTTAAAGGGGGTGGGAAACCTAATATGGGCTCCCACACAGAAGACTCCTCCTAGTCTCCTACACCAGGGCATCTGACCTTGATTTTCATTACATTTTCAGCCTGGGACAGATAACTCACTTTGTGGTTAATTATCCTGCACGGGGTCCATGGCAGTGGTTGGAGTGCAGAGCTCTTGTGGGCACAGCCAGATCCATTAGAGCCTCACTGAGGACGCGAGCAGACCCAAGCTGAAGAATTTACCAACTCACTCCACATAATTACTGCCAGCCTGAGACAGGCAGGTATGGAAGGAGGAAGAAAAAGGATTTTTTCCCCTTCCCTGCAAAGTYTCTGGTTATAAATGGATGGCAGTGCTAAGGTGAGGACAACCTGAAATTCCTGTATAAGGAGACAGGATTCTGTAGGTTCCCAGCCTTCAATTTCTCCTTCATGTTTGTGATTTAATAAATACCTGAGCAGACCTGCAAGTAATTAGTTTAAGCAGGGATTGCTTTTGGAAGAGGTGGAAAGTTAAGGATGTGTTGTGTCAGAAAGGCAATGAGCAAATCACAGGGAAAGTGGTCAAAAGATGCAAAGAATACAATGGAAAGAGCRGAAAGGTATTTTGGAAGCAGCAATTGCAACACTGCAGACAAGTCTTGGCACAGAACTCATAAGCAATTAGAGAGAATCCTAATTGCATTTCAAGTATGTTGAAAGCAGCCTTGCAGTTTCACATGCATGTGAAGTGGGGCTGAAGTGCCATTCCCTGCAGAGCAGAGCCAGCCCCTGCAGGCTGGCAGGGTCCTCTGGCAAACCCCCGAGCCAAGCTCAGCTGGGCAAACCCCAGCCGAGGCAGCAGAGAGGGCACAGTCCCAACGCAGAGCTGCGCTGCTGCCGATGTGCCACGCTCCAGCAGGGTGACAGCGACACCAGGGTGGCACTTCAGGGCTGCTGGCCCTGCACAGGCAGCGCTGCTGCGGGAGAGGCTCTGCCTCTGGGGAGCTCAGCACGCTGGCAGCCCGGGGCAGAGCTGTCCGGGGCAGCGGCTGCGGGCTCACTCCTGCTCCCCCAGCCCCAGCACAAACCCCACAGCTGTGTCCAAAAGGAACTGCTGCCTTTCACTCCACAGCTCCCATGAGAACAGGGGCTGCCCCCCAAGGTCTGCCCCTGTGCACCCCAGAGTGGCTCTGGAAACAACCAGGACAATCAGGCTGCTGTCAAGTGTTCTGTTGTTAKTGACTACAGACTTCCAAATACATARTCCCTTAAAATAAATGAAAAKCAATCAACTTTTCATGGTGAAATATTTGCCAGCCACTACATAATCTGCAGGTTTCCTTTAGAGAAAAGAGGCAGAATCTGATGGGTATTTATTTTCAAGCAGATYTGGTCACCAAAACCAGCTTGGGCAGCTGCCACCCTTTCAGTTCAGCAGCAGAATCCTTGAATTTAATTTTGGGTTTTGGTAGCACCACTGTTCACCAGGATTTGCAGTCTCAGCAGTTGGGGGTGGGAGACAAGAAAGCAAAGACTGCAGAATGGGACAATTCAGTCATTTTTGCCCACCAGGTGCTGAGCTGTCATGGGGAGATTGCACTTTTTGGTCCTTGCGCTCCTGCCTCCTTGCCTGTGCTGGCACTGTGAGGGAGGAACAGCTCCACTCTRTGTTACAAACATCCCCAAAAACTCTCTGTGACAGAAGTGTTTGTGTCCCCAAAAACTCTCTGTGTTTCTCTCTGTGAGAACTCAGTACAAGGTAAGTACAATTACCTGGCTGCTATTTGTACCAGAATGGTATTTTCATTTCTTTCACAKGAGCTGAAGTTTTGCASGTCCTGGACAGATTAAATGTAATATTTTCCAGCAGGACAGACAGCTTGGGAGTTCTGGGAGAGGCTCTTTCTGGTGCTGCAGTAGGATCCTGACACTGAGCTGCTTTGCCAGTTCTGTGGCATAGCAGAGCCAGCCAAGCAGCTCTAGCCTCCTGGTCCCACCGAGCCCAGTTTGCTGTCTCCTAGAAGATCAAACCCCTTCTTTTCCATGTACCTCACTCTGCAGCCTCAAGAAGGATTCATTCAACACTGTCCTGCAAATACTTTGAATATTCAGTTTGCAGTAGATTTATCGAAGGCTGAGATAAAGCTTTTCAGCATTTCAGTACTTGTTCAGTTTCACTTGGAATTTACTTGAAGTATTAAAAAGAAATTAGTACAAACATGACCTGTGCCTATATAAATATTTGCCCATATTTGGTAAATGTTTATATATGTAATTTCTGAAAAGCACCTCTTACTATGACAATTTCCAGGTTTTAGAAAGAAAAAAAGGATCTTTCCTCCCTGCTTTATTCACACAGTTACAGGAAATTAGTGGTTAAGCAAACTTTTCTAAAAAGGCTTATAAAAGCAAGTTTTGCAAGTTCGTTTAGTTTTGAACGAACTTGACAAATTTTGAAAGCAAACATCACTCGAGGTTGGCTAATTTAAGAGGACCAGGGAAAACCTCCTTTGCTATTTGAATTTTAAAGATTGGCCAAACTCTTATGTCAGCTGCCTTGTTCTGCAGCCTGTCTTTGAATCCTCTTAGGAAAGTCAGGGATACCCACTAACAATAGAATTAAAATCTGTCTTTAGGACTGGCAAACCATTCAGAGCTGTCTGGCTGCTTAGCATAGACTGTGCTAGGCCTCAAGAAGAGAATAGGCCCCTAAAGAAGCAATAATTTTCAGATTGTTGTGTACAATGCAGTGATAAAGCTCCCTGTCACATTTTTCTTCCCAGTTACTGAAGTTCCCATTCAGACGAATTGTCACAGCTTCTTCAATCCAAACAAGCACCCTTCCGGCCTTGTTTGCATTAAAATGTGATAAAACTAAAGGTGACTTTAGCACAGCTGTGCAGAAAAGTGGATTAGGTCAAAGTGACAGCGTTTGTTAGGCCTTGCCACAAAGGTGGTTCAAGATTTGTCTAGAGCGCTGATGTGGGAGAAGCAGGAGCTTCTTAAACCCAGACATTGGTAATAAGGCCACAAACAACAAACAGCATTTCTTTCATCCCCGCGCAGGTTCCCAATGGCCTCAGGCCACGCTGCTGACCTGCTGTCACGGGGATTTGGGATTTGGGGTTCGGGCCGGCCCCACACGGGGAGGCCCTGCCGTGCCCCGGTGCTGGGCTCTGCTGTACCCCATGCCCTGCTGTGCCCCACGTCCTGCTGTGCCCCATGCTGCCGTGCCCCTATGCTGGGCTCTGCCGTGCCCCATGTCCTGCTGTGCCCCATGTCCTGCCGTGCCCCTATGCTGGGCTCTGCCGTGCCCCAATGCCCTGCTGTGCCCCATGTCTGGCCCTGCCGTGCCCCTATGCTGGGCCCTGCCGTGCCCCATGTCCTGCCGTGCCCCTGTGCTGGGCTCTGCCGTACCCCATGTCCAGCCCTGCCATGCCCCATGTCCTGCCATGCCCCATGCCCGGCCCTGCCATGCTCCCATGCCAGGCCCTGCCGTGCCCCATGTCCTGCCGTGCCCCATGTCCTGCTGTGCCCCATGCCCTGCTATGCCCCGTGTCCGGCCCTGCCGTGCCCCTATGCTGGGCTCTGCCGTGCCCCATGTCCAGCCCTGCCGTTGCCCCATGTCCTGCTGTGCCCCATGTCCTGCTATGCCCTGTGTCCGGCCCTGCCGTGCCCCATGCCCAGCCCTGCCATGCCCCAATGTCCTGCTGTGCCCCATGTCCTGCCATGCCCCATGTCTTGCCGTGCTCCATGTCCAGCCCTGTCGTGCCCCATTCCCTACCGTGCCCCCATGCCAGGCCCTGCCGTGCCCCCTGCCCGGCGCTGGCAGTGCAGGGGCTCGGAGCCCCCCGGAGCTGCCGGCTGGTCCCACAGAACCGCAGCTCCGGGCTCCCTGGGCACGGCACGGAGCCGCAGCTCCGGGCTCCCTGGGCACGGCACGGAGCCGCAGCTCCGGGCTCCCTGGGCTCCCCTGGGCACGGCACGGAGCCGCAGCTCCGGGCTCCCCTGGGCACGGCACGGTGCCGCAGCTCCGGGCTCCCTGGGCACGGCGCCCTCGGTGCAGGAGGGAGGCAGGGTTGGTGTCTCCCTCAGCCAGCGGGGCCTGTCAGCACCCTTCAACTCCTGCTCCCATTTTATTTTAATGCRGAGGGAAAACCCCACCGAGGCAAAAGCCCTGGGAAACCGTACCCTTTGCATGCCCCCTGCTGGAAATTCTTTGTATTTGTCTGAAGTGGAGGCAGAGCATCATTTTCTGCAGGGCGAAAAGTGCTCCTTATGCCAAAGGCCGGCAAAATAATCACTGCGAGTCCCACCGGAGCACTTTGGGTTATCTCTGTGGAATCGGGGACAGGCCACCAAAACCCACCTTCACTCTGCAGTTCATTCATGGTTTCTAACCCAGAAGACAGAGATCTGCCATTAACCTTTACGGCCCACAAAAACTGCAGCAATGTGCAAGACTATTTTACAGGAACAGAATTACACCTCAGCTTCTCCATGGTGTACTTTTACTGGTCAAGGTAATAGAAGGCTTCCACATTTATGGGACTTATTTCCAACCCAAATTTTACAGATAGTTGTCATAATTTCCATGCCCTGTGCTGGTGGAAATGTTCACCAGGAATTGTGGTCCTTCAGCAGGGGTGTCTGTGCCACAGGATGCTGCTCCATCCTGTGGGACCAGCAACAATCACTGCATGAAGGAGCTCTGTGAGGCTAAACTGAAAGAAAAATAATAGGGAGCACTTTAAAGAATTTTGGATAAGTTATAAAAGTAAGAAAAGTATGAAAGATAAATCTCTGCATTGAGTGTTTCTTATTAGCAGAAGAAAACATGAATTTATACCTTTGTTGGAGCTTATTAAAAGTATCGGTCTGCTCTTTTGATGTACAGCACTCATTCCCCAGTCCGGTGAAAGCCAAGCAGAAGCACATTCCTATTTTTGCACGTCTAACCAAAGCTCTCCTCAAAGGTTTCCTCCAGCTGGTAAGAGCTGGAACTGAGTGTATCCTACTGAACCAAACCCAAAAGCAGACACACCACCACTGCCAGAGAGCTGCAGCCCCAGAGAGCTGAGCACCAGGAAGGGTCAGGATTTGGGAGAGATACACTGGTTTATTGGAAACGGAGTGAAGAGGTCAGGCAACCCTCAAAGACAGCATTTAATATAAACTTAGACAGCGCCTGCAAAACAGCGAGTGTGCTGTGTGTGTGCAGAGCGAGGCCCTGCAGGGACAGCCGGGCTGGGACAGCCCAGGGGAGCCCTGGGCTGGAGAGCAGCACAGGCAGGGCACACCAAAGCCGCGGCTGGCTCACGGCAGGGCTGCACAAGCCTTCCTGCAGGACGGGCAACCTGCCTGCCAGAGAGCTCTGGGGCGGGGCTGACATCTTTGGAAAGGGTTCAGGAATTCTAAAGGATAGAACCTCAAAACAGAGGGCAAAAACCTGACTTTGGAAATGAATACACCCTGGAAGCACGAGTGCCTGAAGCCCGGCCAGATAAGAGCCAGCTGACATTTGAAGAGCTCTGGAGCTGGCGGATGCTCTTTCTCAGAGCTCGCTGCATCCAGCACCCATCCAAAAGTGTAATCCCAGCACCTCCCCTGGAGCTCCACATGGCCGGCTGGGCAACAAGGAAAGACAGGTGAGACGGATTTTAATGACCACATTGTCCACAGTTTGATTGATAAATGCATTCTCCAAGGAAATTAACCCCAGAACTTCCAGTTAGGTATTTTTTCCCCCCAATTACTACTGAAGCACAGCACAGCTAACCTTGTATTTTTCTCTAAATAATGCCTTATTTGCTACAATTCAAAGATTCCCTATACAGGGAATTTTTGAAGTCTCAAACTTCAGGATCCACCTTGTTTGTGATATTATTCCTCACAGAAGATTCATTACTCCCTTTCCATCTCTTCAAATGTATTGAAGACTTGAGTTTGAGGTCATATTCAATTACTATTAATTAACCTCAGCCCACTTGTGCCTTTGCAAATTCTAACTAGGCAATCCACAAGTGCAAATACTTATTATAAATCGCAGAATGGGTTGGGTTGGAGGGACCTTAAAGCCCATCCAGTCCCACCTCTGCCATGGCAGGGACGCCTTCCACTGTCCCGGGGTGCTCCAAGCTCTGTCCAGCCTGGCCTTGGACATTGCAGGGATGGGGAATCCTTCTAGAAACTACTGTGAAGGAAAGCAAGGGCAGGGAACAGAACATGAATGAGTAGTATATCAATGTGGAATCAGGTCTAGAGATTATTACAAGGATTCAGTCTTACTGTGGAAATATCACAGTGTTATTACTTTGATAATTAGCCTGGCCAGGCATAGGGCCAAGGTGTTAACACTACTGACTGACTTTAATAATTGATACTAGGATGGAGTTTCTGTAGTTTATAACCTGATTCTTCACACTTACACAGCTTAATTGAAGTGCAAACTCTGCAAGCCTGTAAGAGTGGTATAATTCCCTTAAACGAAGCCTCACTCCTAAGACTGACCTTTAATTTTATATTGATTAAATACAATTTATTTCTATGCCCCTGCACACAGCCCATACTCTCAGCACTGTAAGCACTGCAATGACACTCCCAAATGTTTTTATCCCTTGGTTTCTCAACAATGATGGTATTTATTATTCTTGTTGGAGGGATTTCACCTTGCCCCAGCCCCGTTCTCCAGAGGCAGAGACTGAGCTGGCTGAGCTGTGCCTGCTGCCTGTTGCTGCACGCCCCCAGGTCAGCAGAACACTCCTGCTCTCATCATGCCGAGATGACGTGAGCTCCAATTTTTCCCAACCTGGAGGCAAATGCCTTCTTCATCACCAGAGTGTACTTTCKTTTCAAGGCACACAGAGTTGAACCTCCAGGCTTTGGATTCAAAGTAAATGCATTAAGCACAATTTGGTGCAGCAGTTAGAGGGTGCACACTGTTTAACCTGCAGTCAGGGCTTTTCCTTCTGCTTCTCCCATGAAAAGAGAGAGAAAGAAATGCCACTCACTTTCAGAGATATGATAAATGAGACCAGCTCAATTTGGCATTCTGTTTCAAGAAGTGCATTTTTACAGTCAAGTGAGGCAACACTTCACTGTAGAATAAACATGGGAATACTTTACATGCAATTTACTTAAACCTTTCCTTAAGTTGGAAACTAACACTTCAAAATGTCTTTAGTGTTAATGATTCAAGAGCCTAACGTATCCTGACTACTAAATACAGCTTTCTGTGGTTCTTTTCATGTACTCACTTACCTCAAACCAAATACATGTGAAAATCCAAAGCCCAGAGAGAGAGATTTTATAGCTCCCAGTCCTGGCCTGTGTGCACTCTGACAGAACTTTGATTAGGTAGCAGATATCACAGGGACAAGATCATTATTAGTGTTAAAGCTTTCAATTCATGCAGTGATTTTTTTACATGATCTTTTCACTTCTCCCTTCTGCATCCCCTCAAAATTCCTGGGCTGGAGGCTGTGGGYTGAATTGACAAATGACACTGTCTGTTAATAAAGCAGTGTTAATAAAGCAGGGAGCTCTTTGGGCAGCTGTCCAGGGGGGCAGAGTACCAGCCCCAGAARACATCCCTCCTCTCTGGTGGACCCCAGTGGGTTTTCTAGGGAGTCTGCAAGGACAGCTCCGTGTCAGGATGGTGCACAGGTGACCTGTGAAGCTCAGGTCACCCATCTCCTCTCTGTCCAGCCCTGCAGAGCTCTCCAGGGCTCTGCTGCTGCCTCACATAGTTGCTAAATCAGAACAAACACACTCCAGTGCTGCCCAGGCACATCTCTGGGAGGGCTGGTATGTGAGAGCAGCCCTGCTGGCCCTGGCACGCTGCAGGGAGCACAGGGAGAGCAAYCTGGGCTGTTGCACAGAGCAGGGCTCACCGAGCGGCCACGCACCCCAGGGCAGCACAGCCAGCCAGCTCTGCCTCTCTGAGCATCCTCCTGCTCAGCATTCCAACAGGGACCTCAGGGATATTCCCAGGCCTCCAGTCCCATCTGTTACATAAGAATAATTTATGTTATTCTTGTTAAAGAATGTTACAGTCAATGAAACCTAAACAAGTGCTGAGAAATTTCCACCAGCTCTGAACATTGATTTGTGTGTCAGGAGCATCTCTGCAGGTATAAACACACTGAAATATCCATCCTGGAGTAAACAACCTCACAAACAACAGCCCCACAGCCTCCCTACCTGCTGATTTTAATGAGAGATCACAGCTACAGGAACATCATCTCCATGGAAAGCTTTAGTGTGACTTCTTATCACTTCCAACAAAACCCAAAGCGCCCTAAACTTTCCAGAGCCCTTCCAGAAGTGACCACAGCTGACCTAGCACTCTGATGCAGACACTCAAGCTGATAGCAGAGTTCTATTCTCAAGTCCCTTCACTGTTCTCCTCAAGGACTGTTCAGAGATGTTTCAGAGCTCAGTCAGATCCTTCAAGTGTTCACCACCATTTTTCCACCCTGCAGTGCCTCTCAGATTATGTGGGAATGTAAACGATGGTGGGGGAAATCAAATCTGGACAGTGAAGCCCATTCTGGAATTTCAGTGCAGACATTGTGATAGTAAACTAAGACATTCTCAAAGTCCTAGCGAGATACATAAAAATTGAAGCAACCTTTTAATTCCTGCACTGATACTGTGAAGAAATCCCATGGGTATGGAGCATCTTTCACTTGGTTTAATTTCCATTTCAAATTACAAAGGCTTTTCTGTGCTCTTACTTTATAGTGAGTGTGGCATAATGATTCCATCCCTGACCAGAGATTTGCATAACTTATGTTAATAGTAGCTGGGTTCATGTTACGTTCTTCATCTTAAAATCTAGAATTGATCAGAGACAATCACTATGATGAGCCTTATTAAAACATTCTTCCCTTTTCTCACATTGAATTTTACTGCCCCATATGTTGTGTTATACAGTGAAGGCAAAGAACTTTAAAGGAAACCAGGACTACAGTCAATTTTCTATATAAGGAGATCACCCTATCTTTATTCTTTTTAACCTTTCTCCAGGTTTGAAGATGTAGGAGCATCAGTGTTTGTATCTGAATAGATTTGAAAGTGATTACTGCAAAGCCAGCAGCTGAAACCTGCTCAGTACTGGTGAGCAAATGCCAAAAAAATTGCTAATAATTGCATAATAATTAAATAAAGGGAATATTATTTAAGCTCACTTGATTATAAAATCAATCAGAAATTAAGATAAAATATGCCAACATTTTTAACAGCACTCCAGTGCACATGTATTATTACAACTTTAAAGAAATATACATAAAAGCCCAACAAGCAAAACCACAACACCAAAATTTTTTGTATAGTCCATTGCATTGCTTATCTTTATTTAACAGTGTCTTCTTTACTTTTGAAAATTTGGTTGCTTAGTGTGTGGCTTCATCCTCTGTGCAGATCCATCAGAAAAAGTGAAGTGTTTGTTTTCTAAACACAACATTGTCCAGCATAGAAAATGTTTGCACCAAAACTTTCCTTCCTTTTCACTTTCAAAAACCTCTTCCTCCAAGCTCAGACCTGCTGAAATGTCTCAATGTAAGGTTTTCTCATGGGCAGAAATATTGAATTCTTCCCAGACAAGACTGAGACATTGCATGAATCACAGAACCATAGCATGTCCTGAGCTGGAGGGAACACACAGGCATGGAAGTACACTAGGAAGTACACAATAAATCCTTGAATCACACTAAAATGGCACAGTTATTTATTTCCACCTTTGCAAATTTCTTTGGTCAAAGTTTGACCAGGAGCACAGTCCTAGGAAAAAGGCTGTGCTGTTCACTGAGGGCTGTTCCTTGTCACCCCCATAGGGAACTCCCATCCAAAGAGCTCACAGCATTTCCTGAGTTACTTGTTTAACTTCACCCTTCCACTGTTTGAAAGTTAGTAAATAGTGAATTTTATTCTTTTTCTTTTTCAAGAGAATCCCCAGGGCTCAGTTTTTAGCTCCTGCTGGCAAGATGGGAAGGTGAGCTTTGCACAGCCTGCTCGCATTCCCCCCTGCACACAGGGAAAAACTTTCCTATGACAAACAGGTACAGAAAATTACAATGATTTGTACAAAAATAGAAGCCAGTTGCTGGTATTTCGTGTGTTTGCAGGAGCTCAAACAAAGATCTGTTGGGGCAGAGTTTGGCCCACTGGTTACTGACACCCCGAGTGAGGCATTTTGTCATTCTTTTGGCTGAATATAAAGTGACATCTACATTGTTGCTGTCACAGTGTGCTTGCTTATCATTACTGTCACTATTACACACTGGAGATTTTACTCCCCAGTGATGATTCAGAGCAGAAAGCAAAGTTGTTGGCAATAGGGTTTCAAGAATTCCCTTTCAAAACACTGCTGAGACAAAGCTGGTCAGATGCTGGAACYCAATCCAAGTGCACCCAAATGTAATAATTTATTTCTGACTTATTTTGTTCTGCAGACACAGCCCATCATTACATGCTCCCAGCATGGGGGGTTCAGCTTTTAAAGGATTGATGGGATTTAGCCCCAGTTTCCATTAACACCAGTGACCCACCCACCACCACTTTGGGAGTTACCTGGGGCAGTTTTCCTCTCTGGCTGCACAGGGGTTTGCACCCCCAGCTCCCCCCAAGGTGAGGAAGAATTAACTTTGTCTCTTTTCTGTTCTCTGATCAGAGAATAGTCTTTGTAACTTCTGACTGATAATCTTCTAAGTCTCAAACTTAGGTGGCTGTTTTGCTTTAGGGAAAGGAGGATCAACAGGCTCAAGGTTTTCCAGCCTTAATATCCCTGTTGTTAATGCTAAAGAGCACAGTACATATATTTTCAATCTTGCTGAGTTAAACCTTCATTTAATTAACTATATGTACATACACACAAACCAATTCTGTTTTACAGTCCTTAGCCAAAGCTGCATGTCAATCTAAAAATTAAATAATAGAAAACAGACATTTAGCTTAGTTTATATAACCTGACAGTGCTCCTATCCTTCCTCTGCTTCACCTAGTGTCATCTTTCAGTGTTCCTCTCTAATTTTATTTGGAACAAAATAAAAAGATTAAGATAAAATAATTCCCAAAAGATAATTGCAAAATGATTTATGTGCAGGTGTTAAATTATTTCTGGCATTGATGTTCCATAGAGTGCAATGTTACAACATTATGGTATTCAAAAGAGCATCTACATTTGATAATCCTGCTAATCATCAAAAGACACTGGATCTGAATCCCGAAGGCAATGTTACATTTTGATTAAATTTTATCATCCGTGATTCTGTTTACGGTTCACTAAGGTATGAATTTCTTTCACATTCCATTGGGTTTACAGCTTATTGTGTTTGACTTGGAACACAGTCAGCTGGAGCTTGCCCTGAGCCACCAGCTCTCCAGCTACTGCTTTTGCACACTTCAGAGCCATCCTGGGCGTGAGCAGTTCCAGGCTTTTCCAGCACCTCCTGCTCCATCCCCACAGTGGTTAAAGCTGAGCCCCCAGAGCTGGGTCCCTGCTGGCTCCCCAAGAGCCATTTCCAGCCCCGAATTGCCAAATGGCAGAACAACTCGTAGGGCAGGCTGTTAGCACAGATTAGCGTTGTGTACACTGCTGCAAGTGGTGCAGCAATGCTTGAGAGAGCTTGTTGTAATTAAACTCTACTCCTTCGGAATCTTAATCCCGAGGCTTTCTGATTTGTAATTCCAACTTCACGGCTGCACAACCAATTTTCTGTTCTCCAGATAGAGCCCCGGGCTGTGGGATCTTTCCACACGACAGCAGCTCCACTTTGAAGCCATGTGCCTGGCTGGGAGAGCCACAGCTCCTGGAGAGCAGCTCCGTGCCCCCTTTGCACTCACTGCCCCCCAGAGCACGGAGTGTCCCAGCCCTACATCTCCTCTCCCGCAGGCTGCACTCAGCTCATCTCACAGCGCCTCCCGGGGCATCCCTCCCTCTGTGCACACAGCTGGGAGCACKCCGGGCAGCTCCGGACACAGCACTCAGACGTGGCTCTTCCCAGCCGGCTGGGAGCATGTGAGGGCTGGAGGAGGGCGATTGTTGCGCTGGGAGGTGAGGGAGCGCACCCAGGCACGCACACTCCACAGAGTGCAGCCCGCGCTGGCAATCAGCCTCTCACCGCAGCCATTCGTGCAAGTGAGACCGCACAAAAAACACCCCAGGCCCCTCCTTGCCCTGCACGGATTCTACCATCATTTGTGATGATAATAATAATAATTAAAAAAAACCCCCACAAACTACAAGAGCCCCTGCAGACTGCTGAGCTGGCTGCCAGCTGCAGGTGCCAGGCTGCTGTCCCTGTATCTGAGAGAAGTTCCCCCTCTGTCCCATCATGGCCCTGGCTTTGACTACTTCAAGGGCATTTGTGCCACGACAGGTAACCAGAGTGGCTCTGGCAATTCAGACCTTGGCACCAGAGCTTGTTTTTGATGTATCACAAGGCAGCAACTAAACCTCTGGCTGGGGGAAGGTGAGAGGAAAACAGGAAGATGGATGGCTCTTTCTATTCTTCAGTTTACACATTTCTTACATTTAGAGGAATAGTTTCAAGTTGCTTTTTGATACATTATAATGTCTTGCATCAAACAAATAAAGAATAAAAAGAAAGGAAAATGCTTAGAGAACAAAGAGAAATGCCTTTAGTACTACAGGTTAAAAAAATGAAAATATGTCTATGAACGTTAACTTTATTTTCAACATTCCTCACATTTTTTTTGGTGATAAATGACTTCACATGTAGTTGCCTTCGGGGTTATATCCACAACTTCATTCTTCTTGTTATTCTGAATAAAATTTAAGGTGGACACCAGAAAGACTTTGCTAAAACCCAACTGGTGCATGCACACAACCCCCATTTGGTTCACACAGGGTAGAAAAACACTGAGAAACAATCATGAAACACTTGTTGCAAACAAAGCTGGGATTTTCCTCTTGCCTACAAGTGCATTGTTGCAGGGTTGGCCTTTCCTGTTGGATTCAGACAAACTTCAGGGGCACACATGGAAAAGGTGGATGGTAACAGCAACCAGGCTACTGAGGGAGCGCTGGAATTTGTGAAGTAGCCTGGATTCTTTCCTGCACACAAATAAATAATCATTCTTGTAATGAATGGGRGGCTTTAGTTACAAGAATAAGGCAGAGGGAATGGTAAGAAATCCTCATATTTCATCACAAGTAATGAAAAATACCAACTTAACGCCTGTAACTTTCTACCAGTCAGTCAATGGGGGCACACAGCCAAGCAGTGTGGGGGACGTGTCATTAGTCTTTGMTTTATGAATTTGCTCAGCTCCACTTAATTGTTTCAGAGGTTCACTTTGAATTCAAACAAATATTTCTTTATTTGTTTTCTTTTTCTGTGTAAACAAGAGTTTGGCAATGACAAAACTTCCAACCTGACTCCTGAGCACCTGCAGCTCCCCAGCACTGAGTGTTTCACGTGCAGTTACCCTGTTTGGGGTTGGGTCTGGGTGCTGGCAGAGGACCTAGGATATGTTCACTTCYTAGGAAATCCAACCTCTAAGAAATCTTGGGGTAGCAAGGGCAGTGGGAGGCTCCTGATCTTTCCCCTCTGTGGGAAGACTTAAGATTCCACAGAATCCCAGGATCATTAATGCTGGAAAAGGACTCCAAGATCACCAAGTCCATCCTGTGCCCGACCCCACCTGGCTGCCCAGCCCAGAGCACTGAGTGCCACSTSCAGGGTGTCCTTGGACACCTCCAGGGATGGAGACTCCACCACTGCCCTGGACAGCTCTGTCCAATGCCTGGCAATGCTTTCCACTGAGAAATTCCTCRTGATGTCCAACCTATACTTCTCCTTGTGCAGTTTGAGGCCTGCACCCTCCTGCCAGGGAGTTGGAGAGAGTGAGAAGATCCCCCCTGAGCCTCCTTTCCTCCAGYCTGYACAACCCCAGCTCCCTCAGCTGCTCCTCACATGACTGACTCTCCAGACCCTTCACCAGCTRGGCTTTTCTTCTGCTACTGGAACCCCAATAACATCRTCTGATTCCATGGGACAGTTGGTTCCTACCAAACCAGCTTCGTGCTTMACTTTGTGACCCAGCTCTGGCTCTCAAAGAGTTAATGCCCACTGCATTTGTTGTCTATCTGTAAAGTTGGCATTTTTCTCCTCTTTTTCTCCCTAGAAATTTTCAGTGAACATGAACACCTTACAGGACAAATAACTCAGCTGGGCATGAAGTGTCTGATTCAGCTGGAATTTGCTTTTCTTCCTGCCACCCTGAGATTGGATGTATGGGCTCCATTATACAGGGAGTCACAGAATCCTGGAGTGCGTTGGGTTGGAGGGACCTTAAAACTCATCCAGTGCCACCTCCTGCCATGGCAGGGACACCTTCCACTGTCCCAGGCTGCTCCCAGCCCTGTCCAGCCTGGCCTTGGGCACTGCCAGGGATGGGGAAGGCACAGCCTCTCTGGGGAACATTGATACCAGCTCAGTTCCTGCTGGTCCATCAGACGTGACAACAGATTAAAAACACCTTCCTCCAGAGGGGCATTGAAAAGTGCTTCCCCAGGACTCCAAGATTATAGCTTGTCCTATGMGTTTTTAAAGATTTCTTGATTGTGTAACAATTAACCGAACCTTAGCATGGTTTGTCAGAAGAGAACTTCACCACAGCATGTTTTATTTGGAGCACTGTACTCTGAGGGCTTAAAAGCTGAAGTAAAGGATGACAGAAACTCTTGACTGGATTCTTATCAAAACATCTTCCCTGTAAATACCTCGGCATTATTTCCTGCATGTAATGTGGCTTTTATATCAAAACAGGAAAAAAATCAAAAGGCAGTACAGAGCAAACAGTAACTAGAAGCTGACAGACAGTTCAATCTGCACTTGAGTGAGCTGTAATCAATTTATTATTTCTCCATGCTCAGCTGGATCTTTCAGCCCCCATTGATGCTGTCTGCATTGCCAAATGCTACTCCCAGAATTTCACTGTCAACCTTTCACAGTCAGTGCAAGACCTTCCAAGTCAAGAAGAACCACGGGAATTAACCTTCTAACTGTAACCTCGAGGTTAGAGGGCAAAATGGGCTCATTTCTCTGTGAGTTAAATGTGCGGATGTACKCAGAAAGTCACGAGGTGGGGCTGAGCTTTCCAGCAGAATCTCCATCTGAGGGGTTTTGTCAGGAGGCAAAAACTCTGCGGGAAAGGGAACACACCTGAAAGTGCAGCACCTTGCAATGAGCCCTTTCCCTGCTGGGAGAAACAAAGTCTGAATTGTGAAGAGAGATGGCAAAGTCTCCTCTCTGCAGGCTGCAGGGGTGGGAGCCACTGCTGACAGTAGCAGAGCAAGTGTAGATTGGTATCTTGGTAGTAATGGAAGGAACTGCATTCACAGCAAGAAGTTTGGGAATTCAGAAGAATAAAATTCTTGGCTTACTTTTTTGTTAGTGACAAAAGGAAAAGAGGCAGAAATAGCTCCAGGAACAAAGATCCTGGCTCTCTCCAAAAAGATTCCAGTCAGGTTATGGCCATTTTGACTCAGTTATCTAAAAACACCGGAGGGACAAAGATTATGGGGATGAAAGGTACACTATTATATTGTTTATATGATCTGTCTTCTAATAATCTATATTGAATTCTGTAGGTAATTTTCTGAAAGATGATGCTTACTTATTTGAACAAATTTAGGGAGCCATGAACTGCTTTCAGGCAGCAAAGGTCTGTGCTACTGGATATTAGSATCCAGCTGAGTCTCCACTGCTGTCTTATCTGAAATCATGTTTTTTAGGATGCCCTACATAAGGATGTACTTCTCTGGGAATGCAGCCCCGCTCAGAGGAAAATCCCTGTGACTGGGTCCTGTAACAAGAGGTCTAAAAACCCTCCTGGAAACAGCTGACAGCTCCTGGCTTTGGAATCCCCAGAGTCTGTTAATGTAAAGGTGAGCAGGGAGAATCAAACTGTGAGGAACTTGTGAATYAAACTCCCATCTCTGCTTTTGTATTTCACTTTGTAAAACAAATACAATTTGTGTTCTTTGTGTAATTTATTTCTGAAGCCGCTGTAACATCTTGTATTTGTAATAATCTTTTCCAGAAGCAGGTATGGATTTGGAAGCCTCCCTTGTTCTTTACATTTTTGGAAAGCTGGCTTTTGGTTTAGTGGTACTACAGCTCTGCCTTTTTTTAACAAGGAATTTATATAAGCATTAGAAGACTCCATATTAGCTTTTCCAGACTAGTTCTGGAAAAGCTAATATGCTAAATAATGACCAGACTTGCTCATTGTTTGTTCTGGAAAGTAAAAAACACTGCCCATGTTCACAGATGACACTTCCAGTTAAAAGAATGCACTGGGACAAACTCAAGTGAATGGCAAAGATCAAAAATACCTAATCTCTTTCATTACCTATTGTTATTGGTCTTTAAAACGGGCAGTAAGTSATCATTGGCCAATAATACCCTCTAGATAAAGCTGTGTCTCTCATAGCTGTGCTCTCTATGCAGAAATGCACTGTCAGTGTCACTCTGTAGTCCAAACTGCTGGGCAGATGCAAAGCAGAGCAGCTGTGCATGAGCACAGGGGGCAGTGCAGGCTCCTGGGCTGCAGGAGGGGTGCCCTGGGAGCATCAGGGATGTGGGCACAGCTCCAGCAGGAGCCTCTCCAGCTGCTGCCCTGGCTCCAGCTCAGCAGGTTCTGCAGGAACTCAGGGCTTGGTCTGTGCCTGCTGCAGAGACAGGGGCAAGTGAAGCTCAGTCCTGCTCTGCCAGGAGAGGCTGCAGCTCTTGGCCCTCTGAGGAGCCCTGGATTTGCAAAGGTGAAAATTGGCTTCTGCTCTAAATGTGACATTGTATGGGTGGTTTATTGCTTRATTTATTTATTTATTTATTTGAAGACAGCTTCATTTCATCCTCATAAAACAAAAGTGAAATATCATTTKTTGGAAAGGAAGCGCTGTTATGAGCAATACAAATCCTCACCTCGTTCTGCCCATCCCATGCCAAGTCTGCKAGGTCTTTGTTCCTCTCAAGCACCAGTCAGATTTTCAGTTTACGATGCAAACAGCTGCAGATTTCAGTTTCAAATTCTTGAAATGCAGTTCAAACCTGGCTTGACTGAGGAGAGCTGCAGCTGCCCCGTGGCTGAGGGCTGAGATGCAGACAAGCCCCAGCCACCCTCAGCAGTGCCCATCCATGTTCCAGGAGCAGCACCAGCAGATGCTGCTCCAGGATGGGCAGCACAGCCCAGGTGAGCTGGGCACTGCTCCAGCCCGTGCTCCACYAGGGGCTCCTTCTGACACCTCTGGCCATGGAAGGCTGTAGGGGGACACAGTATGGGCAAATGAAGGTAATGTYGAATGTAATCTTATCCCCAGTGAGTTYCAGCTGGACCCTATTGCTAAAGATTAGGAGCAGGCTGGATGATAACAGGCAACACCTGTAGCCAATAAGAGCTAGTGGRATAAAGGAGTGGATTGGTGGGAACTGCAGTCAGAGGGCTTAGAAGGCTGCTGCAAGAATTGGGAACAGGCAGTGCTCAGAGGAGCTGCCTGTGAGAAACATCGAGGAGGTATGAAACTCTGAGGYTATGGAACCCTTGCACCATAATGATAAAAGAACTCTTGATAGATAAGACAACATCTAATGCTAACAGAACTGTTGTAATATGTAAGACAACAGAAGCCAGCAGGGCACAGAGSTTGTTCCAGCAGTGTTTAGTGGACAGGGTTTGGTCAGCAGCCCCCCATCCCCATGGACACCCCGAGGGCAGCAGATGCACACCTGCAGGCACCGCCAGGTCCTGGGCTGGAGTGGAAGGTGTAAACACATCCACTGACTCAAGCTAAAGTATGGTGAGCCCCAAGCCAGGCATGTTTAAGGAATCTGATGAGGAGAAAAGGAGGATGGAAAGGAGTGAGACACAGAGAAACCTGCAATTATCAATAGGATGGATTTTCTTCCCTTTTTGACAGGGATAGAGTTACCCAACCTATTATTACATGTACCTAATTACATATCTCTGCAATAGATCACTCAGGTAAGGAGAAATATCTACTGCCTGGGAAGCATCACTAATTGTTCCTTTTTTGTTGGCATACTTTCTGATTGGAGTAATTATAGAGCTGCTTCCCCATTCTCTTTTGCTCTGAAGATTTTGAAGATATATTTCTTCACAGATTCCATAAAATTAAGCACCTTGAACCTCTTAATTTTGGCATTTTTGTTCCCCTTTCCTACCTTTTCTTCCCTTGTACAGAATATTTTACTGTGTGTGAAGAAACCTAATGCAACAGCTTCAGCATCCCACCATGCTGTGCARTGTACATGCTACAAAAAGTCCTTGATTTCACCCATTATGAAYTTCTCACATTAATTTTTAGAAAAGCTTTTCACTTCCAAAATTATCACAAGTAGCAAAAAGGGAAAAAAAGTTCAGATGTATTAAGTAGCTTATCTCTAATATAAGTAGATAGCTAATTGGCTTTGGTACACCGAAATCAAGTTCTAACAGTCTGGGAGATGCCTATCTCAGGTGTGTCAGCAAGTTCTTTATCTGGCTGCACACCCAGCCAGAGCTGCACAGCACCCACTCAGACAGGTCACAGAGCTTCTGGCAGCCCGAGTGAGAGCAGGAGGGCACAGGGACAGAGCAGAGAGAGCACAGGGACAGAGCAGGAGGCCAGGGACAGAGCGGAGAGCACAGGGACAGAGCAGGAGGCACAGGGACAGAGCAGGAGAGCACAGGGACAGAGCAGGAGAGCAGCAGGGACAGAGCAGGAGAGCACAGGACAGAGCGGAGACGACAGGACGGCAGGAGGCAGAGGGACAGGAGCAGGGGAGCACAGGAGCAGAGCAGGAGAGCACAGGGACGGAGCAGAGGGCACAGGGACGAGCAGGAGGCACAGGGACAGAGCAGGAGAGCACAGGAGCAGAGCAGAGAGGCACAGGACGAGAGCAGGAGGGCACAGGACGAGCAGGAGAGGCACAAGGGACAGAGCAGAGAGCACAGGAGCAGAGCAGGAGGGCACAAGAGGCAGAGCAGGAGGCACAGGGACAGAGCAAGGCCCTTCGGCAGGCACAGCTCACAGACTGCTGCTGGTTCTTCCCCTCAGCTCCACAGCCTGCATTTCTAGCAGAGCTCAGAGGAGGACAGGGCACCATGGCTGAGAGACCCTGCAGTGATGAAGACTCACAATCTCTTTTGACAGGTCTTTCCTACCTAYTCTGAGGGTTCTACATCCACCTTTTATTGCTATCTTGAAGATAAATTAAATCTCCTGACCTACAAAGATCTGCAGCTGCAGCCGCCCTGACTTGGACCCTGATGGTCCATTTAATTTCAGCTACAAGCACTGATCTTCATTAATATCCTCAGGTCACTTTAGACCTAAGCCTTTGCTCTCCTGCCACATTTTTTGCATTTCTTTACTTTCTGAATCCATCAAAACAGGAGGAAAATATTTATGCCACACTTTTGGGTTTTGCTGTAGAAATGAATCAGTTAAAATCTCCAGCACTTCCAGGAGGTTGCAATCTCCTGACCATGGACCTCTGCAAGCCTCATTCCTCTATACAATGAGATGCTTCAAGGTTGAGTAACTCAAGTTCAGTTTTCCTGGCATGGGAGTGCACTTGCTCCATGAAAAATCACCATGAAAAGCCAAAGCTCAGCAGTCCCCTTGCCTTTCCTCTAATCCTGAACCATGGGCTTTACCATGGATTGAAAGACAAATCCTCACCTRGTTCTGCCCATCCCATGCCAAGTCTGCTCTTGCCTGGGGGCTTCTGCTSAGATCTACATGAATGGAACAGGCAGAAAAGAAATTCAAGAGCTTGGTTTTATTAAGCAGATCTTAAAACTAGATCCAAGCCCCAGTCCAGTCAGGGGGAAGATTTCTTACACCACACACAGGTTGTGGCTGAGCCTGAAGTATGGGATGATTTTGTTTATTTACTGGATCTATCTCCCAACCAAGAAATGTACTAAATTTTCCAAGCATCTGCATAACCTGYCGATACAAAGCTCCTTTATGAAGATGGGTATCTTTGGAGTAATTAATTTATCATGTGATGGAACTGTTGCCCTGGTTACTACAGAAATTATTCAATAACAGAGCAAATTGGTATGTAAACAGTAACAGTTAGATAACTTATTGGCACAAAAATAACTGCTGACAAGTGCATTCCACACACTCCAAAGGCTCTGTCCAGCTCAAATGTACTTCCTTTTTCAGACTCCTCCTTTATTCAGATCCTATTCCTTATTTCAGTGAAGGGCTCCTCAGCATCCCAAACCCCCTGAGAGCACCACTGCCAATAGTCAGAACTGCTGAAGCCATTTTCTCCTTGGCCTGGMGCTGAAYGCRCTGCAGACATCAAACACATGGAGCAGTGTCCAGTCCTCCATTGTTCAGCAGGGAGATGTCAGCAGCAGCTACTCCTCATCCTATTCCTTATMCTATTCCTCATCCTATTCCTTATMCTATTCCTCATCCTATTCCTTATTCTYTTCCTCATCCRATTCCTTATTCTATTCCTCATCCTYTTCCTRATCAGACTGAGTGCTAAACTGAGGAGACCATTGCTCACAAGGTCACAGAACCCAAGTGTGCTGCCCCTCCTGGCTGGCATTTCTAATAAAGGATTCCTGGCGTTGAAAACAAAGCTCAACAGGAGCACAGATTCCTCCCCTCCCCAGAGGAGGCTGGAAGGGTCTCCAATGACAGGTCAGACCTTGTGTCCATATAAATAACAGGGTCCCACTATGCCCAGTGGGGCAGGAGTCACCAGAGGCCYTAAACATGTGCAGTTGTGAATGCCTGAAACCTGCACAGGATAAATGACAGAAASAAGCAGCCCCAGAGCTGAAGACACACCTTTTTGTAGAGCTCCCTGTGCAAACACAGTGGTGCTTCCAGCACTCAGCTCCCTGGGCTGCTGGGCAGCCATTCCCATGGAATGCTGAAGGCATGAGCACCTTGAGAGTTTTTCTTCTTCAACTACATTGWTTTTTTTTTAATAGTCTGCAAGAACACGACCAACTACTGCCTTGGTAAACTATTGCATTCATACCATGCAACTACATAAGTATCACATATCATGCACTACAGYGTGCTTTTAACCCTTCAGGTAGCCTAGTTATTGGCTTCTTTTAAAGAAAATATCTCTAAAAGCAATTCAAAATGTTATGGCATGTTCAGTAGGAATRTCCACAAATGACTGGCCTGGATCAGCCACTGCTGTGCAGGGACCAGGGGCTGGCTGTGCTGCAGCTGAGGTGSTGATTGCTGCATATTGGGAGGGACAAGACCAAACTATTACCAACGTGTGGGCCTTGGCTGTGTCTAAACATCCCTGTGCCCACCTGGCTGCTGCTCCTGTCCTAAAATGAGCCTGTGAGAAAGTTCCTACCTTTTAAATTTGCTAGAGGATTTAAGAAACACCATAGCATTGCATGGCAGAGTTTTTAACTATTATTTTGTGCACATAAAAGTAGCACAGAGAATTTAAAGGTGAATCCTYAGTTCAGACAAACTAAGATGTTTATTTCAACTGGGTAAATTTAGACTGATGGGGTAATGAAAGGGGCATTGACAACCACTTGTGAGCTCCTTTTACATATCTATTTCCAGGAAATGTAACATCTGGTGTATACCACATCCATTATCCTATCTGTCCAACTTAAGTGCACACAAATAATATATGTGCATGACTGATTTCCCTGCTGATGTCTTTATTATTACTTTGAGCAGATGAAATCTAGACCAGTCTTTTACTGTTACATTTTGTTTTCTGCATTCCAATGTCAAATTGCTTAATTATGTGATATTTGGTCACACTCTGCAAATGTTTCTTGCTGTCATTTTAGTGCCCAGTAGTTAGAGCAACAGGTAGAAAAACCAGTCAAAGTGCAGAAACATGAAWTATTTTGATTCAAAATGGTATAAGGTCATAACTACATCACTTATAAAAACCAGAAGCAAAGTCTTAAGTGATTTGTCAGACACAGTAGCTAAAACTAGAATTTGCTTCCTGTGATTCCATCCAGTCCAACCCCTGGCCCTGCACAGGACCCCCCAACAATCCCACCCTGTGCCTGAGGGCAGTGTCCACACTGAAGGGAGCACTTGCTTGGCTTTACAGAACTTTCAGAGGATCTAGACCTCCACAGGATAATGCTTTGCACACAAATAAGACCTCAACAGGGAAAAAATCATCCCAGGCTCATCTTGCCTTCCTCAGTAGATACATGCTTCTGTTTTGAGAGGAAAACAGCTCTTAGAGGAAGCAACTTGTAGATTTAGAATACTACTTTTAAAGTGCCCTGAAGGCCACACAGCAGCTTGGAAGCAGTACAATGCAAATGAAATGAGRGGGAGATGAACGATTTTAACAAGCATTGAGAGCAAGATAATTTTGAATCAGTCACAGCAGTCATTTCTCGGCCACGGGAGCYAGTGCCAGAAAAAGATCCAAGAGCCTGAATGCAGAGTGTCTGCCCCAGCCCCAGCACTTGCAGACACATCCTGGGGGCACAGCTGGGCTGGTGACAGCAGTGGTGAAAGTGCAGATGGACACGAGGTGCCKAAAGGCTCCTGGATTTGAGTGCTGCCTTCTTTTTGCCATCACTCCCTGGACTGCTGCCTCTCCAGAGCTCAGGGAAGAACAAGGAGAAAATGTGGAGAGAGAAAAAAAACAGCCGAGAAATGGTGGATACAGAATCTCTGCCCCTTTTATCTGAGTTTTACCCCGTTCCCGTGCCTGGGGACATCTCTCTCAGGGGCTCTGCCCAGCTCTCAGCCCTCACCAATCCCTCCCTTTCTGTCAGTGGGAAAAGGAGCCATTCCCTGAAGGCAGCAGAGGAGTGGGGATGTGAGCAGGGATGTGAGCAGGGATGTGAGCAGGGATGTGAGCAGGGCCTGTCTCTTATACACATCTAGATGTGTATAAGGGGATGTGAGCAGGGATGTGAGCAGGGATGTGAGCAGGGATGTGAGCAGGGCAGAGCCCTGAGTGCTGGGGCTCTGCTGTGCCAGGCACAGGCTCTGCCACAGAGCAGGGCAGGCAGCAGGAGAACCCTGGGCCCTGTGTGCAGAGAGGRTTTAAAATCCAGGCAGAAAGTCAACACCTGCACAATGGGCCAGCTCAAAATACTCTGTCTTCCAAGGCTTGGGAGCTTGGAGTCAGGCTCATGGCAGCAAAGAAGGAGCATGAACGCCTGTCCTGTTCTTACTGCAGACTCACTGCACTTTGCTGCTTCCAACAATCCCTCTACAACATTCCCTTCACTTGTCAGCTGCTGGGCCGCGAGTTACAGACTCTGTTGTGCCAGTCCTGAACACTTGATCTCTCAAGAAGGTCAAAAAGCAGAAATGAACCTGAAACCACCCCTTTCTGAAGACTGAGAAAGAGAAGAAACAAGGGCACGAGTACAGTTCAGCCCAGCAGGCACATTTCTCACCCCCACCCCTGCAAACAGCACCTTGGAACAGCCCCAGCAGCCCTGGGGGACAGGGATGTCCCTGCTCCTGTGACAAACCCACTCACCAAGATATCCATTACAGACCCTCCACACTGCAGACTGGCAGGATGAAACCATTCCTSACCCACCCACAAGGGTGACCATCATAACCACCCCAAGTGAATCTGGGAGGGGAAATCTCCATGGAAGAAGGAAAGAGGGAGAAAACTCCTTCTCCACCACCACCAAATCGCTCAGCATCCAGTGTGGCACCACCAAGGAAGCATCAGAGACCTGGAATTCATGGACAAAATACTGGAATTCAGATTTTCAGGATYCCAGCCCCTGTCCTCAGCTCAGCCCTGCCTCACAGCAGTTATTTTGGCAATGCCAAAGGGAACAAGTCCAACTGACTGTACCCTCAGGACTGGAAAGTTTTAGCACCATGCTGCAAACTTGCCACATACCTTAGYTCTGTTCTRCTGGTTCCTCTAAAGCACTGGGTCTGTGCTACTGCCACCTTAAGGAATTTGGAAACTTTGGTAAAGATATACTGATGTTTTGGAATATCATAAGTCCTCTTTATGAACTCATATAGCATAATCTTCACTTTATGAGTTGTTCTCATCATCTACTCAAACCATTAAAATGGCTGCTCTGTGTGTTCACAAATGTCCAGGCCACCTGGTATTCCTCAAAATGTGATTTTTCATTTTAAAATAATCTGAATGGTGCCTTTGAAACAGCATCACRTCTGCACAGGTGAAATGCTACTGAAAGAAGAAATGAAAAAAAAAAATTCAACAAGCAATGAATTTTTCAAGAAATCATGAGGAGAGAGGGTTTCAAAGCAGAAATCATGCTCCCTGAGCTCGGGGGCTCCAGGCTCTGCTTCCCAGCTCCCAGCCAATGGACCTGAATCCAAGTGCAGCCACAACTCTGGGGCTTCCATGCTGATGCAACACCTCCCATTTCCCTGCTGGATGCAGGAGCCAAAACAAACGGGGAGGATTTGCATTCATGTGTCGAGACCCAAAGAGAGGCACAGAAACATCCCAAATGAGCAAGTCAAAGCTGCTCTCAAGGAACCATTCACTCTGTCCCACCCCCAATCACTCTTTCCYTATGAAGTTGCTATGGTGATGATAATTATTCTTGATCAGCAGGATACAGTAATTWTTGCAATAAAAATCACATCAAGCTTGTCACTACATGTGTGAGACAGGGATTGTCTCTTCAATTATGCACCTTTCCTTGCCCTCCCCCTCCCTTTAAGGTAGGGTGTTGGGTTAGTTTTTTTTTTTTTTGTTGCAATTATGTAGTAAAAGACAAGAAATTCAATTATTTCTTGCTAATATCAACTTTGCAGGAGATGATGGCAGTTGCCAGCAGCTCTTTGGATGAACAAAGGAGGTAAACAGTACTTGAGAATTTATGGCAAAAATTAAATGGCTTAGTATTTCAAAACATATTCTGGAGAGTTTTGAATAGTGGTCTTGGAGAGTTTTGAATAGTGGTCTAAAGGTTTGCAACCATTGGAGCCCCTCAGTTCTGCAGTGTGATGTTCAGTTCGTGGGTCTGAGGCTGAGCAGAGGAGCCCCAGGCTCCAGTTCACAGCCTGGCTCCCTGCTGGTGTTCATGGGCAGCACAGCAGGGCCCTGGCTCTGGAGCAGCACAGGGCATCCCAGCCCAGGGCTGGTGCCTCTCACCTCAGCAGCTCTAAGGCAGCTTAAGCTCCAAGACTTGTTTACCCCCTGTTTGTCATTTTAATTGGCRGACCTTCATTTTCAAAGTAGCTGCAAGCACGCTGTGATTGATGGAGGGAGTAACCTGATATCGACATTCTGAGGCCATCCATCATGAGCTCTAATCTCAGATATAACTGTATGCTGAAGCCTTTCTAGAAATGAGTCTCCTCCTTTGTGTGCCTAAGTGCACATAAGAACTTACACACACATTCAGACAAAACCACTTTGCTTTAGGACATCTGCTGCACGTTGAGCTGGGAGAACACCCTGAGTCATTCCTGACTGGCTTTGGGCATTTGYTGCTTTGGGTATTGCTTACAAACTGTGCCAGACACGGGGCACAAACGTTTCCATCTCCCCAGAGCCCACAAACAGCATCCCTTTCATTACCTGTGGATCAGGCAGAATCCATCYAAATTGCATTTTACAGTATCTTATTTCATCTCTACATTTTGTAACTGCTTCAAAAGAAGCAGGGGGAAAACAATATCACAGGATATTTTCAGCAGGTCGTAGATTGGACAATAACACAGCAGAAATCAATCAGCATTTCAGTAATGCAAATGGTTTAAAGAGCACAAAAAGTTGTTGATGCGAGTTTAAGATCTGCTGAACCAACAGGTTTTGAAGCACTGCCTTAGGAAGGTAACTGGGGTTTTTTTGGTACCTATATGACACAATCTTTTGTTATACTCCTCTATGACATAATGTTCTGTAGTCATTAATATGGGACTAATCTCACAGGCATCTCATCTGCCCTCAATGGAATGGGAGTGAGGCCAGATCCTTAAGTATGCAAAAATCCAAGAAAAAGATTTATCTGTCTATCAGCATGTATTCATTCCACTTAAATTTTTATTTGTTCATTATCAGCTTAACCAGCACTTCACAATGTACAGAAATCAGAGGGCCCCTATCAAAAGGCTGGGTAGGTTTAGGGGAAAACAAGAATTCTGCCTCCCTTGGACCAAGGCAAGAGTGAGAAGCTGCAGAGCAGAGTCAGTACAGGGAACAAGACTATCTTTTTGTCATGTTAGAGGAGACAACAGAAAAAGAAGATGGCAAATTACCTCTGATGCCTTTGACAGGTCTGCTTGGTTCGTGCATCCGGCCTGTTGTAATTTTAAATTGTCATAACTGCAAGTCTTAAAGCAATATAAACCGGAATTTGAGATGAGGATCCTGGAGCCAGAATTCATATTCTACTGCCCACTCACCCTGAGCTTTCTCTGTGAAATTGGCCATATCAATCAGCCTTAAATTTAATGTCCAATAATTTGAAGGTTTTCAAATTTGGGAGGATTTAACAAAGTGCCAGATCTTAGTGCTGGCACCAGCTATCAAGTGAAATCCTGTCTATGTCCTTCTTGCACATCACACATCTTAAACATAGAAACCACCATACAATTCTTCAGAAAATACTTCAGAATCACTGAACACAGAAGGTGGCACAGCATGAATTCAGCATCATCTGAACCATCAGAACTTTTTATTTTGGGCAGGCTGACCACCAGGAGCTTCTGCTGTGCCTTCAAATGACAATTCTCAGTTCCTTACTAAATCTAAACTTGCACACACAGCAAGTTTCTAAATTAAAGCCAAGCACCACCTCATGCTCAAGCCTTCCCATCATTTTGCTGTTTGTTGCCACCTCCAGTTAAACTCTGACTGTTCTGTTTTCTGATAGTCTCATTCAAGAAAACCAATGTTTTCCTTGCCAAAGKAATCTCTAGAACTTCTGCCCACTCACCTGTGGGTGCCCTYCACACCCTGGCCCGGGACTGACTGGCCAGTTCATTAACAGCAGGTTGTTGTTTTCTTTTTCTTCCTGAAAAATTCCCAGTTTTCCATCCAGCCCAGCACACAGGAGGGGATYGGTGTTTTCCTGCCTAAGTGAGGTATGCAGACCTCTGTGCCCCCCAGGACAATGTTTCACTTGTTCCCCTTCCCAAGGGGATGGCTGAAGATGCTCCGGCCCCAGGGAGATCAAAGAGCTGCCAGGACGGGCTGGTCAAGCATTTCCCTTTCATCTGAATATATTGTTTGTGATTCTGAGCCATTCCCAAAGGTGAAGAAGGCTTCTAATCATTGCAGGAAGAGCCCTTGGAGATGACAGCAAGAGAAAAAAAAAGATTAAGGATTGCTTACAAGCACCAGGGAACAGCAGGTTACATATTTGGAGCAAAKTGCATTTGTTGATTTTACTTAAACAGGTTTCTAACAAAGAATTAGAAATTCAAGCAGCATAAAGGAAACAATCACTTAACATTGGTACCTTATAATGGAACAGGGGCTGCTTTATTGCCAGGATATCTATTATACTGTAAGGTGTGCATTTTGAATTATTTTGCATTTCTAAGAATTATCACTGCACTACAATAAAAAGAACTTAAATTATTTTCATTACAATCGGTAGTTTTGCAGAGAATCAGCAAATTTACCAAATAAAGAAAAGCAGTTCTGTGACCTCATAAATCACACAGAGAAACAGAAAACAAGACAGAGCTCTCTAAAGTGCATAAAACCACCCCAGACCACAGAATTTTAAGTTTCTTCTAGCACAGCTTTTTCTCTTAGTTCAGCAATCCATTTTTAAAACAGTGAACTGAAATTTATCCAAATTTCACTTTGTTGTTTTCATCTCTCATAACAATGCAGACCAAACTCCATCTACACCCTTCTGCTGTAAGGATGAGCCCATTATCCCTAGCAGGAATCTGATAAGGTTTCTGTAATTGAGCCAAAGGGAATAAAGATTTTTTAAATTTTATTTTTCACTTCTAATTTTCCCCACTGTGGCAGCACTGAAGGAAGAACCAGTGAGGGCTCTGTAAAACTGCTACCAGCAGCTGTCAGCTGGAGTGAGAGGGTGCAAGGATCCAGGAGCCCGACCCAAGCCCTGCCACTGCAGCCTTTGACTGCCCAGSTGAGCAGGGGGCTGTGACATCACAGAATTTTCAGGACTCAAATATGTTTGACATCCAAGAATTCCAGCTCCTTCAGATCCATCAAGGGTTTTAAGTGCTGGATGAGGGCTGCTGTGCCTGACCTCCCCAGGAAGGAAAGAGGCAGAATCCTGGTGCTGCCCAGGGAGACTCTGTGCCAGGGGCTGCTCTGCGCTGCTGCTGCCACAGGAGCCCCACCGTGAATCCTCAGGGAAACATGTTCAGCCTCCAGGAGCAGATGGAGCTGCAGATATTCCTCTCCTGCTCTATTTTAACAGTAATATTTTCACTAGAGCAAAAGGAAAACAAGCAGTATTAAGTGCAAGTATCTCCTGTATAAATATTTATCTAAGGAAGAAAAAGTGTCCTTGTGTGCAACCACAGGTGCACAGACAAACACTTCACCACCAAATTCCATSAAATAGCCTTCGGACAAGGAGCTGAGCAGTGTTTGGACAGATGGCCAGTTCRTCTAGAAATGCTTCATTTTGCCCCCATTGTTTTAGTCAGGGCAGGCTGCTGTACTGGGAACAATATTCTATAGCGCCCCTTTAATTCAGTAATTTCCATGAATTATACAAATGAGAGTTTACCACAGCCCAGGAGTAAATTGCAGGGTCACTAAAACCTCGAAGGCACTTGTCTTTGCACAGAATTCACAGAGTGCTCAGCACAGGCTGGGCCAGTCCTGCTGGCAGACAAGGAACTGGGAAAGTTTAAAGCCTGGAGGGTCCACAGCTGAAAGAATAAAGAGTCCCATCAAAACTGAGAGAGGCATATAAATAAATTTTCTTAAATAAATAAATAAAGGGGAAAAAAACCCAAAACCAAACAAACAAAAAACCAAAAAAACTCCAACCAAAAACGCTTCAGTGAGAAGTATCTGAAATCTGAATTAGAGGGGAAAATTCTTTCAACTCCTGCAGCTAGCTGAGGCAAGTTCCCTGGTATTTCTTCACTGGGAAGTTTCTTCCCTTTGGCTATACAGCAGCTCATGCCTACAGGAGAGGAGAAGGCTGATAACCAGGATTAGGTGAACTGGTCTAGATAAAGAACTGACTTGAACCTCTGCCCAAGGTTTGAACCCAAGGCTTGCTCTTCAAATCAAGTATTAGGAGAAAGTTTTCCCCTTTCCTTTTTTCCRTMCTTCCCCTTGTCCAAAATCTCTTCTGTTCTGGGTGAAAGCAGATGTTTTAGGATCTTGCATCCCAGAGAACCTTTTTCCTCAATGTGACAGTCCTGTACCCCTTGTAGCTCCTCTCCAGTGAGATGATTCCCCAGATTTGGGAGGACAGGGAGTGTGGAAGCCTCTCCTGTGTCACAGCCTCTCACTGCCCCTCATGCAGCTGGGGCAGCAGCAGCCCCTCCCAGGGCTCTGAACCCTGAGACCCCTGAAGGAGCCCTGCTATTCAAAGATTGCTTAAATCACAGGGTCATGATGATGTGCTGCATCCAAAAATTTTAAGTAACCCAGCATTTTTAGGGGCTCCTGCAGCCACAGCATCCTCTGACCCGTATGGGGGGGACACATCCATGCAATGCATGGAGCTGGTGCACATTTGAAAGCTTTCTTGGAAGCATTTCACCAAATAGTCAGCCCAGGCACTGCTGCTGGCCACCAAATCACATGCTGAATGCACTTTCAGAATATTCTCTTCTAAAGCTGCACTCTGTGTGTTCTGAGAAGAAAAAAACTTTCTTAGCACTTGAACATACGCTTAAAAGATCTATAGAGCTGCCAGTCAACATCAAATGTCTCTTTGCAGACAGTCTCTTTTCTACAGCCAGGGGATGGTATCAATAAAAAGAAAAAACAGAAGGCCTTCAATGCAGTAGTCATTCCTGCTCCRTTYTTCTTTCACTATTTAGCCAATTTAGGAGAAATGCAAGATCAAAATGCAGGATAATCGATGTAAGCTGACACAAGGCCTAAAATTTTATCTGCCTTTTCTTATTTCTCCTCCAAAATATCAGAAGATGAGGAAATATGATTTTTAAATGAGCATAGTCAATACASCCTGGAATGAACAATAAACAGCTGAAATGAGCTCCTCAGCCCATTCTTTTAAAGTGTCTAATGTGTAATCCTGGTAACACTTAACATTCATTTGAACATGAAAAGGCTTCAGGCTAGAGGTGCTAATAAGAACACCCCACACTTCAGCTTTAAACAGACATGGCAATTTGTATTTCAATAAGGGAAAAAAATCAGTCTTGAGGAGAGAAATACCTGCACTCCTCCACTGTATCCATTTACAGCACTCACGTGCACACGTTTCAGCATCACTAATGCAAATCCAGCATCAGGGAGACAATTTAAATTGCCCTTCAAAAGGCAGAAAAAGAAACATATCATTAGCATGACATCTCACTCCTCAGAAATGCATGAAAGGCTGGTTGTGCAGCATAAAGGTACAGGTAGGTGTAAATGAAAAAATGCATTCTTTGCTTGGTGATAAGGAAAATGTGGAAACAGAAATGCCAGGGTGACAGACCATCTTCTGCTTTTTCTCACTCTGCAGATCTGACAGCCTCACATTGAAGCCACATTATAATAAGGCTGGAATCCTTTACCTGTTGGGAATGTAGGACTCGTGCTTGCTCCTGCTTTAATCAGGAAAAAATAAAAATTCAACTCACCACCAGCATTGCGTCTTYTTCTCTCATTTCTTGGGAGCCTCATCAACATTTTCTGTCCCGTCAAAGTGAATTTTAATTGCTGCAGGATGACATGATTTTTGGTGCCACCATTTTTGGAACCAGGTCTGACTTCAGTTCCTGTACATAGAAGAATGTTCTATAAGAAACCTGGAATAAGTCTTGAAAGCAAAATCCCCYAGAAAATTTAGTTTTAACTGCCTTGATTTTTTAATGTGATTAAACAATTGCCTGAGTTTTTGTGGAAATCAGAAAGAAATAATTTTTATGAACTGCTGCTCTCAATTCTAACTCATCAAATCGAGTTTAAATGACAAATAGTTACTTCTAAGAGCATGTTAGCAAAGCTGTCCCAGAAAAATCATGTGCCTGTGTATGGATGAACATTTGTCCTATATATTAGAAGTTCTCACTAGTAGATACTGGAAATCCAAAGCATAAACTGGAATGAAGAAATCAGCATTACTCGTGTTCTCATGCTAGAACAGAATTGATCTGCCTGAGCTGGTTRAGATTTGATCACTGTAGATCCAGGGCACATTTTTGCTGAGGCTGCTTGTGGAAGTCACACATTCCAGGGTGTTCTTTGGGAAAGAGGAGAACATTTGCTGTATGGAAATCAGTGCAGGCTGTTYTGGGAACACCTTAAGCAATTCCATGGAAAACCTCAGGAGCTGCCAAGCCAAGTTTTAGGCTACAAAGGGGAATGAGAAAGATAAGTAGCTCTGAAAATATGTGGTGGAAATAAAAAGCTGCACAATAAACCCTGAACTTCTCTCTGTGACCTAAAATAAGGGAAATTTGAAGATCATAAATAAAACTTATATTAAGATTTCTGATATAAATTTCTGACATAAATTTCCTAGAGTACACAAGTTGCTAAAATCTTCCCTCTCTTCCCCATGCACACAAACTGATTTCATCAGCCCCACAAACCTGAGACATAAGGTTGCTGCTGCTTGCTTTTTTTTTTTTTTTTTTGGTGAGCTTTTTTTTCTCCTGTGCTTTTTATGCTTTTGCCACTGTTCAAAAATATCTTCTAAAATCTGATGTAATAAAGACAGAATTACATCCCTGGGCCCTCAGGAAGATCAATAAGTAAGTTAATTTCCTGAGTGGCCATAGAACTCCTGGTTTGTGAGAGAGGAAAAAAGACCAAAGGACYCAGAAATGTGGGCCCAGAGAGAGCTCCAGCAGCAATCCTGGCTCCCTGCAGGCTCAGACACCCCTGGTGTTTGTGCTTTGCTCTCTCCTCCCTTTGCAGCCAGCACAGCCCCAGCTCTCAGAAACAGGAGAAGGTGTGACCCATTCCTGGGGCAGCATCCCTGGGGAGCAGGGCCGGGATGAGGGAAGGAGGGACAGGGGCAGGGAGGGACAAGGCTCTGGGAGGGCTTTGCCCCATCCTGCCTTTGGCACAGGAGCAGCACAGCCTCCCTGGGCAGCCTGACCCTGCTGCTCCTGCCTGCTGCTGSTGTCCCTGCTGGGGCAGCCGCCGTGGGCAAACAGAGCTGAGCAGGAGGAGAGGGCCCTGTGTGGGCAGTGACTGCTCTGCCTGCTCCAGCCATGAACAGGTGCACACAGGGACAGGAAAGGGGAAGGTTGTCGGATCCTTCTGATGAAGAGAATCCTGAGCTTTCCCAGCCCTGCAGCAGCAGCTCCTCTGCTCCCTCCTCAGCCAAGAGCCTGCTGATGCAGGCCCTGCATGACAAACTGCAGCCGGATTAATGACCAGCCCCAAAGCAGCCCAGCTCAGATTGCTCTGGAAACTCACCCACGAAATGATCCCTCCCCAGTTTACAGCCAAAYGTCTCATTTGAGCAGATTTTAATACATTCTGAATGCACAAGTTTCTTTCACTGTTCCAATTTAACCCAGGAACACCCGGCCCAAACCCAYGTGGCAGATGCAAGCCCAGTCCCCCCAGGCTGGCACCCTGGGCACTGCAGCAACCAAGGGGCTCTGGGGAAAGAGAAGTGTTAGAGAAGTTAGAAAAGTGAAGCCACTCAGTCTTGTGGCTGCTGGAAATGAAGAAAGTTCATTTTTCCTGCACTGCAGTCCCTAAAGCTGGGTACCCAGATAAAGACTCCGAGCTTCTCGTGGTTTGCACAGCACAGAGCCGAGAGAGATGCTGCCATGGAAAAGTGCAAGAGTCTTGTCTCTTGATAGTTACTGCACATCCAGTCTCACCAAAACTCAGTTCTGWCTTGAGGGCTGTCTGGAGCAGTTATTTCATCAGATTTGTCTGTGGGAGAGCTCTAGAAATTGCCACCTGTGAACGTTTCCAGGAGGGGATGAATGAGTGCTGAAAAACCATCATGTTAAATTTAAGGTAATACATACAGCTTCTGCACTGTGGCCTCAGTTTTCAATCAGCCAGGTTCAAAGGTAGCTTATCAAAACTCTAGGAGCAATCAAATCCACTTTCATGGGCCTTTGGTAAAAAGGGGAGCATGTATAAGCTTTCCTAAGCAGCCTAAGAAAAAAAGCTTACATTAACAGATGTAACAGATACACAACTATGCTCAAATATTTTTATTTGTCTAACATAAGGAATAAAACAAGTTACAGCAAAGCATGAAATCTGATGAGGATTCTACCTTAAGGAAAAAAAAAATTGTCTTTTATAATAACAAATAGTTGGAACCAGCACATTGCTTTCGCGACATTGTTCCCTTCAAGACAAGTCCAAACTGTTCAACATTATGAAAACTCTGCCTATTGCTTTGTACCAGAAAATTTATTACCCCCAAATCATTTACAACAGACAGCATGCATTCCAAAACTGATTTGTTACTTTAGGCCACAACAACTCACTTTCAAAGCTTAAAGAATCCATTATCCTGTGCAAAGGAAAGCCCGTGAACAGGACACAGAGAGGCTTCAGGTGGAATTCCAGGAAGAATGGATGGAGGACGCCTGCAAACCCAGCCAAAGGATTCACTGGGAGCCTTCTGGGCACTGTGGATGGGGAAAAGATTGAATAGGATTTTTATTCTGTGAAGTGTGTGAGCATTTGTCACAATTTCAGCAAGCTGCTTGCTGGGCTGGGAGGAGGAAGCGAGGCAGTTGGAGAAGTCAAATATGATTAACACAGGAACTCTGCTCTGTGGGAGATGTCATTACCTGCTGACACAGAACGGGGCATTTGTCTCCCTTTGCTGCAGCACAAAACACAATGTGTGTGTTCAGCACTGCTCTGCTCCTCTGATTTTGTTATGAGCCACAACAGACACTTGGGCCAGTTTGATTTATTTGATTAAAACYCCTCAGACATTTTTCAGCTATGGAGGCCACTGCAATTTAACAGCTGCTGGTCTTGGAGCTTGCCTGAGAGCAGAGCAGTGTCCCAGCTCAGGAGGCAAACCCAGCTGCAGGAGAGCCCGAGCAGCCCCACAGAGCCTGACCCACAGAGAGAATTCAGTGCAGGGGCCCAGGAGGGGCCCCATTGCCAGGCACAGGGAGGGCACTGAGGGCACAGGGAGGGCACTGAGGGCACAGGGAGGGCACTGAGCTGATGGCACAGGGAGGGCACTGAGCTTGATGGCACACGGAGGGCACTGATGGCACAGGAGGGCACTGAGTTGATGGCACACGGAGGGCACTGATGGCACAGGAGAGGCACTGAGGGACAGGGAGGGCCACTGAGGGCACAGGGAAGGGCACTGATGGCACAGGGAGGGCACTGAGCTGATGGCACACGGAGGGCACTGAGCTGAGCACAGGGAGGGCACTGAGCTGATGGCACAGGGGAGGGCACTGAGCTGAGGGCACAGGGAGGGCACTGAGCTGATGGCACAGGGAGGGCACTGAGCTTATGGCACAGGGAGGGCACTGAGCTGAGGCACAGGGAGGGCACTGATGGCACAGGGAGGGCACTGAGCTGAGGCAACAGGAGGGCACTGAGCTGATGGCACAGGGAGGGCATGATGGCACAGGGGAGGGCACTGAGCTGAGGCAACAGGGAGCCACTGAAGCTGAGGGCACGGCACAGAGGGGACACAGGGCCTGGGGTGCCTGACTCGGCCCTGGCACCAGGCTGAACATCTGCAGCTGAACATCAAAGACCTCAGCAAGCAAAGCAAGGCTTAGAAAGTTACCTACACACTTGATTTACAGCCTCTTTAATCACAAGGGACAATTCTCAGGAATTTTTTTTTAATCACTGCAAATTCACATCATTAAGAGTTTTTTCTACTGAGTTATCACCAAATTTGAAAAGTGACATGGAAACAGCATCTAGAAGTGATACATGTTTGGTTAGCATTTGAAAGTCTGTATTTCTTTGAACTTGCATACCCAAACAGGTCAGCCAGGGCTTTAAATTGTAATCCTATATGACCAAAATACAGGAAACTGCTTTGAAAAGAAAACAAAACCCCAGGGCACAAGCGTGAGTCACTGTGGGGACTCAGCCAGTGGCTCTGGGTGCTCAGCTGCCCCTGGGGATGGCCCAGAGCAGGAGGAACTGAGTTCTTTGCAGGTAAATTGTTGTTCTGAGTCCTTTGGAGGTGACAGTGTTCTGAGTTTGACACGTGGTGATTGCAACTTGACTTTCAATTCAAAGCTGTGGGACCAAGGAGTCCCAGCAACCCTGAGCCCAGCTTGGTGCCCTCAGAGCTTCCCATGACCTGCTCAGGGGACAAACCGGGCTCCTTTATCCCCTGTGTCTCCCTGGGGTCYTGTTCTAGTGGTCTATTCCATAATCACTACTGCTGGAAATTGATTGTTTTTATTTTTAAAGCTGTCAGACATCTGTGGTTCCGTTAATGTAAACAATTCTTCTCTCTCTCTTTTAATCCCACACCTAATTTGCTTTTCGGTTCTCTCTTGAAAATATTGACTATAAAAAATCCAAACTGGCCAAATCCACTCCAAGCTATTCTGAGTACTCTGCTGCAGAACGAAGCACAGAGTAAAAAAAGAGCATCATTATCTACCATTTAAATGATTTCCAAAGCTACCATTTAAGACGTGGGGTTTTCTGTGATCTTTGTCCAAGGAAACTCACCAGTGAGCTCAGTGAGATTCCGTTGGGCAGGCACAGCGGAGCAGGGAGTGACCAGGGGATTTCGGAGCACACAGAGCCCAGGCTGCTGCAGGTGAGCACGGARGGCCAGAGGGGCTCCTGGGCCCTCAGCTGCTCTCCCTGTCCTCCAGGGATGTCACACCTGAGAGGAGATGGCACATCCTCAAAGTGCACCTCCTGTTTGCTCACAGCAACACCAGGACAGCTGGGAGAGCTGGGGGTGCTCACCTGGAGAGGAGAAGGCTCCAGGGAGAGCTCAGAGCCCTGGCAGGGCCTGCAGGGGCTCCAGGAGAGCTGCAGAGGGGCTGGGGACAAGGGATGGAGGGACAGGACCCAGGGAAAGGCTCCCACTGCCAGAGGGCAGGGATGGATGGGATATTGGGGAGAAATCCTTCCCTGGGAGGGTGGACAAGCTGTGGCTGCCCCTGGATCCCTGGCAGTGCCCAAGGCCAGCCTGGACAGGACTTGGAGCAGCCTGGGACAGTGGGAGCTGTCCCTGCCATGGCAGGGGCTTGGAATGAGAAGGATTTAAGGTCCCTTCCAACCCAAACCATTCTGGGATTCTGGGATRTGTATTTTGGCACTTGGGTCCACTGGCCGTGTGTCTGTTCTAAAATCCATTTCCAAACACAGACAAGTTCTGAGCTGTAAYTTGGCTTGGAACCAGGCAAGCAGACCAAGTGCAGGCCCAAAACAGATTCCCTGGGTTCTGAAAATCCAAACACTGCCGCTCAAGCACATCAGCAACACAAAGCAGTCCTAGAAAGCACCCGAAGCCAGGTGAGTCCCCACCCCAGCCGGGCTCTCCAGCCAATCTCTGCCCCAGGGCCTCCATGAGGTCAGGRGAGGAAAATGCAGCCCCGCTTCCAATGGAAACACAGCTCCCTGTCCCTGCCTGCAATTGCGGTGGCAAGTGTTCCCCACACCCTGTGGGGAGCGCAGAGCCCCAGGGTGTGATCCCAGCTCCAAAGGCAGCCAGCTCTGCGGGGCTCTTGGCTCTCCTGGCAGCAGCAGTTTGCACCCGCAGTGCCCAGCACGGGCATCACTCCACAGCCTTTGTTCCACCAAAGCCCTGCTCGAGGCAGGTGTTGAAAAGATGGGTTAAAAGGTGAACTTTTAAAGTCCTGAAGGTTTTTTTTTGTTTCCACCCTGGTTTTTCTTCACGTTTCTGGTCACTTAGTAGTGTAGCTGAATAGTGAAAACAAGCACTTTTGATTATTGCTGTTCTGGAGAAGTTATTTAATCAGACAAATGAAAAACATTTGTGTCACTATAGGACACGAAAGAACACAAGCACACCACTGTTCTCAAGGTGAAGGAAGAAAAGGGAAGTTTATTTTCTGACTCCAACATTTATAGTTTTCCAAAAGTGACAGTGGATTGGAGGGTGACAGTGACACCTCTCCAATCCCACTGGACAAACCAACAGTCCATCAATTTTCTCCTCCTTCATAAAGGAAGACAAAACAATAGGTTATTTACAGAAAATGTGTGATAAAGTTCACTACAAGAATGTCAACATCAGAAGGCTTAGAAAATCTTAAAAAACCAGGGTGACACATTTGTAGTCATCACAGCCAGCTCTGGGTACCAGAAGCTTTTGACAGCTGGCTCTCCTGGCCCTCTGTGATAGTTTAGGGCCACATCCTCATTAAAAACAGATYCACAAAACAAAACTTCCAACTGCATGGACATGTGAGCACCCTGGTAGTAGAAGAGACCCATTTAGAGGATGCTGAAGTATAATTACATCATATTTCCATTAGAGGAATGGTCTCTGCAGCTCCCAGAGAACTTGGCAGGGCATTAAAAGCCCGTCAAGGCTGACCACACAATAACTGAAGGGGAGGAAGAAAAAAACACATCAAACCACAGAAAAAGCCTGAGAAAGGATTTCTGGTGTGCTACTGCAATTTTCTTTGATCTAAAACAGAAATAGTCTTCTGGAAGGGTACCTGAGGCACACCACTGAGAAAGTACCCAGCACACCTCCACCATGACTTTGCTAACTTCCGAAACTCAAAGGGCTTCTTAGCAGAATCCTCTCTTTCCCAAGGACATCCCTCTGTCCTACCCCCTTCCCAAGGACATCCCTGTGTCCTACCCCTTTCCCAAGGACATCTTCCACTGGAACATGGGAGACAAAAGTTCAAACTCCAAGAGTGGAAAAGTTCTGCAGAGCTGCTACTGAAAACTTTTCCAAATAAGTCCCAACTTCATTTGAAATCTGCAGGGTTTTCCCAACTCCTGTTTAGGGCTGTTTTTAGGGGATAGGAAGAAAAAGTAAAACAGAAAGCAAAACCAAAAAATGCAGAACCCCCAAAACTCAAAGAAAAAACCTTGAAACCCCCTCTGAATCACAGCTCTGTTCATCCAATGCATCTCCCAGCCTAGGAAATCAGTTTTCTACCTCTGTGAGGGAAAAAATTACAAACTCAGAGTATTCCAACTTTCCTACTCCAACCTGGTAAGGACACTAATGCAGGTACTGCTGCATGTTCCTGATTCCCAGTCCCCACAGGAACAAAACCCCACAAACCCACAAATCATCTCATGGAGACAAGCAATCTTCAGAGAATCAATATAATACGCTGGAAATTAAAACAACAAATGCTCAGGCAAGATTCCTCCATTATCTTACAAATGTTTTTATTAGAACTGAAGTGAATTAGTATTACAGGAAGATGACGGAGAAAGTCAAAAAAAGAAAGCAAAATGATAGAAGTGGGGTCAGATCAGACTTTTGGACCCAGGCACAGTGACACAGAACCAGTTCCACCACATGGCAYATGCAGTGTGAGCGCTGACACTGTGCCTTTCTGGCTCCCCCTTCTGCTCACTGTCAAATGAATATTGATCTTTTAGATGAAACAGAAAAACTCTTTAACTGTGTGCTTTTCACAGATAAAAACATTGCCCGAAGCATCCTCATGGCCTGATCCCATCGAGTTCCAGACCTGCAGTTCTCCTTCACCTCAGAGATTCACTCAACTCTCTGCAAACAGCCAGAAGGTGAGAAAGATGAACACTTTCAGTAGGCAATTCTGCAGGASTGGGTGTAGGGACAGAGCAAGAAAACCCATCGGGTAAAGGTTCCATACTCACATTCATCACACATGGCTTCAGGGAGAAGCACTGTGCACACCTCATTAATGCCAAAGCAATCCTCTCTCACCCCTTTATATCAGTATTTTAATCTCCTTGCACTCCAAACATGTAAAGTTGCCTTCATGTGCCAGCTGCAGAGTGAGCCAGCCAAGCAGAATTGCCAGCCCCAGCCTCAGCCAAGCCCTGAGCTGGGCAATGCAGGGATCTCAGCCTGTGCTTGGGCCCTGCTCTAGCAAAACCTCCACCAGAAATGCCAAAGGCAGCTCTTCTTCAGAACTTAATCCACCTCCCTCCATTCCCCTCATCCTCACTTGCAGAAAMCCAGAGGTGAGGTTTGCTTGTGCTACCAACACACCGAGAACAACTGGATGGAATTCAATAAAGCTCTCCTGCTTTCCATGCAGGCACTATTGCTTTATAGATTGTGCTGCTTTTGATGTCCTCTTTGATCAGATGTGCTCCTAAACTTCAATGGGGCTATTTCAGAGCAGCACCTGCCCAGCTGACAGCAGAACCAGCACCTTCCCATTTTTTATTTCAGCATTGACTGAGAATATTTGTTCTCGACTGCAACAACTGCAAATGAGCAGGCCAACAGCTTCCTAAAAATAGACAAAGTGCAGCATTAGCAGCATATCATGCCCACCTAGTGCATTTTTTTTCTTGTTAAAAATGTATGAAGTACAAAATTCCCTCAGCACAGCGTAGGACAAAGCAAGAGCCAGTCCCTGTCCCAGAGCTGATGTCCAGCACCTCCCACAAGCAGGACCTGTGAACATTGTTCATGTGCTTCATTTCCCTGGCACTGGGAGACAAGTTAGAGAAGATTTTACTCACCACAGAGAGATCAAATCCCTACACAGAGCATAGGATTGGTAGAACAAGGAAGAGAATCAGATTTTGTTGCCATGCTGCAGTTTGAGCCTTGTGATCTCCCCAGGGAGTGACACAGGCAGTGCCACCCTGRAGTGCCACCCCTGAGCTGAACTCTCCTCTCTGTGGACACTTGCACAGAGGGCAAGACTGGGACAAAAACAAACCCAAGGAATTTCCCAAACCCCAGCAAACCCACAATGTGTTCTTCAGGCAGAAACTCACAAAATGGCTGAGAGGTGAACACAGCAGTGCTGGGTTGACAGTTGGACTTGATGATCTTTAAGGTCTTTTCCTACCTTAATGAATCCATGATTCTGTGGTTCTAAAGCCTCACACAGAGCCAGGGAGCAGTTTGCTTGGCAGCTGACTCCATCTGCTGCTCTTCTCCTGGGTGCCTGGGAGTTTGAGCTGGTGACAGATTGTCATCTGCTGACAAAGGAGAGCAGGGATGCTCAGAACCTTGCGATGCCACTTGGCTTCACAGCCACKCAAATCCCCTGTGAAGAACTCAACTTCCAGCCAAACAAAACCACAGTTCTGCTCATATCTGCAGTGGAAGATCTGTAGGGCAAGAAGCCAAAGCTCCAAGGCTGGTAGGCAACAGAGCCCTGAGATATTTGGCTGAAGCCTGCAGAAGAGGCATGGAGGAAAACTTGCTGCAACTTTTCAACATTTCTACACAAAGAAGGGGGCAGAAAAGGGAGCAGTTTCTAAAGCATTCTCCAAAACAAGCTGCAGGGGAAGGCAGATTATTTCTGTCTATGTGGGTGATGGCAACTGTTTAGTTTAATGCACAAACACAAGAAGAACAAACAATGATTTTAACCATAACAGTTTGCTTTTCCTCTCTCAAWTTTACAAGCCTCTCTTGCTCCTATTCTATTTGCAGATGCACCTGGCTGTTACCCATAGATAGCACAGTGCACAGTGCCCTGAAAGCCCCTCAGACAGATTTGTTCTAACTTCCTTTGCAGAAGGACAGAATGAAAGAGCTCTATAATTTCTAGACAAGGAGAAATTAATTTGTTTGCAGAATGACTCTCTGGACATGCCYTAAGCTGAGGCAAGACCAGGAAATCCTGAGGCAGGATTTCGACTTGGGGCAGAACCTCTACTGGAGAACTGCCAGATAAAGACTTTCTGGAAAGGGGAAAGGGATGGGAGAAATATTAATTTAAAAACATAAGTCAAATCCAGGAAACCATAATTTATGGCTTAATGAAAAAAAAAAAAGGCCTAATTTGCCACAGTGTTAAAATGGGGGGATGATACAGAACAGGCTGAGAGCTGCAAGTGGGTAAGGAAGGGATCAGGAGGTCCAGACAGAGCTGGGAGGAAACACTCCACAGTTATCTCCTCTGGAGGCAGCAAAATAGTGATAAATCTGTTTACAAACACATTTCCTGAGTGTATTCATTAAAAKTACAGTTCTTAGATCAATAAAATTCCCAGAGAGAAGTGTGCTGCAGGGGAGGCACGGTGTGGCTCTGCCTGTGCACAGCAGCTCTGCAGTGAGGGCTGGGAATGGCACAGGYGAGCAGGCAGGGCAGCTGGCACACAGCTACCTCAGCCCTGCACAGCAAGGTGATAAATCATCCAGAGCTGCAGGGATGATGGACGCCTGCCAAACCCTCAAAAYTGTTTGAAACTTGATAAGAAAGAAACAAACAAAGAAAAAGTCAATACTGTTTAAGTGCTAGTTCTCTAACTTGGGCAACATAATTAACAAAATTATCAGAATATTTTATACAATTTATGCCAGAATTCATTACTCTGCACAACCTGAAAAAAAAACACCAAATAAGACTGAAATTAAATCCCAAATTTGTGCATCCAGTTACTTTACTGAAGGCAAATGGTTTATATGTAGAAGCAGCCCTTGATGATTTTCCTGCTGCTATGACAAGGGAAAGGGGGGGGCTTATTAGCTACCTCTGGCATACACTTTAACCCCACTGAGGTCCTTTTCAAAATCTGCTTTCAAAACTGAAGTAAAGAAGAGCTCCTGAACTGGTTAAAGCATCAATAACTTGTTTTGCTGGAAAAACTATGACTTCTTTTTCTGCCAAAGCTGAGGAGTTACACTGCAGGGTATCTGACAAACCAGTTCACTGTGGGTCAGATCCACGCTGTCCTGCTGGGGTGCCAGGGACACTCCTGCCCCTCCAATCCTGCTGCTGTGGCTTCTGCAGTGCAGTGGGAGCTCCAGTCTGGCGCTGCTGACCCTCCCTTTAGGCTGTGGGCAGGTCCTGCTCAGCCCCGTGCTCGGCAGATCCCGAAGCCCCTGGGCCCCCGAGGTTCGCTCTGTGCAGGGGAACCACAGACATTCCCTCTGAGAGTCCCTGCAGGGAGCTGGGAATCCCTGCCCAGGGCCCTGCCCAGCGCTCCCTTCAGCTCAGGGCTGTCCCTGCAGCTGTGGCAAGGGGAAGCATTACTCAGACAACAACTGAAGCCCAGGCACTCCCTGCAGAGCATCCCTGCACACCCCTGAGACCCCCAGGGTGGCACTGAGGCTGCCAAGGAGCCATCCCTGGCTCTGCACACAGCTGATGCTCCTTGTGTCCACCACTTCCAGTCCCAGGCAGTCCCAGCCCGTTGCACAAGGCAGCTCCTGCTGGGCACAGAAACATTTCCCTTCTTTCAGTTGTTTTAAGTCAGTCTTAGAGCATTTCCTTCACGTGTTTGCTAGCACTACTCTTGTAAGATTTGGTGCACAGCTCCACACTTGGTTCATCCACCACAGTTCAGATTGTCCTTCTGGGATGGCAAATCCCTCCTAAGGAACCCACAGAAGGGCAGCAGAACCCACAGAAGAACAGCACAGAACCACAGAAGGACAGCAGAACTCACGGAGGGGCAGCAGAACAACAGAAGGACACACAGAACCCACAAAGGAGGACAGCAGAACTCAAGAGGAGGGCAGCAGAACCATAGAGGACAGCACAGAACCCACAGAGAAGAACAGCACAGACCCACAGAAGGGCAGCAAAACCACAGAAGGGAGCAGCAGACCCACAGAAGGGCAGAAGAACGCCACAGGAAGGCAGCACAGAACCCACAGAAGGGCAGCAGAACCCAACAGAAGGGCAGCAGAACCCACAGAAGGGCAGCACAGAACCATAGAAGGAACAGCACAGAACCCACAGAAGGGCAGCAGAACCCACAGAAGGGCAGCCGAACCCACAGAAGGGCAGCAGAACCCACAGAAGGGCAGCACAGGAACCCACAGAGGGGCAGCACAGAACCCACAGAAGGACAGCAAGAACCTCAGAAGGGACAGCAGAACACCACAAGAAGACAGCACAGAACCCACAGAAGGAACAGCACAGAACCCACAGAAAGGCAGCAGAACCCACAGAAGGGCAGCAGAACCCACAGAAGGGCAGCACAGAGAACCACAGAAGGACAGCACAGAAACCCACAGAAGGGCAGCACAGAACCCACAGAAGGACAGCACAGAACCCACAGAAGGGCAGCACAGAACCCACAGAAGGACACGCAACACGCACAGCCACAGAGGGCAGCAGACACACTGAAGTGAGAGTCCCAATCCTTGCCCCAGGCACACACGGTATTACTCCTGCAGGATGTCCCAGCACAGGAAACARACACATTTCAGTTTTCCTGTGTGTGCTACTGGACAGTGGAAGCTCWGATCACAATCTACTGATACCTGGCCGAGAGATCAGCTCCCAAAAACCAGTGCTGTTGAGGAGGATTTGCTGAACAGCAAGACCTCTGGTTCCAACAGAAGTACTCAGCATGTGGTTTTGCACATTCTGGTATTAARTAAATAAAAACTGGCACAGCAGCCTTGGGCCCAGCCTGAGCTGTGCTCTGCAGAACAAGGGGTTAATCTCTTGTGTGTGAAGTACAGGTGCCTTCCATCAGAGCCAAGGGCTGGAGCCAAGCACCAGGATGTTCCCAGAGCCCTCCAATGCAGGGCTGTGTCCCTCAACCACTGTGCCCAGCAGTGGGACAGAGGAATTGTCACCTGCCAATGCCCTGACCCCCTTGTCTCTGGGGAAACTGCTGCATCTCCTCAAGGTGGTGATTTCCTCTGTCCCATGAAAGCAAAGAGAAAGTGAAGATGAAAAACAGCGTTCAAAAGGTGGAAATCAGAACTGTAGCAGAGCAATTTTCTTTTGAAAACATGACAGTTGCTCAAGGCACAGGAACAAAGCGGCAAATCCTATTCCCCAGTGTACTGGGATCAGTAGCAAAGTCATGATGCATCTCTGCAGCTCTGAAACAGCTGCCTGGCAAGTGGAGACAGCTCCTGCTTGCTCTGCTGAGCCCTGCTCAGGTGCTCCCAGCTCAGACCCTGCTCCCACCCCTGCTCTGGGAACTCCGGGCACGTCTCAGGCCACAGAGAGACCTCAGCTCCTGGGATGGAACCTCCTCACAACTCCCCCGATTCCCAGCCCCAAAGCAGCTCCAGAGGCCCAGCCCTGGCTCACAGGGAGGATTTGTTCTCCCCCAGGGGATCTGGGGTTCTCTGCTCTCCCCACAGCCGCACTCCCAGGCTGAGCCGGTGACCAGGCCTGAGCTCCACTCCAGCCCCACAGCACAGCGACCACAGATCTTTATTCCATTTAATCCAATCAAAGAACAAATTCCCWGATCTCCTGCAACATCCTCTTCCTTAGGAAAGCACACTGCAGCAGCCAAGACACTGGAGCACAGGTCTGTTTAGCCTCAGGAAAGTGTACACAATACCTGCCTGCCTCCCAACTTGCTGCAGCTTGTGCTGCTTTCCTCTGTGGTCATGAAATAAAATTAAAGATCAATTTAACCGCCTGGAAGAAACAAACCTATAAATAAGTAGTCATAAAAGCTAGAGGACAAGACAGGAAGAAACAAAATCTAACGAACAAGAATAGAGGCTGAAAATTCAATTCCAGAACTCGCTAAAGAAAAAATGCAGAATTGAACAGTTCTGGGAAAGAAAGGAATTCACCATTTTTCCTGGAAGCACTTGCCAGTGATACATAGGTTCTCAACAAGGCAGATTCGTGTATTTTATGGTTTTTGCACTTTTGTACAAACCAGGAGTTGCTGCCCTGAAGATTTTACAGTCTGAGGGTGTGATCCCCCTGCTGCTGTAGGTGTAACAATTTAGAAACAAACAGGATTTCATTAGCAAACATCTACATAAATAACCATTCTCTAGATGAGGATAACACAGCCCAAGACATTATAGCACAGCCTCAGAAATTATAACACACACTCCATATTTGCAAAGAAGTGCAACTCCTGTAAGAATTTCCAATCCAACCTTTTCTAATTCAGAGTGTGAAACCATCACAGAAAAAGTACAGAGGAYCCAGCCTGAAACTCAGCCATCTGGGGGAGAAGTGCTGGATGGGGTATACTCAATTTTTGCATTGCATATCACAGAAAAGACATTTTGCCAAGCTAAAAGTTTCATCAAATCTGTGTCAAGGATCCTACTGACTGCTCTCCAAGCAAGATTCATCCTCACAAATGTGGCATAAGAACCTTGCCCAAAATCCAGATTATTAATAAACGCTGACAAGCAATAGAGTCAGAAAGGGCCCTCTTTGCTGCTGTACGGAAAACAGGCTGTGGAACCCAAAGGCATCCACACATACATCCTTCTTAAGGATTGTGATTACAGTCTTAGGACAGATTAAGCAATATATTCAAGGGGTGAGGAAGAGGGAAATCATAATATTACTCAATTCTTTCACAGAGCAATTTATTTGCTCTAGTTCTCAATGTTTATTTTAGAGATTTAATATCAGATATTTCAAACTGCAGTTCTGATGCTTCTGGTGCTTCATGGATAACTTATTAACCTGTTAGAGAGAGAATGTTTTAAGCTGAAATCCAGCCCTGGAGTGTGTGATTCCTGGCTTGGCTCGCTGCCTGTACTCCAAGTCAAGCTGAACTTGCACGCGCAGAGCTGGAGGTGTCTGCTCGGGCTGGGTGGGGATTGCAGAGCTCATATCCCAAGGGGTAAACATTTGTTGCTGCTTTTACTGCTTGCTGAGTGAGTTTTCTTCACTGCTGATTTGCAACATGACAAAAAACAAAGAGTAACTCAGAATAAGGAGTACCAAGACAAAAACAACTCTGTCTCTTTCCTTAGGGTAATAAAATATCTTGACTGTTCACCAGACACTGAGGCTGCAGAGCATGAGGATTTTCTGTGTTAGGTGCTTTGCTGATTCAGAAAAGTCTTTTAATGTCACTTCCAAGTGACTCTGGAAACTCTTCTGCCTGATGTGCTGATGTTGATCTTCTCAGCAAGAAAAAAAAAGATTTTCGCAAAAAGATCAGAATTTTCTCTTAAGTGTTTCCCTTAATTGCTTTTAGGGAAAAAAAAAAAGCCAGGAAGTTTCCTTCACCAGAAAGAGAATCCACAGGCCTGAGTAGGTGGCACTGTGTGGCAGCAACAGAAGAGACAATTTAATAGGGTTCTTTCCGTTTCACCTGAAAAAAAAACACCCATAAAATGTGGGATTCTTCCTCCAAGTTTGTTGAATTGTGAGTTTGCCTTTTAGCATCCCAGTGTGAGATCCTTCCACCTAACAGAAACCAGGGAATCAACACAAAGATTTTAAGTGCAYTAAGAAATAACTGTTTGTGTGTGCCCCCTGTCCCAGGTCTTACCAGGCTTGTGCTGTTGGTTACAAACAATCAGAAAGTTTTGAAGGATGAAGAGCCTGCTTTTCTTCACCAASCAAACAGATTTATCTTCACACAGAATATTTCATGAGGCTTGGTTTTTTGGGGTAAGGTTTGGGTTTTGTTTTTTTTTTTTTTTTTACTTGTTTTGGGGCTCTTTGCTGTGTTTTGTTTGGGCTTTTTCCCCTTCACACTCCATCCCTCCCCCAGCCCTGCTGTTCCTCCTGCTGCCTCTCCAAGGAGTTGCATCCCTGCCACTGGGCTGAGCCAATTCTAATCCTTCTACCTGGGCACAAATGCAGTTTTACAAAGGCATCTGGAGACAGAAATTAAGCTACTTAGGACAGAAAAGTATTAAGTAATGAACTTCTTTTGGAATATTTATTCAGCTATCTATCTGCATTTATGAAAGCTGAGGTGAGACTGAGGAGGGGCAGGGGAACTTCAAAGCCCCAAAGCCACAGGTCTCTCTTGGAGATTTGTGCAAAAAGCACCTGAGGAAATATGTCAAGTGGTGGGTGTTATGCAGTGATTTTTCATTAATTTTAATTACTGTCATTCTATAGGATAGTGAGCATCCTCAGACCTTCGCCTCCAAATTGCACTGGGATTGATGCCAAATTTCTTCTCCCTCTCTGGTTCCCTCCAGCAGTATTTAGTAATGGAATCGCTTAAACATGTTTAAATAAGAAAGGTAAATGCCAAACACTTCTGAATGAGGAGGAACGTGTATCTTAAATGGCACATGAAGCCTTTATTCATAATTCTATAAACTGAAAACCTGGGCTATTTGGGATCAAATAGAAGGCTTGATCAGGCTTGAGAAGAGGGTAGATGGAACATCCCCATTTAAGGAAAAGCAAAACAAAACACAAACTGACTCTTAACTTTTCATAAGCATTAGGAGTGCACGCTGGGGGAGGGGGAGGAAGAGACAAAAACACAGAATCAATTCCCTTGATGGGATCTTAGTGGTTTACTTTTAAGAGAAAAAACAAACCAAACTATTTTCAGCACTAGATTGGCAATACAGGTGGCATCACCACCACCACCTTTATCATCATTATCACCACCACCATCTCCTCCTGGCTCCCCTGAGCCATGATGACTCCAGACCCCATTCTCCCCTCACACCCCCAGCAGCCACAGGAGAGCTGCTTTTCAAACCTGGGCAGCTTTGGTGCAGAGCCCATTTTGGTGCAGGGCATTTTTGGTGCAGAGCCCATTTTCAGACAGGTTATTCTGACAGGCAGAGGCCCAGAGCTGCCAGCCTGCCCTGCCTGGAGCTGGCCACACACCAGCCATGGCCAGCACAGCCTGAGCCCAGCTTGGCTGACCACCTCCTATGAGGCAAGGGCACCAAAGAGGGAAAYGGAAAACAGCAAATTACAAATTTCACCTTTGGAATGATCATTAACGGCTTGAGAGCAAGATCTCACTGGTTTGTGATGTAATTATTCCATTAAAGCCTGAATCCTAACTGGAAGCTTAGAGGTAGCAGCAGCATCACTCCAAATTTTCTATTTTTGGGTAGCAGATGGTGGGGCAGAGATGGCAAATCCACATTAATCAGAAGTATCTCATGAAAGCTGTGCTGTATTTGCCAAACCAGAGTCTTTCTTTTCCACAAAGCCCTACTTGCAAGGATTCACTTGARTGAGACTTTCACACAGGTGTGCTGCATCCAGCATTGCAAATAAAAGGAATCCTCACTCAGAAGCAGCTGTCAGACTGTGCTGCCCGTGGCAGTTCCCCTCCAGAGACATTCTGTTTGTCCAGTGACAAACAGCCACTCATTTTCCTGAGCTTTCCACAGTTAACCAAGGAGTAACTCACCATTTCCCCCTGGTTTATATCCTTCCACACCCACAAGTGGAGCTCACCTACCAGCTCAGTTTTTTCATGTTTGCAGTGCCAGCAGGAAGGGGAGCACCTTCCASCCTCCCCACAAACAAATGCCAGCTTGGGGGGGTGAGTAAATACAGTCCCCGTTTCTTTCCAGATGCAGCCACATCATCCTCTCCCAGCCATTCCAGTGGAAATCCTCCCCTCCCCTGTCCCTGCCCCAGGCTTGCCTTGCCCCTCCTTCCCAGCTCTCCCATTCCARTGAGGCACAAGCCAGCTGTGTGCCAGGCCCTGGGCTTGCACAACACCTTTTACTCTATGTTTCCTACAGAAAGCCTCCTGAAGAGCTCCATCTGAAGAGGAGAGTTTGCTTGGGGTTTTTTTGGGGTGGGTTTCTTGGTGTGTGTTTGGAGTTTCCCTGTGTTTGGTCTTTGTCTGTGGCACATCCCTCCAGCTGCAGATTTCTCTCTGCATCGTCCCCAGCCCAAGGAAACCTGCCATTCTGCAGTMCATAGTGTCCTTGAGGTACAATTTTCATGCAACTACCAGTGAAATTTTGGGAGCAAATGTGTGCTGGAGACTCTTTTAAAGACCTAAATTTAACAGAGACAAAACCAAGGCCGAGTTACAAGTTACAGAATTACCCTTCAATGTTCAGAGTGAAAATGTTAGGAGGGATTTTCTCACTGTCTCTCCAATTAGTTTTTCCCCTACAAAATGTATCTACTTATCTTGAAGCTACATMCAGATATTTTAAATTCAGTTTAKACTCATTAACCAGCATTGCACAGAAGACTGAAGCATTTTAGACACCAGAGAGAAGATACAAAATAGTATGATCAAGAAGGGGAAATTCTTACAGGCACAGAGTACAGGAGACTCCTAAAGATGTAGAGAGGTGTGTGACAGCAATGTGCCTGAGATGGGAGAGATAAACCAGCAGAGCCTGCACTAGCAAGGAGGAGATCAGGAGCTCCTGAGGGGACACAGACAAGTGGGAGGTGTCCCTGCCCACGGCAGGGGGTTGGAACGAGGGGATCTTTAGGTCCCTTCCCACCCAAACCATTCTGGAATCCTATGAGAAGGCAGCCTTGTGTTCTCTTTGYGTCACATTTGATAAAGCAGAGGTGAATTTCTGTGGGAGGGGATATTTCACTGTGCAAGRATTTCACAGGAGTAGATGGAGTCAGTGTAAGACTAAAAATGCACCTGTGGAGCTGAAATGCCTCTGCAGTGTCTGCCTGTTCAGAAGGACAGGCAGAAGCAGCAGGGAGAACATCACTGCCCTCCCCATCCCCGCGCTGCATTCTCTTCTGTAACAGATAAAGCATCAATGAGAACTCTTCATGCTCCCCTTACCAACWGCCTGAAACCTTGCACTGATGAGGAACACTGAGCCCTTTTTACATCAGGACATGATGTTTGTTTACTTTTGCATGACACATCGGAGCCCAGCCTTCAAGAAATGTAACYAGGTCCCTCCCTCGCTGGAGCTCTCTGTGGCTGCTTGGCTCTGAGGTTTGGACATGTGAGGAGCCACATCTTTCAGCATSAGCAGATTTACAGAAGACATGCTCTGCTTTGAAACACGGGGAAATTGATCCTGCAGGGCTGTTTACTCCCTCAGCACACCTTGGAGTGCTCCCACGGCACCTGTGCCTTGCGTAATTGCTGCTTCTCCCTCAACCAAACATCAGCAAAATTTGTAGTAGGCAAAGGTGTAATCACAGGGAGTGCTGCAGCCAATTTTCACAGCTCAGACATAAAAAAAGAAAAAAGCTAATTAGGAACATCTATTCTGGACCTGCCTGCACTCTTTGTTTATCACCTGCCCCCTGGAGCAGCATTACTGGGGAAGGAGCTGGTTTGAGCACGTGTGATAACCTGGTACATGCACACACTGCCCTGAGTGACACTGCAGCCCAMSAMACAACATTCAATAGAAATTCATCCAGTTCCAGTTGCCTGAGCTTTTAAATTTGTTTCTCTTACATGATTGGTTGGCCTTATTTCAATGTTCACACACAGAATTAATGAGGATAATCCTCTATTTCCTGAGGTCTGCAAACAGATCCTTCCCACCCCTGTGAGCTGCAGCTCCTTTTGCCCAGGCAGAAGTCAGGGCTGACCCCCAGCAGCCCCTTGGCATGGAGTGACACTTTTTCACCCACAGGCAAGGTCTGGGCTGCCCCTGCTCTCAGCCTGCCCATCACCTCCCACCTTCCTCTGCAATCCCAGGCCGTGGTTTGTTCTGGACTGATCCCCACATAATGAAATCCAGCAGAGCTCATCTAGGAATGCAAGGAAACTTCATCAAGAAGTTAATTTTTCAGGAAGTATGCAAACCTTGAAATTCTTCATTTAGCAGACTTCTTCCCTCTTATTTTTTGAATCKCATTAACACAACTTCCTTGGCCTCACCTTGTCCACCTGCTCTTTTTAAAATAAACTGTGGTCAACTGCAACATGCAGCAGTGTTGTGGCTTCAAAAAAGGCCCCAATCTTCATCTGTGACAAGCTCAAGCTGCATTTTCTGCACAACTAAGAAAAAAGGTTTAGAAGAAAAAAACCATATCAGAACATTAATTTGGACCAATAATATGAGTCTATTTTGTGAAGAGTTTTGTAAATCTTTCCTTTCACCACTTCCTTCTATTCTTCGTGAAACTATTCTTAAAAACATCAAACCAAAACAACAACAAACCCCCAYATCTTGAAGATTAAGAACCAACAAGGCTGCTCCCATCACCACACTCCTGGCTGAGTGCTCTGATCAGTCCATCAGGCTCTGAATTTGGGCTCAGCCGCTGGCTTTGGTGCATCCTCAGTGGCACTTTGAGGAGGGGCTGCCTAACTCCCAAAATAATGAGCTCTGGCTGAGGTCTGTACATCAAATAATGGTGGAGAGGATGCAGCACTTGCCAGAATGCACATATGGGTGAATAAGGATGCTTAAGGGGATGCAGCAGTAAGGAGATACTTCTCATGTGACTGATCAGAGTGAAAACTATATTCCAGTTTATTACACTGCCTGCAGATATAAAATTCAGTGGTAATTGTTTGAACTAGATTCAGCAATACCTACCACGATCCTCTAATGAAAGAAACCTGTGTTGTCTTGCACTGTTGGATTAGGATTGTTGAGTACYTTGTATTTTTAGAACAGCAATAAGGATCTTTTACACTGCTCTTGAAACACGCAGCACAGGTTTAACCAGGCAGAACAACTTGTCAGGCTGGAGCAGAATGGGAGCAGGGGAAAAGCTGGGACTGCCTTCTGCAGGGCACGGGAGAGAAGGCTGCAGCCTTAACAATGCTAAAATCCTACTCTATTTCATACCCTGATCAGGATTCTTTGGTGTTTGCAAAGTAAAAATGGTTCAGGTTTTGGAGTTTTGTAGGGTTTGCCTCCCTTCCCTTCCCTTCCCTTCCCTTCCCTTCCCTTTCCCCCCTCCCTTCCTTCCCTTCCCTCCCTTCCCTCCTTCCCTTCCCTTCCCTTCCCTTCCCTTCCTTCCCTTCTTCCTTCCCTTCCCTTCCCTTCCCTTCCCTTCCCTTCCCTTCCCTTCCCTTCCCTTCCCGAAGGAAAACAAGAACATAAAGCAATGTAAAATACATGGCTTTGCTCAATTTCCCACATAAAGAAGCAGGGCTTGGAGCACAGCTGGTGAAGCTGGAATGTCACCACAATCCAGTGCACAATCCTTGCATGAAAATCAGCMACAGAAACCAGAGATTTTAGTCCCAGCTCTCCAGGATTTGACACTGATTGTGTGAATTTCAAGAAGCATGGATGAACACTTGCCTTTTTCTACATGCAGGAGCTGGATTTAGTCTATTTAGGAAAACTTGGTGTGAAACACTGTGAGTTGAAGGGTAATTTCTTAACTGCCAGCTGCCCTGTAAGGTTCTCACCCAGGCTAACTGGGCTTTGCGCTTTTCCCCAGTCCCACAGCAAGCACTGTGCCGGGTTTGTGAGGCTGAGCAGAGCGGAGCCGGTGCTTGGGAGCGGGAGCCAGCTCAGCCCTGCCCCGGCAGCAGCTGCTGGGAGATCTCCAGGCAAACACCCCTGATTGCAGCGGAGCTGCGGGGAAGGAAACACGGAGGAGGCGATGCCTGAGGAGGAGATCCCGCTGCCTCTCAGCCCGCTGGGTTCGCAATCATATCGCCCCGCTCGGCAGGAAGCTGAGCACATCCACGCCCAGTTTGTGACAAATGTGGCCCTGGAGCTGCCGGGGACATGGCAGCTGGTGGCATTGGTCAGCAGCASCAGGAGCTCTGCTCAGGACAAGGCAAGCTCAGGAGCGGCTGGGGTGGGAAGGAGAGCACCAGGGCATGGCAGAGTGAGCTGTGGTGCTGCTGCATTTCAGTGCTGGCCTCAGGGAGGTCATTCCTGGCATTCTGATTCCCCTCTCTGCTAAGGCAGTTCTGTTATCAAGGAAGAAAATGTATACCAGCCTCTTTTTTCTTTTGTTTGTTCTGGCTCTTACGCTCCCCTGCCAGGGCCTGTCCCGTGTCAAACATCTGCTCCTCCCTGCCCAGCAATGCTGTTTGCTGCCACCTGGTCACCAATGTCACCGCGGGGCGAGGGCAGCGCCCAGACAGCCCTGCCTGGTGTCACACACGGGCTGCAGAGGGCCCTGGCTGTGCCCGGAGCACGGGGACGGGCAGCGGTGCCCGCACCGGCGGGGTCCCAGCAGAGCAGGGGCTGCAGAGCCCAACACCCAGCAGTGCCTCCCCCAGCCCAACACCTGCTGTAGTGCGTTTTTATACTTTGTGATACTTTGAAGTAGTTTTGTTTTGTATCCCCATATTTRTCCCAAATGGTTTATCCCAGACTGTACTRCCCTCCCTTTACCTGGGTAATCCCTCTCCCTGGATGAGATCATCCCCAAATCCCCACCCTGGCTCTCTGTCAATCACTCAGCATCCCATCCCCTCCATCTAGAAGCTTCGGTCCAGGATGTCGAGTGATCAGCCAGAGGCCAGGGGTCAGCCCCCCAAGCCTTGCCCCATGTGCTGTCCTAAATGTCTGTCCCCCAGTACCCATCCCTTAGGGTCACTTATTGGTCAGTAAAATGTTATCTACTTTCGGTTTCCACCTCCCTTTAAATGTGACCTTGGCACATTTCCCGCCTGAGGTGCAGGAGCTCCTTTGGGACTCCTACAATAAACCTTGGATTAACCCCTGCTCAGAGTCGGTCCTTTATCTCCTACCGATGTCTCTGGTGTCTCTTGTGCTGCAGAGGCGCCCAGCCCAGCTGCCCTCAGTGCCCTCGGGGCACAGAGAGTGTCTCCCCGCTGTCGGGGCTGCCCCCCCCGGTGTCTGCCGGCTCGGGACCGGCCGAGGGTTCCTGAGAGGCTCCCAGAGAGACAAACACCAGCAGTGCCTCCCCCAGCCCAGCCCAGCGCACGGAGTTTCTGCTGCAGTGGGCAAGGAGAGCAGCGCGGGTGGATGCGGCTGGCTCACAACCCGCGTGGCTCTGTGGCTGATGCTGAGCGCGGCTCCCAGGGGGATCTGGCAGCCTGTGAGCTGGCACGGTGATACCCCCTCTGCTGGGAGCTGGGCATGGTGATACCCACCTCTTGCTGGCAGCTGGCACGGTGATACCCACTCTGCTGGCAGCTGGGCATGGTGATACCCACCTCTGCTGTGAGCTGGCAGCCGGTGATACCCACCTCTGCTGGCAGCTGGGAATGGTGATACCACCTCTGCTGTGAGCTGGGCATGGTGATACCCACCTCTGCTGGGAGCTGGGCCACGGTGATACCCACCTCTAATGGGAGCTGGGTATGGTGATACCCACCTCTGCTGTGAGCTGGGCACGGTGATACCCACCTCTAATGGCGCTGGGCATGGTGATACCCACCTCTAATGGGAGCTGGGCATGGTGATACCCACCTCTGCTGTGAGCTGGGCACGGTGATACCACCTCTAATGGCAGCTGGGCACGGTGATACCCACCTCTAAGGGAGCTGGGCATGGGTGATACCCACCTCTGCTGTGAGCTGGGCACGGTGATACCCACCTCTAATGGCAGCTGGCATGGTGATCCCACCTCTAATGGGAGCTGGGCATGGTGATACCGCCTCTGCTGGGAGCTGGGCACGGTGATACCCACTCTGCTGGCAGCTGGGCATGGTGATACCAACCTCTGCTGGGAGCTGGGCACTGGTGCTACCCACCTCTGCTGGGAGCTGGGCATGGTGATACCCACCTCTGCTGTGGGCTGGGTATGGTGATACCACCTCTGCTGGGAGCAGGGCTCGGGGCGTAGCTCATAATCTGCGCTGGAATTTTCACAAAAGGGCTTTAGTACGTCAGCCGCAATATTCCACTTATGTCTGGCTGCAAAGGGGGATATGGAAAAAAATCAAAAAAGTGTTAATCAAGAGCTAATCTTGCTGCTAATTATTGTAACTGCTTACATTTGGAATTTCTGTATATGTCTCTCTTATTTTCCTTCTCTAAATGGGAGTAAAATGTACAAAAGGGCAGGTATTTCCTCCTTTCTGGTCCTACTCCACCTATTTATTGGGCCATACTACATGCCTGGGAGTTTCATAATGGGAATTGGAAATGGAATTAAAGAAAAGGAAATTGCTACAAATGAAGCAATTTCCTGGGTGTAAACAGGGTTTGGAATTTTGAAGAACAGATTTCACATGAAAATATATTTTGTTCTGTCAAACAAATGTGACGATTTCTTGTTAGGGACTATTTAGCTGAGAACACTAACAAATAACCTCGTTATGATTGCTGATGACATAAAAGAACAAGTCCTGAGTGCTGAAGCCCTAATTTGGGCAGAACTCCAGAKCTTCAGTGATACTTTTGTCTCAGTAATCACATCAGGATCTGCTCTTGGCAGGTTCAACCCTAATGGATAACAATACACCCTGGACTAACTTCTCRGCAATTTGTTAATTTGCTTTACAAACATTGAGKCTGGAGGAGCTGAATCCCATGGACTCCCACCCAGAGTGKAGCTTGGTGCCATTTTATGAGACCATTTGGATACCTGGGTGTCTGCTCAAGGTACAGCCRGGCCTTGGGCACTTCCAGGGATGGGGCAGCCACAGATTCTCTGGGCAACCTGTTAAATTATCTCAGAAATACCAGTCTGAGCTTTTACTCATRTAAACTTCTTAAATAATTTCCCTCCTCTTTCTTTCAGCAGAGGGTTGGACATTGAGGGCTGATCTTCACATCAGTGAGTGCCTTTGAGTGCAAAAGYTTCAGTTAACRTGCCAAAACTAAAAGAGAGAGTTTGAAGTTTCTGTATGAACTGAAATTTTCTGAACACCTTGTAGATAACCCTATGAGCAGCCTACAGACAGATGGTTGATTGGAAGTCACRTTGGTTTGGACACTCAGGGTAATTTCAGCCGTCTGAGGAGCCCACTGAAGTTACCTGCCTGCCATGAAGAATGCATGTGGTGGTGTTTGTTTGCTGCATGTTCTACAACTGAAAAGAGTGAAAGTATTACAAACACTGTAAACACTGTCTCCTGCCAGTGTGCATAATTTTGTTGGTTTTTTTTTTTTTTTTTGGGGAGGGGGGTTGTTTGTTTTGGAAACTCTTTGAAGGCTGTGGATCAAATTTAGAGATAATAAATTCCATTTTATCCCTCTCTTTTCCAAGTGTGGCCTGGTGATTGTGTACACCATAAAACATAAGTATCAAAAACCATGAGAGAGCACACCCAGTGCAAGGCATGAAATGGATTTCACCACCACACACTGATGTTCCACTGAGGCAGAACATGTGGTTAGCTGTCTATCACAGCAGCAAAAGTAAACCCTGCATGTACCAGAGGTAAGAAAATCATTCATCCAAGGATAATCAACTTTTGGAAATCATTCACTGCTGCTATAACTGAGCACAATGCACCAGCAATTAGTTGTGCATCATTGCTTTTAAATTGCACAGAGCTGGCTGCAGTGGGGGCGGTGGATATTTGTTAAGCTGGGTTTATATGAAATAAGAGATCACCTGGAGGAGGAATATTACTGGAATTTACGTTTCAGGTCATATCTGGGAATTTACATTTCAGTTGTAGAATATCTCCTCTTGGCTTCCACAACCAATGATGTCATAGATCAAAGATACTGGGTATCTTAGAAAGCCRTGCTGAAGACACAATGAATAATTCAACACTTGCAGACCAGCTCCTGCTCTTATTTGTACTGGAGTTAATAAGAAGTGATTCCACTGAAGCCAAGGGAAAGMTTTTCTTCCAGTGTGAGGGATATGAAAATGGGAGAAACAGAGTGCACCCATGGCTTTGCTGCCTTCCAGAGGGTGTCAGACCCAGAGCCCACCCAAGTTCAGGGAAATTCCTGGGCTGCCCTCCATGGAGAGAGGCCCTTGGAGAGGGCAGAGCCWGCAAACCTCCAACAGGAGCCAGGCAGCTGAACCCTGAGCCCAAGGATCTCCTGGGAGTATTTGGTGATAGACCAGAGGAACTCATTGCACACACAGGATGGACAGTGGGAACACAGACCTGAGCAGGCGCCAACTCTGCCTGTGGAGGGGGCACCAAGGAGAGCCCTGCTCTGTGTATGAACGTTTGCAACAAGAGGGAGGAACCTGGYAATGTTTTGTCATCACTTGCATGCAGTCCTGGAAAGGACAGAGAAAAACCCAAACAAAAGCATGGAGATGTGGGTGTCAAACAGCAGTGCCAGCCCCAGAGCAGCATCAGCCCTGGCACTGCCAGAGTGGCACASYGCCTGGGTGCCCACACTGACCTCACCCTGGGGACCACACTGTCCCCTGGCACTGCCAGAGTGGCACACAGCCTGGGTGCCCACACTGACCTCACCCTGGGGACCACACTGTCCCCTGGCACTGCCAGAGTGGCACACAGCCTGGGTGCCCACACTGACTGCCAGAGTGGCACAGGGCCTGGGTGCCCACACTGACCTCACCCTGGGCACCACCCTGTCCTCCTCCTGCTGCTGCTGGGCTCCTCCTAAGGTGCCTCAGGCTCCCTGCTCTGCTGCTCTGCTGTGGCTACAAACTTGGGATGGAGCTGCCACAAGATCCCTTCATAAAAATGCAAAATTTCACGCAAARCCAGCTTCTACTCAACAGCTGGGAAAGACAAAATAAAGTACAAGGTGACTGTCCTGACCTTTGTTTCTCAAGGCTGATTGGTACCACTGATATCTCTGTAACTTTCCTTTCACACTCCTGTTCTTGCCTTCACTTCTGTCCTACTCCTGATCCTAGAGYCCTCCCCCTGTCTTGAAGCCTCAGATGAGTCCTSACTTTTCATTTAAATCCTTCTGTCAGGCACCTTTCTCTAAGAATCCTTTACTGTAATTTCAGATTCTTATCTTTTTTCTTTCCCGTGTGCTTGTAAGAGTGATTTCATTTTTCTCATAGGAAATTTTCAGCAGCCTCTATGTCCCTTTATGGTGCTGTGCAGGAGCAATTTCATTGACACTGGAAAAGTGAGAAATACCTCTGGGTTACCCAGGGAATGCCTGGGTGAGTTAATAGAGAGCCCCAAGTTACAGCAGACGCCTCTGTAAAAGCAACTGGAAGGAGCAATAAATACCATTATCATTTACAATTACAATATAAGCACCATCCACCACCAGCRTGGCAGCTCAAAAGTGAGCTATGAACTCCATCAGCAGCCTGCTTTGCTTTGAATAATTACTTTTTATAAGAGAACATTGATCAAAGGCATTGGTAGCAGGTTTAGTGAAGTGTTCATCATGTACAAAGTCGCTGGAAATTACTCAGCCCTGAACTCAGCTCAGCCAAAATCAGGTAAACCATAAATWACCAGGGTTAAAGATGAACAGTCAGCTCTGAACAAAGGAATTCCAGGGACAGCAAAGCATGGCTGCAGTCTGGGCAGTGATGGGTGGGWTTTGGAGCAGTGGAGGAGAGCAGCTCACCTCTGTGCAAGCTGCTCAGGCCACCAGAAACCTGCAATGGCAAAAATGCAAAGATTCTTGGTGACATCTAAGCAATTGCAAAGACAGGGAAGCACTGGGGATACAGGGAAAAGTTCTGAATATGTGGTTGCAAACAAAAAAAATAATTCAGGCTTTCTGGAAGGAGCTCACCCAGCTGAAACAGGGGCCATCTTTTGCTCAGGGCTGCTCAGTTTTCTGCAGAAACTGAGGTTTAGTGAATGGTTGTCTATAATTTTAGCACATTTCCAGCTAGTTAATAGCTGAACCACTTCCCCAGTTTGACAGAAAACATTTTTKCCCAGTGTGGAAGTAAACTCAAGATTTCAAGCAATTCAAGGTGCACCTGCTGAACCCACAGGTAAATATATTCATTCCTTATTCCTTTTTCAGGGGGTCAGGGAGGGAACCACYTTAAAAATGTTCTCTACCAAATGCTCATTGTAGGGTTATAATCAATGAAAGTAAATTAGAAAGGGCAAACCAGATGCTGCTTGAATTAATTTCCAGTCCTTGAAGCAGTTAAAGCTCCTTCCAGCACTGGAGCACATGCCAGCATGAGCCCTCTTGCTCTTTTAATGCCACCACCAACACATTGGCTAGTATTTGTCACTGAGAAAAAGTCACATTTTCTCATTCCTTGTTGAAGTTCACATTCAAGACAAAACTCCAAGGAACTGAGTTTGACCTTGAACCGATTCCAAAAATTTAGTTTGTGCACTTCCAGTTGAAAGAAAAATCAGGGATCCTGGCTCAAGGGTGAAATGGAAGCCTTGTTTGAACTACAAAATTAGTGCAGTTTGAGAAAAATGACTGTATAGTAAGGGAACATAAATTAAAGGTAAATCATGAAAACAATGAAGTTTTTTTAAAAATAAAATCGCTTTCCGTTAAAAGCCAATTATTTCTCTAGAAGTCAAACTTATTTTCAGTAATAACACTGTTCACTAGTAGACCATGAAGACCTGTACARGTCTGAAATATGTAGAACTTTTAATATGCACAACAGAAACTGGATGTTGGAACYGTGTCAAGGAGTCTCTGTGAAATTACAATGCAAGTCGGACCGCATGAAGTAATCAAAGTCTCCGTTTATTAAAATGTGTTATTTATGACTTACAGAAAATATTTCTGGTCTGTGAAAGAGAAATGAGTTAAGAATTAACCCTTTTAATATTAAGAGGTTCCTTTTTTTCATTAAATACACAAATGCTGAATTTTATTCATGAAGCAGGCAGAACAGAGATGCCAAGTCTCCCACATTATCATCTACTGGATTCATTCTCTAGCTAATAAATCTCGTGATTCACATTTTCTGCCTGCAGAATGCTGATGCCTTCCCTGCTGGCTGTGCTGCTGACAGGGTGTCTGTGAGGKTTGCCCTGGCTGCTGGCACAGGGTGGCACAGTCCCACAGCCCTGCAGGGCAGGCAGGAGCTGCAGGGTGCTGCACAYTGGTTCATGGCTGGTGCCAAGACATGCTGTGAAAAGGGAGATAAAAGAGGTTGGGTCCTCCAGGACCAAGCTCATCAGCACAAGCACTTGCTTTGCTTGTAAAATAAAAGCTTTGACAATCTTATTTTTCTTTGTTGTTTGTGTGTTTTGTTGTAATTGTTTTGGGTTTTGTTTCTCTCCTCTTCTCTTCTCTTCTCTTCTCTTCTCTTCTCTTCTCTTCTCTTCTCTTCTCTTCTCTTCTCTTCTCTTCTTTCTCTTCTTTTTCTCTTCTTCTGCTCTTCTCTTCTCTTCTCTTCTCTCTCTTCTCTTCTCTTCTCTTCTCTTCTCTTCTCTTCTCTTCTCTTCTCTTCTCTCTCTTCTCTTCTCTTCTCTTCTCTTCTCTTTCTCTTCTCTCTTTCTCTTCTCTTCTCTTCTCTTCTCTTCTCTTCTCTTCTCTTCTCTTTCTTCTTCTCTTCTCTTCTCTCTCTTCTCTTCTCTTCTCTTCTTCTCTTCTCTTTCTCTTCTCTTCTCTCTTTAACCCTAGTCTCCCTATTCACCTTTAGACAAAAAGCTGAAGGACCAGCAGAGCTTCTCCACCAGTGCTGTTCCCGGTATTTGCTCAGATACAAAACCAGCTGTTATGAATTTTGAAAAGCACGGGTTCAGCTCATCTGATTTGAAATGTGTGGCCAAAAGGTGTCCCCAGAGCCAGTCCCAGGGGGATGGCAGCCCGTGACCCTTCCAGCCTGGGGCCAAACCTGCCCTCATCCCCCCCTTGGTCCTCCAGGGCTGCTGGATCACCCCAGCCAGGAGAAATTGGGCCCGAAGGCATCCAAGGCTGGATGTGGCTCTGCTAACAGGGACTGCAGCCCCAGGGAGAGCCCCAGGCCCAGCCCTGCTGCAGGGCAAAAGTCCTGACTCAGAGCAGATGCTTACACCCCTCACACATGGACACACTCCCCTCTGCCCAGCTGCAGTCTGGATGTATGATAGATWTTCATGTGGAATGTTAATATTTTATGTGTACAAATTTTTTGCSTTTTCAGGAAATTTCATGTTTTGCCTCTTATTCCAAATTTTCAGCTGAAGTTGAAAAACACATTTTTACATATAAAGAAAAAAAATTAAATTTTTGACTTACACATAATTCATGGTGCAATTCACCACAGGGAGTGATTTCCTGCAGTTCCCTAGTGAGGGTTCCTTGGCTCAGGGTCTCCTGACTAACTGAGGTGACAACAGCTGACAACTGATTGATAGGAACAGCAAGTCCTACATCAATCCAGAACAAGAGAGGTACCTGCTGCTCTCTGCAGTTCTGTGCTCAGTACACTGACAATAATCCTAAATATCTACATCTCAAAGTATTAACTTGTTCTCAGAGAGCCCTGGAATGCTTTGGGATGGGAGTCACACAAAGCTCAGCTCATCCCTCCCCAGGGACGGGCAGGGCCACGGCCCCAGGCTGCTCCCAGCCCTGTCCAGCCTGGCCCTGGGCACTGCCAGGGATGCAAAGTAAAACATTTCTCCTGTTCTTGCCCCGGAGAAGGAATGGGTGGGAAAGGCAAGGCAGGGACAGACAGACACATCAGGAGGCTTTACCAAAGCTGGCAGCCCCAGTGCTGGGGCAAACAAAGCTCTCAGCGCCTGGCCACAGCTGCACAGCAAATTTAAAACGTGCACAAAGTCCAAGTTCTTGTTCAGCTACTGTGAATATCTGAAAGGTTTACATAAAACACACAGCAGTGGTGCTCTGCTGCTGCTTTTGTACAGATTTTGGTTTTGTACAAATTCAGGAAAATGCCTTTAACACACAACAGCTCCTTGCACTGCATCTGTTCTGTGAGGCTCTGCTGGGCTTTTTAAGCCTCAGCATTGAAATGATGGTGGGTTTAACACTTTCCAAAGGCTTTCAAGTCTGAATAGTTCAGACCTGAAGTAAGTCTTCCCTTAGGGATTTAATGTATTTAATTATCTCTGAAGTTTTATCCATCATAATAGCTAAGTGAAATCATTGCTCTTGTATAGAACAAAGGGAAGCCAAACATATAAATCAATATTTGATTTTTTAAAGTTATTTACTGGAGTAACACATGACAGACATTGAAACAGTAAAAGAATTCCCAATAATTATTTTTTTACAAAATAAAAACTTAACAAAAGGTTATTTTAAAACAACAAAATTCAAGACTAATTAGCCAAAAAAAATGGAAATGTCAGCAGCATGGTGGGAGAGGCAGAAGGATGAACAGCAGAGACTTGTAATTATTTCTGCATTACTTTTGTGGGTTAGTTAAGACTTGACTGGTCAGTGCTTTTATGAAAGTGATCTTGAACTCACCTCAAGATGCAAAAGACCTTCACAAAAGCCCTGGGTAGTGAGACCATTTTGTGAGTGTTGTTCCACTGGGAACTTGGTACAGGTTTCCTTTGTGGTCACGTCCTTGTGCAATCTCTGGAGCTCAGAAAGGGCTTGGGGACATCAGTTGTTTTCCAGTTCTGTTTTTCAGCAAATCATAGCATTCCTCCCCCAGGATGCACAAACCTATGGATCCCATGCAGTCTGTGAAGTGGGAAGTGTGCACCCAGGTGTAATTCAGGGGATTGCCTCAAAGTGCAGAACACCTCCATTTACTTATTATTATATCCCTTAGCTTTGTTTTGCATTGCATGTATTTCCTATCTTCCTATTAAATACACAATCTACAAGAGATACAATTTGAATAATTTCCCAACCAGGCATAAAAAAACGGATTAATTCTCAAGCCCATTAATCAATGCTTTGCCTCTTGGCACGGATCCCTCATTCCCCCCTTGCAGTGGTGGTGCRTGGAGCTGCTGCCCCTGCAGCTGGAGCTGGGCAAGGGCCCTGCCAGGGTGGCAGTGCTCACTGCAATGGCCACGTCTCCGATGGGCAATGAGCAGTGCTCACCAAACTTGCACCGGAGCCACTGGTCTGTGCCTAGCCAAAGCAGTGCTCAACTACTGCACTGGGCAATGAGCAGTGCTCACTGTGCACTGGGCAATGAGCAGTGCTCACTGTGCCTGGGCAATGAGCAGTGCTCACACTGCACTGCTAGCGTGTCACTGTGCAGCAACAGCAGTGCTCACTGGCACTGGGGCAATGAGCAGTGCTCACTGTGCACTGGGCAGGCAGCCAAGCCAGTGCTGCCACTGTGCACGTGAGGCACACTGAGCTATTGCTCCACGTGCACTGGGGCAATGAAGCCAGTTGCTCCACTGTTGCACCTGGGGCAATGCAGCAGTGTGCTCACTGTGCACTGGGGCAATGAGCAGTGCTCACTGTGCCTGGGCAAATGAGAAGTGCTCAATGTGCACTGGCGCAAGCAGCAGTTCACCACTGTGCAACTGTGGGCACATGAGCAGTGCTCACTGTGCACTGGGCCAATGAGCAGTGCTTCACTACGCACTGGGGCAAGCAGCAGTGCTCACTGTGCACTGGGGCAATGAGCAGTGGCTATGTGCACTCGGCCAAGTGTCACTGTGGGCAATGAGAGTGCCAGTGCTCAGCTGTGCACTGGGGCAATGAGCAGTGCTCACTGTTGCACGTGGGGCAGCCAGCAGAGGCTCACTGTGCACTGGGGCAAGCCAGCATGCTCACTGTGCACTGGGGGCCAATGAGCAGTGCTCACTGTGCACTGGGGCAATGAGCAGTTGCTCACTGTGCCTGGGGCAATGAGAGTGCTCACGTGCACTGGGCAGCCCAGCAGTGCTCACTGTGCACTGGCGGCCAAGCCAGGCAGTGCTCACTGTGCACTGGGGCAATGAGCAGTGCTCACTGTGCACTGCGGCAATCGAGCAGTGCTCACCACTTGCACTGGGGCCGCAGCTACGGCACGCAGGCTATGAGCCCTGCGCGAGCTTGCTCATGTTGCACTGGGGCAGACTGCAGTGCTCACTGTGCCTCGGGGCAGACAGCAGTGCTCACCCTGCACTGGGGCAATGAGCAGTGCTACACTGCCACTGGCAGAGCAGTGCTCACACTTGCACTGGGCGCAATGAGATTGCTCAGGCCTTGCTACACCACTTTGCACTGGGGCAGCCAGCAGTGCTCACACTGCACTGGGCAAAATGAGCAGTTGGCTCACTGTGCGCCTGGGGCAATCAGCAGTGCTCACGGTGCCCATGGAAGGCAATCAGCAGTGCTCACTGTGCACTGGCAGCCAGCCAGTGCTCACACTTGCACTGGGCAATCAGCAGTGCTCACTGTGCACTGGGGCAGCCAGCACTTGCGCAGCAGAGAGGGAACAGATCAGAGAGTGCAGCCCCAAATCCTGCTCGGATCTCTCCCCCCTGCAGCACCTGGAATTCCTGTGTCCTCCCCCCAGCTCTGGGACATCAGCAGGGCCCCACCCTGCTCAGACAGACAAAGGCAATGCCACTCCTCTGATAAGGAAGTTTGAAGCATTTCCTTGGATTTATCAGCTCCCAGTGTTTCCTGGCCCAAGGAGGGTGAAATCTGAATCTCATCTCCTGTGCTATTGCAAAGGATACAAGGACAAAGCATTACCCCAAAAATACCATGTGGAGAGGTTTGATAGAAATTAGAAATCAGCATTTTATTCTGTTGGATGTGACTATTGCTGACAACAGAGGGATAACAGCMTTATGAAGGAGATTCAAACAGAATCCCAATTTACAAACAATAAAATAAAAGCACAGGGAGGAAAACAACTTGRACATCTTCCCAAGAGGAACCAGGATTCCTCAGGGAATAGAATGCAAGAGCCCACATCACAAAATCCCTGTTAGAGGTSATTCATTTGGCAAACATCATGGTGAGTAACAAATGGCAACCAGCACCTATTCCAGTTGTGCATTGGGTCTCAGGTACAGCCAGGTGTGCATCCAGACTGGATTCTCCCTGTTTACAGTGGAGAGGATGCAGTGAAGGACCATAAAACTGAGCCACACCTTGCAGAATTAATTCCAGGTGAAAACTGGAAGGAGAAACACAAGCACAAACTGATCAAGGAACAGGATGTTCTGTGAATTTACCAACACRTGGAGAGATGTTCAATTCAAGGAAAATAAATTATCCCAACCAGACTGTTAGAAAGTGAGTTCCTGGGCCATTCTGGTGCTCTGTTTAAAGGTAACCCTGCAGCAGATAGATACCAATCACATCACCACCACAAACATTACAAAGAACTTAAAAGAAAGGAGCTGCAGTCCAACACATCCACCCAAGTTTCTTTAATCCTTTTATCTTTCAGGCAAAGTCCAGATATTCCCAGCTGCCTGCTGTACCCTTGCTGAGKAGTTACCCTGCTGTGCTGGAAGTGAACCTGCTGCAAAAGATTGAGGTGGCTGCACTGTCACAGAGCCAATCAATACAAAATGTACAAAACTCTCCCCAGAGGAGAGAAGAGCAGCAATGGCACTGAGGTCCATTCAGGAGCTGCCTGACAGGGACCTTTTGTGTTCTTTCCTTCAATAAAAGTTGTTGCTTTCAGAGACTACTCCTTTAACCAGCCCTAAAATGATCAAGAAGGATGTCCTGGGCACAACACCTGCGTGAGACATCAGGTTTATTGATTTAGATAATTTGCTGCAAAACAATGCAACCTCACAGAAATTTGCTRGTTCTTTGGTTTAATAAGAGCTTTAAAATGTAAAGTTCTTTGGCTTACATGCTCAGAGGACATCAAGGACACCAGGAGAGGTAAGGTTTACCAAGAGAACTTTGTCTATGCTGTCAGTGAGCTGGAAGTGCCACAGTGCCCAGCCCTCACTCCTTGGGCACCATTCTGTGTTTGGCTGCTTTGTTCAGAGGCTCAGTAGAAAAACCTTTCAGTGACACAGTCATGGTTAAATTGGGATAGCTGTGCTCTGCAAACAGCACCCAGAATGACCTGCCTCACAGAAATCACTAACCTTCCTTTAAAAATTGGTTGTCACTACCAATCTGGACTCATTTTGGATTGCTGCCTGCTTTTCCAGAATTTGTCTGCCTGGATGTACAGGTTAGGAGGCTGCAGAACTGACATTGTTCAAAACTTTGCATGTTGAACTTTGTAGGCAGATTCTCTCCTCTGATTTAAACCTCCAGAAAATGATTCGGTTACCATTGTGCCCCAGCACTTGGTTTTCAAGAATTCTGTCCCTGGGATTTGTGAGGATTATCTTGATCTGGAAAAGATTCCCCCTTCCCTCGTTCCTGCCTTGGGCACGTGCTGCCAAGCCATGGCACTCAGTGAGTGTCAGAGAGCAAGGGCAGCAGCAGGGCTCTGGCAGGGGGGACAGGTCCCTCTGGGCCAGGACCAGCTCCAGCTCCCCAGCTCCTCTGGGATTCCAGGATTCCAGCTTTTCTTTCATTTCCTTTGCAAGGTTAGGATGACCAGCTTGCTCCAATGAAGAGTTTGCTCAGTMTGGAGTCTGAAGACTCTTCCAGTGGATGGGCACCTGATCATCTTCCTTTTTGAATCAGTGAGTTAAAAGTCTCCCCAGACCTCAGAGAACAACTCTGGATTCACCATCYTAACTTGTTCAAGAACATTCTACCCTCACCAAAGCAGTGATCAGACTGGGAACTTCCTAGAGCCAGACCCTCTGGAGATGTGGAATATTTCCTCATTTTGTCTACATCCAAGTATAGTATTGGAATGGTTTCCTAAAAAAAACATATCAATAACCAGAAGAGTTAACGTAACCCTAAATCTTAACCCAAATGGCCCCGAAGTCAAGGGAAGCCTTTACTGATACAATCCCACCCCAGGAGCTGTTGGAGCASTCAGAGTGGCCCTGCCCTGGTTCTGAGCTGCTGACACACACAGACCTGTCACCAGCTGCACTCAGCTCAAATTGAGGGGTTCTTTCCCAGGAAAAGACATTATAATTCTTCACTGGGTCATTGCATCATCCATCAGAGACACTTTTATTTGCAGGCATCAGGGCCTGCATCTCCAACCTGTGTGAAGTGGCCAAAATTATTGTTCCACCAATTCTGAAAGTGAGACCTTGAGGTCAATGGCTGTGGCAGACCTGAGTCATCCTCTAAGCTCTGCAGAACTGGAGCTTGGCATCTCCATTCCACAGAACCTTAGTGCCCTTCCCAGTGGAACTGAGCTGCATTGTATTGAATTAGGGGCTTTGGACACACCTCTAACACCTGCTAAAGGGCAATAAATGCCCCACTGATTCCCTGTCTCYAGAGTTTAAAAGTGTTAATTCTGCACAGGTGGCAGTTCTGCTCACAGAATTTGCACTTTGCTCATGACCTAGCCCTGAGTGTCCCAGTTTGACCAAGCCACCAGATCACTGTGGATGTTTAAGGCACTGAGAGCTTGARAGAGTCTCCCTTTCCAATGGGCCCTGGGGGCACTCAGCCTCCTCCCCAGATTCCTCTGGTGTCTCACCAGCCCACGAGGATGCTCTGATGCCACAGCCCAGCAGGGCAGCCACTGCTGTCCTGCAACAGGGGAAGGGCAGCAAAGTCATCCAGGTGCTGCTTTTGGTTTTGTTTTTGCCTTCCTTGTGTGTCCTTTCACTTTCCTGGGAGCCCAAGAGTTTCCATTTGCAGGGGAGGCGCAGGGGTTRCTGCAGCACTGCAGCACAGAGCTGCTGGCACCAGAGCCTGCAGCTGTGTGAAACAAGCACAGGCAGAGCTCAGAGACAAACTGGGCTACCAGAACGTCCTGGATGTGCAGCACAGCACATTTCCAGCTTTTCAGGAACTGGGAAATGCTCTCCTCCAGCACCTCAGAGCCTGGGCCAGAAACCACAGCTCTGTGGGCTCATGGCAGTGATCCCCCACATCACATTCTGCAGMGTCATACAGCCCTGAATAAAGGGGGACAAAGGAAATTAAACACTTAGAGAAATCATTAATCATTATTACCAGCAGGGAACAGCACACAGAGACTCAAAGAGGAACAGGATGGGACTCTGCAGCACAGACATATCAGAGAAAGGACCTTGCATAAGGAGACAAGATAGCAGCTGGACACATGAGTGTTTTTCCAGACCATTAATTCCAGATGCGTGATTTCCCTTCTTTTATTAAGAAAATTAATAAAGTCACAAACCTGCCATAATTCTCTAATAACTTCTGTTCATCCCTGTGTAGTGAACAGAAGCAAGCCTAAGAATAATGGGCTCTGGGACTGCAAGGAGCTGGTTATTGTCTGAGTTTGTGTTTGGTCAGAATAGAAGGAGTTACAGATCTGCTGTTGCACTTTTGTGTTCCATGGYTTTATCTATTAAGAAGACACAGCAGAGATTCATATTTTACTCCCACTTACCAGAGCAGATGAAATGACCAATGCCACCAGCAGCAGAGCTGCTGCAGTTGGACTGGSCCCTATGAACCTGCTGGTTCATGGCTGGCACCTCTGAGATCTCAAAATACACAATTTTCCTGCAGCTGGGGCACACAGAATATTTCTCACCCGTTTCTCTAATAAGAATTCACCCTCTGCCTTTTTCAGTGCTAAGGAGGTCTCTTACTTTTAGCCAGGTAATTTTGTGAACCCTGATGGAGCTCAGAAAGCATTGCCCTTGCCCCAGTCCAGCTGGAAATAAGCTCAGTATCAGAGACTGCTGGGAGAATCCCACCAGCTCCTTAGGAAGGAAGATAAAAAGATAAAGGCTGAAGAAATTAGGAAAATGACAACAAAAATTCTTTCTCAGCTATTAAACTTAACAGTCTACATACAGTTTAATTGCTTACTCTGTTTTCAGTTTTGAGCATATGCTGTTGTAATCATCAAGTAAAAACAGGGTATGCAAGATAAGTTTGTGGATAATGTGAAGGCAAAAATGTTGAGGCATACTATACCTTGAGTATTTACATTCCTGTTTTTAAAATTATCTTAATTAAAGAGTAATTATTGCACTTACAGATAGGCTTATCTCTAACATGAAACTACCTGTCTACCATAATAAAAATTGGAAAACATCAAAATTGCATTTTTTACTGTCTTTAATAGCTGTTCTGTACTTTAAATGCTGTCTTCACCACAAGGAAAACACATTGTTATATTCCCTTGGTATTCTTAATTTGTCAAAAGCAGGCAGGTTGCTAAGAATGGAAGCAGGATTTCCAGAAGCACGGAATTAGCTGGCTAGGGAAAATAGGCTTTCACTGGAAGAGAAGGGAAAGACAAAAACATAAACTGGCAACACAGGGTTAGGTGAGAGCAGCAGGAAAAGAGGCAGAAATCTGTGTGGGTCCCTGTGCTCCCTGTCTGTGCCTGGGCAGCTCCTGGCCCTCACCGGCCACAGCAGAGTGAGCCAGGGGCAGCTGGGGGCTCTGCAGCCGATGTGGTATCTCTCGGTTTGGCTGTGTCTGTTCTCTGCTCCGAGATGTTGCTGTGCGGTCCTGGAGCGGCCCCGGGCTCCGAAGGAAGAGACTGGACTCTCTGGAGTTCGATCTTCTAATTGTTTATTATTTTTATCTATAAGATTTTCTCCCTGCAGAGCAGAGGTCCGTTCTGCAGGGCAGCCAAGGCACTCTGACCGCCCTCGGGCGGTGTTGTCATTTTATACTATTAAACTTATGTACAAACATATTTACCTTTAATCCAATACCATCACCTATGTTAGACAGTGCATCTCTATTCTAAACCAATCCCCAAGTGCCAACTCACAGGAGAAAATGGAGAACAAGAAGAAAGAAGGACGAGACACGCCCTGATCCCTCCATCTTGTCCCCATAACCCACATACCAAAAATCCTAAAACTTATATTTTCAGCCCATGTGCACCCTGTAAATACACCCTTTAAACCCGTGTGACCTTCCAGCTCTCATACAAAGCTGGCAATTCGCTTGAGGGAACAAAGTCAAGCCACCAAGTGTTCCGGGCCTCGTGCCAAGGTCTCCGAGCCCCTCCGGTGGGTCTCGGACGCTCCTCACACCCGAAGTGATGCTGCTGAACTCCCACAGGTATCAAACATTTCATCAGCTGCTCCTTTTGGCCGGCATCTGCCTCGGGATCGCCCTGGCYGGGCAGAGCCAGAGCCCCTCAGCCCTCCCCAGAGCTGTCCTGGGCKCAAGGGAGCGTTTCTGTTCGGGACAGTCAGCAGCAGGAGCAGCGCTCCGGGATCGCGCTCCTGGCGCTGACCCCTCCTGCGGCCGCTCGGCTGCCCCGAGCCACATCAAAGCGGGGCCGGGCAGTGGGACGGGCTCAGGAACACGCTGAGCTGCAAGGGGACCTGCCAGGGGAGCAGGTGGGACTTTAAAGCACTGCACAGACCTTAACCAGCGTGTTTTAAACACAGCCTGGAACTAAATTAGGCAAGGTCTTCTAAAGCTGCCAGCAGTCAGAGCAGCCTTGCTCAGCAAAGGGCCAGCTCTGTCCCTGGTGTATGTGTTGGCTAAATASAGGTTACTGCCCTCAGCACCTGAGGCACCTTCTAACCCCACCTATTTGCTCACCCTACATATTTTTTCCCTTTTATTTAAAACTTAATAGAGGAAAATGATGCACTTGTTGTTACCCAAAACCCTCAGRGCTCAGCTGAGCCTGAGCTTCCTTCTACTTCACTAGAAGCAAGCCCCCCATCAGCACCACCAAACAAAAAACAAACCAGCAAACCTACCAAAAACTCCACACAAACCTGGCCCCCAAGAGCTCACAGAGATCACTTCAATATAGCACCTTAATCTTTTAACTAATAAACAACTGGAACAAGACAGAGAAACCACCAACTGCATTGAGACCAGAGAGTTCCTACAGCTCTCCTGGAACAATTGCACTGAAGGTTGACATTTATGGCAAGATATACAATTTATTTGTGCAATGAGAGAAATTACTAATCTGTCCAGTTGATGTGTTTTGGGGAAAAAAGGTGAATTTCCAAAATGCACAGCTATTTTTGACTCCCACAGGCTGTCAGTGATGCCAGCATTCAGCTGTGCTTGCACTGCTGTCCAAGGGATGRCTCTGGGTTATAAAGTGGGGGTGTTTTCTCTGTTGCATGGTTTGCCATACCCCTGAGCTGCTGTGGGGCAGCCCTGCCCAGGCTGGGGGCTGGAGCCAGAGCATCTTTAAGGCCCCTTCCAACCTAAACCCTTCCAGGATTCTGTGATATCTGTGATATATTCTGTGACCTCAGTGCTCAAGGAGGCTCATTCATCAGACAAAAAAATATTGCTAAATAAAAACTTTTGACTTTTATTCAGAACGAATGGAGTTCCCCTCTAATTACCTGTGCCAAGATTTCACTGTAATAATGAGTAGAAGTGGGTCTGCAGAATACTGAAGATAAATGTCCTGCACACACAAATCTGGGAACCAGGTGCAGTCCCGCTTTGGAAAGAGCTTTCCTTTGTTTCCATCCTGCCCTCCAGTGGTTTAACCGGGGTTAACTGGAACACACGTCAAGGCAGAGCTTAAAAAAAACACTGCCCCAAACATTCTAGCCTGTTTTTCTGACTGGCTGCAGTACAAAACCAAGACAGGTGACAGGATAAAATTATTCTATTTGCAAAAATCAAACAAAARAAGATRTTTTTTTTGTCTGATAAAGTATTTTACCTGCCGAGAAGAGGGTTAAAAAACCTGCATAATTCCCTCACCCACAGCACATACATGAATGGTTATTATTTCCACTTGCACAGGGCCTTTGTTTCACTCTGACAAAGCCTAGGAGAATACTGATTTTATTCTGCAGAATAATGGGTGTGGAAAGGAGTTTTTTTCACAGGGAGCTCATGAGATTATTGCTCACAGCACCCAGAACTGTGAACAAAAATCTGCCACAGCAGCATTCAGCCCACAGCAACACTCAGACATGGAATGGAACTGTTCCTCTGCTGAGGAGGGGGGTTTGACACCCTCCACCCCACGTGCTCTGTCCTAGTGCCCAAACCAGACACCATTCAGAGCCCAAGTCAGAGCCCAAACCAGACCCATTTCAGTGCCCAAAAGCAAACCATTCAGAGCCCAAAGCAAACCACACTCAGTGCCAAACCAAACCCATTCAGTGCCAAAACCAGACCAGCTTCAGAGCCCAAACGCAACCATTCTAGTGCCCAAAACCAGACCCGCACTCTCGTGCGCCATCAGACTCCAACCAGACCCACTACAGTGCGCCCAAAGGCAAACCCATATTCTCAGTGCCAAAAACCCAGGACCAGTTTCAGTGCTTCTAACTCCAGTACCAGTTCAGAGACGTCCACAACTGGTTCAGTGCCCTAAACACAAAGCCACTTCATAGCTGCCAGTTCAGAATGCCCAAAACCAATACCCACTCCAGTGTACCAAAGCAAAACCCATTTCAGTTGCCTCCAATACCAGCAGACGCGAAGTTCTCAGAGCCCCAAACCAGAACCCCATTTCAGTGCCCAAACCAAACCCATTCAGAGCCCCAAACCAGACCCAACTCAACTCCCCAAAACCAAACTTCAATTGATTCAGTGCCCAAAACCAAATCAAACCAAATTGGTTCAGTGCCCAGACCAAACCGGTTCAGTGCGCCCAAAAACCAAGCGCCCTAAAATGCCCAAAAACCAAATCCATTCATAAACCTAAAAATTATTCCATGTGAAGAGTCCACACCCAGGGTGCCCTCACCTAGGTGAGGACTCAAAGAATGCATAAGACACAGAGGCAGGACTGTGCTCCTTACCAGATAAAAGCAATTTCTGCAAAGTTCTGCTAAGCACTAGTGAATGTTGTTTTTACAGCAGCCTTTTACAGCAGGAGGGTTTTTGCCCAGCCAGTGGATACCTGGTGTGAGACTGATTTCAGGATCAAATACCAAAAAGGAAGCACACACATGAGGCACAGCAACAGATATCCCAAAAGGGGTCAGACTTCCATTGCAGTCTGGAGTGGAACAGTTCAAGGSTGGAGGTCCCACCAACACCAGAGCCATGGTCAGCACTAAAAAATGTGAAAAAAATACTTTAACAGGTCAAAATCTGCTCTTGTTTTGCCWCCTATTTCTGAACATTTCACCTTCCATCAACTGAATTATTCAGTATTTCCCATGAGGGCACACTGGACTGGTGCAGGTGAAGCCTCGCTGGGCACAAAGACAAATCCATGAGCTCAGCTTTCCTCTCAGTGTCACCAGAATGGCTGAAACAGTAAAAGGAGTTTCTGTGACCTCACAGAGCTCCCTGGAAAGGGAGGGCAGCATTTGGCTCGAGCTGGGAACATTAAAGCCTTTGATTGATCCTTGTGGGCCATTAGGAAATGCCCCAGCACCTGCACACCAACACAACTGTGGGTTTGGATAAACTTCTCTTGTGCCCAGAAGCAGGATTATATAAAGTACAATAAGAAATGGAGAGCTTCCCATTCCTGTCCCACCGCATGACACAATTTTTTCCAAAGGGAATGTTTAAACATTCTCAATTTAATGTTTAATCACAGGGATGCAGAAAAGGGGAAGGYAAAAAGGGAATTAATAATTATATTACTAAAATTAAATATAACCATCTGTAAAATTATTCCCTTCATTTACCATAAATGGACATGAGAGGGAGATTGGAGGCATCTTGAATAAGTTTTAATAATTGATAATAATAATCATTATTGGGTTTTTTTATGGCAAACTTCCAAAAAGCTGTGCTGATCTTTAATACTAGTTCCTCCAGACAARTAGAACACTGAATTTTTTAACATAATGTTAAAAAACTAGAATCTGTGCAGTTTTCACAAAACATAAGCATTCTGCAAGTGCCAGGTCCTGCACTGATTACTGTCTCCAAGCTCATTAGTGAATCTCCTCACCCTTTCAATCAGAATGTCTCTGGTCCATTTCCCATCACTTGGGATTACGAAAAACAGCTTGGCACTCAGTCAGACTGGGACAGCTCCGCTGATAAAGGCAGCGAGGGAAGCAAATAATTTGTCAAATCCCACAAGTGCTAAACATGGAGAGCCCTGGAAGGGCTCAGGCAGGGAGGGAAGGGCAGCTCCCAGCAGATCTGGGTTAGGGCAGCTCCCAGAGCCCCCAGCAGATCTGGGTTAGGGCAGCTCCAGAGCTCCCAGCAGATCTGGGTTAGGGCAGCCCCAGAGCTCCCAGCAGATCTGCTGCCACACAGGGATCCTGCCAGATCCTGGCTCACACTGGGGCAAGAGTTGGATTGAGAGAAGACTCCTTGAGCTGCACCTTTGTRAGGTGAACGTGGCCCCATCCCTTCTTTGTGCCACAGAGCCAAGTGCCCGTCACCTGGTGGGTGAAGGAGAATCCAACAGGTTCTTCTCAGCAGTGAATCTCTGGGAATTTCAATTTCATGGCAAAGTACTTATGAAGAGCCTAGGAAGTAGCCAGGGTGCCKCCTTTAGCTGAATTTATCTGGTTCCATGTTACCTTTAGACATGACTGTTGTTTTCTGCAATCTGTAGTTTTGAAAACAAAAACTCCAACCATGCATGCAATCCATTTGCCAAATTGCTGTTCATAACTCCACATTTTTGCTGATGGCACTCATGAAAAAGTACATTTCATTTCTGTGGGAAAATATTTGTACCTGTTAGTGAAAAGTCAGGCCCACCTGAGCTTGCCTGCCCGGGTGCTGACAGGGCTGCCCACAGTGTGTGCCCTCACACTGGGCTGGGCAATTCAAACACACCCAGAGCCCGTGCCTGACCCTRCCTCATCCTCCTGCAAGGACCCGGGAGGAGCTGAGCTCTTTGCAGAGCAGTCAGCATGGTCACAACATTGCCAAGGCAGGAGTTACCCCCAAGAGCTCGGTTTCATGTTTCCCCAGAATTCTCATTGCAATGTTATGACCATTGTAGCCACATTTCTTTTCATCTACAACTACACAGGGAAGAAATGTGAACAAGAATTCCATGTGCTTTTGCTTCCCCTCAGTGTCTCAGGGCTGACATTTACTATCAGAAAGGAAGGTAAATTCTTGAGTGTGATGATGGCCTACAGAGAACAACAGCCTCTGTTTTGCTCAACCCTTGGGATCTCTGATATGGATTTTATGCTTCCCAGGCCAGTGCAGATCCTGCTCTCAGGGCAGGGCCTCTGTCTGGCTAAGATTTAAGATGCTCCTGTCTCCTCTTGGTGACCAGTTCACCTTTATCSCACAGGCTCATTTCTCAGCTGCTCCAGACACTTTGCCTCCCTGCCCTCGAGCTACTCAGTTGTCCCTCCTGTTTCTTTTCATCTGGGGCTGGCTCCTGAGTTTTAGGAYGCAGCAGCCAGCCCTGAGGCTGGCCCTGGGCAGACAGAGGGCAGCCTGCATTCCCAGGGCTCCATTCCCAGCAGAGCACAGGGGCTCACATCCCCAGATAGCTCTGCAGGACAGAGGTGGGGCTGGCTGTGTTCCCGTTCCTCTGGCGCTGCTGGTGGAACTGCCCGTGGGCATCCTGCCCAAACCAGACACTGCTTATCCACAGAGGCAGGACCCACAGCCTTGCAGCACTGGGAACAAGCCAGATAACCTCAGCCCTCTCACCTGTGTGTTTGTGCACCCTCCTGGACCCTTCAGCAGTAACCGTTCCTCCTGCACTGTGCATGCACACTGCAACATTCACTGCAGCAGGAGAGCAGCTGCCTGCGCAGCACCACGGCCCTGCTGCAGATGTGACAATTGCTGCACAAAGCACAGCTCCTGTGCCCCAACCCTGTGTGGCAGCAGGGTGCAATATCAGAACTCACTGCCCTTCACATGACAAGGAATCTCCTCTGCCAGCATCCTCAGCTCACAACCACACAATTAATTCTCATTCCTGCAGCAGGGCAAGAACTCAGAGTTAATYACACACTAAGGAACACGTTTTAGGGAAATTCTTCCTTTCTGGGATGCTTAATCAGGTATTCTGAGAGGGGAGAAAACCTGAATGCCTTTTTCTCTAAAAGAAAGCACATGGAATAATTAGAAGAATCACAGACAGATGGTTTTGTTCTTTTAAAGTGAACACCGGGGATGTGAATTACAGCAATTCTTTAGGGACCTTGCTTCTCTGGAGCTGGCTGGATGTGAGCTTCTGTCTGGAAGGTATTTAAGTGTATTAGTATGGCATGATGACTGAGTACACCCAAGACAGCTGATCTTCAGGGRGTTTGGAGAGCAGAAAAAGAGCTCTCTGCAGTTTCTTAGACATATTGTGAAAATTAAATGCCCAATCAGGTGTGAAATTGTTTTTTACTAGCCCCTATGAGAACAAGAGACTGCAGAGGAGTCTCCCTGAGGAATAACTTAGCTGGGTGCAGAACAGCAGCTGTGCTTTATCTCAGAGCAGACACAGGGCCCACAGCACCACAGGGGATGGGAGATCCCAAAAGTGRTGAGGATGTTTTCACCCCGACAAAGGAGAGGAATGACGAGGAGGACTCCATCTGATCAGAAGGCTAATTAATTCCTTTATTATACTGTATTACTCTACATTATATTACACTATGTTACAGTACATCTAAACTCAATCTGCCAAGCACTCCACCCTGCACAGAACTGCCCAGAATCTTGTGACAGTCCCCACATACACATACACACACCTGGCCCTGACAGGCCAAGGAAACAAAACACAATCACTGTGGGTAAACAATCTCCATATTGCATTCTACTGTGCACAAACACAGGCACAGCAAATGAGATAAGAATTATTTTTCCTTTCTCTGAGGTTCAGAGAATGTGAATCCCAGAAATATTCTTGGGAAGAACTGTGCCTTGCTTTTCTCTGTGAAGAGAAATGTGGCGACACCAAAAGGATGCAGAAGTGCAGAAAGTTGGATCCTGCAGTGAGAGCTAAAACCCTAAGCTGGGGTCACAGATTCCCCTTGTGGTACAGGAGCTTAACAACTCCTGCCCAAACTCAGCCAGCAACTGATTTAAACAACATGCATAGTACAGAATGGCATCAAGACACACACTTGAAAAAATGTCTCTTTTTGAAYCCAGATTATAATCCAGGATCCCAAGCAGAGACTCTGTAAAGAAAAATTACAGCCATTTACCCCATGTCAGTAGAATTATTAGCCACGTTATATTTAGCTAACAGACAAAAACGTTACAGGGCGTGAGCAGAGTTCTGCAGGAACATCCTTTGGCAGCTGAATCTGGGAGAGACATTGACTGTGGCCTTGGGAGGAGAASGCTGAGGGGAGATTAGCATTTTCCTGAGGCTGGGAGGCACCCAGGGCCTGCCTGGCTGCTACAGAGGCTTTCCAGAGGCTGGGGGTGTTAAATGCCAGGGGTATCACTGCCATTCACCAGCTGGGGAGTGGGCCAGAGCCATGGCTGGTGTCTTTCAGAAGCAGAACCTCCTCTTCCCTCTGCCCTTGCCCACAGCCCCCGTGCCCTGGGCCCAGCTGGAAGGGCACACACAAAGCTGCTCCTTGCCCTGAGCTGGGGCAGTGCAGGCTGAGCCAGCCCTCTGGGATTGTCACCCTCACCTGTGSAGAGGTGATGTGGGGGACAGAAACAAACGGCAGTGGGTGCAGCAGTCCCAGTTTCCCAACTGAAAGGTGCAATGCTTTCCTATTCTGTTGGAATCAAAGAGAAGCCATTCTTGGGGGTGGGAAGGAACTAGTTCTGGGCTTCTCCTTCTTACTTTTTTATTTTTCATTAAGGAGTTTAAAGGTGTTCCTCATGCTTTCAAATATTTGGTTCTTTCTGGCTGAGCATTGTCACAATAACTGCATTTTTGTCTCACAGAGTGAGGGGCTGTATCCACACCTGAAGCCACTGTGTCCCTCCCCAGAGCCTTGGTGTGGCCCCAGGGACCCTGGGGACACTCAGAGCTCCTGAGGGACAGCGGGTGAGCCCGGCTGTCACAGCCCAGCCTGCCCAGGAGCTCTGCAGCACAGCCCCAGCTCCTGCCACAGCCCTGCCCARGGCAGGGACGGGTCCCTGGGCCCTGCGTGGGCTGCAGTGGCACCGGCGTGCATGGGCACACACCCTGAGCAGGGGAGCAGAGCTGCTGCTGCTGCTGCTGCTGCAATAAGGAGCAGCAGCCTGGGTCAGAGTCCCACCTCTGCAGGAAAACTCCCTTCCTGCCCTCTGCCATCAGCTGAGGGCTGCTGCTGCCCCCTGGCTCCTGAGGGCCGCTCACAGGGCACACCCGGGCCCTTCTGAGGGAATGTTCTAGCAGCAGCACAAGGAAATGGGGGCTTTGGCAAAGGGGAAACTGCTCTCAGAGAGATCTGCCCCTGCTCACAGAGGGGACCTGCCCTGGCTGCCAGGTCTCATGTGCACTGCAGAGCCCTCTGAGGAGCCAGCTCCTGTGTCCCCAGCAGGCCTCTGAGCCTGCAATGGCTCCGGGTTAAGGGGAGGATTGGGCAATATCCCAGTAACAACAGCCAGCTTCCCCAGCAGCAGCTGGCTCCATTGTTTCCCAATGGCATTTCCCACTCTCTTCCCAAGTGTTTACACTCAGGTACCCTCGGGCTCCTCAGGATGGCCCAGCCATAGGGAAGGCTCCCCAGGAAGCCCCAGAGCTGCAGGGTGACACAAGACAATGGCTCTGGAGCCAAGATACAAGGGCCTGCCTGCAATTAAGATAATTCTGAGCAAATAAACACATCCAGTGTGGAGGGCTTGGGCCGTGCCTGCCTGAGAGGAGCTGTTGAGGCAGGGAACCTCAAAGAAAGGTTTGGGGAACCTCAAAGAAAGGTTTAGGGTGCAGCTGGTGCAGATGGACGGATGGAAGAGGCTCCTTTTTCTCCCTGGATTCATGAACACTTTATTCCCTGACAGAAATTTACATCCCAGTGCCACCCCAGCCATGGCAGGGACACCTCCCACTGTCCCAGGTGCTCCAGCCCTGTCCAGCCTGGCCTTGGGCACTGCCAGGGATGCAGGGGCAGCCACAGCTGCTCTGGGCACCCTGTGCCAGGGCCTGCCCACCCTGCCAGGGAATTTCATCCTAATATCCAACCTAAACCTACCTTCTGTCAGTTTGAAGCTGTTCCACCTCATCCTGTCACTTCCAGGCCCCTGGGAAAAGTCTCTGTCCTTCTTGAGGCTCCCTTCAGATAGTGGGAGGCCACAATTAGGTCACCCCAAAGACTTCTCCTCTCCAGGCATCCACTCAGCCAGGAGCATCCWCCAGGAGCTTCTGACTCCTCATTAGCCAGCTCTGAATGTGGAGCACACACACAATTATCACAGCTGGGTGCAGGGTTTGTGGAGATGGGGCTCAATTGTCAATAATTGAAGGCTCTGAAGCACTTTAACACTGCCACAGGAGCCCAAACCCCACTGTCATTGCTGCTCTGGGCTGCTCTAAGTAGTTTTAAGCTACAGGATTGACTSCTCTGTTCTCATCTCTCAGCCTCATACAAAGGCTTTGAAAACTCTGACAGTCTGTTTTCATTTTACCTCTTGGACACTGAACCTTTTCCCTGCATGAAGAGTTGTGTTTGCTGCTCTTAATGCATGATGGATTTTGTAAACTGCTTAAAGCCTTCTTGAGCTTTTCTGGATGAGAGCACAGCCACGGGAGAAGGTTGATTCCCCCCCAAAATGAGTGGCTTRAATTCTCTAACTGAGCATCACCTTGGGAAACATGACAAAAGCAAACTGACCTGCATGGTGCACATCCCTCACCTTCCCCTTTTCAGAGACAGCTGGAAAGACCCACTCACTCTGTTCTCCAGGCTCCAAGCTCTGCCCTTCTCCTGCACACACAAATTCAGTGATGGTTCTATACACCACAGGATAGGTATGGTATCTGTATGATAGGGTATCCGTGGTTTCTACATATCATATATATATTTGGTTCCATGTTTCTCTAGAATTTTGTTCCTTGTGTACTCAGCTTGCATTTATCCATTGAGATAACCATTTCCCTTATGTAAMAGGTCCTGGAACTTTCACTGTGGTCCAAGACAAGAAGACAATAATATTTTCACAAAGTGAGGTTTTCCAACTGCAAGAGTGAGCTGCTGGGAACAGGTGAGACGGAGCTTCCCTCTGGTTTTCCACCCACACAGCAAGGCACTGGTGGCCAGTCCAACATGAAACAGCCCAGCACTGACCCACCTGAGCTACTGCTTTTCCCCTCATGGCTTCTTGCCAGAGTTGCTGAACCCTCTGATTACAAAAAGGGCAAGGAATGGGTGTTCTTTGGGTGGACTCCACGATGCTGGAAGTGGTTCTTTATCTTGGCCCACACAACTGAATTATTGCCCTGCTGGGCATACTGAGAATAAAAAGGTTTGAAGCAGGTCCAGTTGTGCTTCCCCTAAGCCCCAGAGCAGCAAGGGCTGAGGAGCCTTTGGGCTGTGCTCATTGCCCCAGTGCAGCCAGGCCGGGCAATGCCCCTGGGCGAGAGAGGGAGGGCAGGGAGGCCCTGCCAGGGGGGCCCTGGCACAGAACAGAGCCCAGCCCCTCTGCCAGGGCAGTTTGCTGCTCCCAGCCCTGAGACTGCGTTAAACCAGCGCCAGCAGGAGCCTGTTTGGTTTTGGTTTTGGTTTTGTTTGGTTTTGTTTGCAGCCTGGAAGAGCTCTGGACCTGTCTCYTTGTGAGCACACGTTTTTTCACTTGCATGGAGCTGGGCCAGTAACTCTGGCACAAATGCTGAAGGACTGGGGTGCATCCACAGCGTGTGGGGCTCAGCCTGGCTCTGAGTGACTCCTGGAGCCTCTGCCGTGCCCAGATGTAATCTGCCTTGTCCTGGAGTGCTGCTCACAGGTCACATCTCGTGCGTAACACGAGGTGACAGCTCGAAGGAAGCAGCACARATCACTTATCCCAAATCAGCGGATTTGGGTTTTAAAGTTTATAGTGAAAGTTTCCTTTAGAAATATCTCCTTTTTCCTCTCACTATTTTCATTTGTTAGTGAAAAATTTATGTGCTAGGGTCAGCAGTGTACTTGGCACATGTCTGTCCCAAGGAAAAGGATGAAGCAATTACACACGTGGCCTCTCAGCATGGAAAATACCAGATTACAGCCCAGTTCTGACAAGACCTATGTGGCCATGTGGCCGTGCTCCTTTGAGTATTCCACCTCTATGGCAGACTCACTTACCCTGAATTTACACTGCCTAGAGTCAGCACTAAAGCACTTGGGACATGGCTAAGATTGAGGAGCACTCAGGGGCACCAAACGCCTCAGTCTAAGACAGGGTGTTGTGGCAGCCCTGGGGACACCCCACGCTGAGGGGGACACGTCCCTTCCKCTGAGGAGGGGGACACTGCCCTGCACAGAGGGGACACCCCGCACTGAGGAGGGGACCCAACGCTCCACACTGAGGGGCAGCCAGTGCCCTGCACTGCAGGGGACAGCCCAGGTTGAGGGGGACACCCCATGCTGAGGAGGGGACCCTGCCCCACGCTGAGGGGGCCATAGGGCCCCGCACTGCGGGGACYCTCATGCAGAGAAGGGGACCCAGCATCGCCTGCTCCACACCCCATAAACACCCGATATTCTCTGTGCCTTCCCCTTAAAAACCCGCGGGGGGTGGCGGTGGGGGCGGCAGAGGGGTCCTGCGGCCACCCCCGGACGGGAATTCCTGAGAAATCCCAGGGAAATCCCAGAATTAGGGAACTGTCGGGAGATGCGGGACGGCTGCAATAACGCGAGCAGCCACGAGGTGCCGCTGTTGACGCAAAAAAGCCGCGCCCGGCCGGGCAGGAATTCCCATTTCCCGGGAATTTCCTGTCCCTCGGCCCCGATTTCCCATTTCCCGGGAATTTCCTGCCCAATTTCCCAGTTTCCCATTTCCTGGGAATTTCCTGTCCCTCAGCCCCGATTTCCCATTTCCTGGGAATTTCCTGTCCCTCAGCCCCGATTTCCCATTTCCCAGGAATTTCCTGCCCCATTTCCCAGTTTCCCATTTCCCGGGAATTTCCTGCCTCTCAGCCCCAGTTTTCCATTTCCTGGGAATTTCCTGTCCCTCAGCCCCGATTTCCCATTTCCCGGGAATTTCCTGTCCCTCAGCCCCGATTTCCCCATTTCCTGGGAATTTCCTATCCCACAGCCCCCATTTCCCCATTTCCCAGGAATTTTCCTGCCCCTCAGCCCCGATTTCACCTTTTCCCAGGAATTTTCCTGCTCCACACACAAAGCATTTATTCCATTTGTTTAAATGGGGTTAAGCAGGTTTTCCCCCATGGATGTACTTTACATCAGGAATGCTGATGAAATTCTTTTTGATTTCCTCATTTCTGGAGTACAGCTAAGGAAGGGYATGTGCAGAAACAGGCTCACAGGAAGATGCCAAGAATAAATGGCACATCTATGCCCTGAGGAGCAAAGGAGAATCAGAGGGAAAAGAAAGAGGAAAAGAGCTTCAGGGCAAAAATAAAGATAGATACTGCTAAGCAGAGGAGGCAGGCGAAGGAGTGAAAGCAAAGTAATACATCCTAACAAATTCTGGGATGTTTTGAGGTTGGAAACAAGGATAAGGTGGCACTTGATGTACCTCATGACAGTAAATTGACCCAAGTCATAAAGGCATCATCTGGTAGAGATTTTGTGAGTGGTTACAGCAATGTTCACCTAATAAGAACTAAAAGCAAAATATCCCTCGTAATTGCAGAAAATACATTAAAATTCATGCTGCAGAAAGGGAGCAAAGACCTTTTCTATATTTGTTTGCACCAATAATTTACATAGGTAGAGCTATGCTGATATAAAACTTTTAAAGAGAGAGCTGGCCTTGTATTTGGCAGCTTTTTTAAGTTAGATTTTTATGGCTTGGCTAATTGTTCTCCTTCCTTTAGTCCKTAAAGAATCCTGATTGGCTTCAAGTTAATTTGCTGAAAGCCAGGAATCTAGTAAAAATGTAATTTTACCCTTGCTAACAGCTGGAGAGGCAAAATCAATTTCAGCAGCTTGCTGAGTAATGAAATTAGAGGGCTCGGAGCTGACAGGAGCCTCCCCTGCCCGAGGTGAAGGGCAGTGCCAGGGCTCTGCTGTAASCCCTGTGCAGCCACCCTGCCCACAGCAGGAACCCAGCCTGACCTCCTGAGCTCACGGGCTGCTTCTGGTAAAGGCAGATSCCAGGAAGCCTGCTCTGGGCCACATCCTGAGCTGACACACATCCCTGAGCTCTGATACCTGTCCCTGCACAGCAGCCCTGCCCAGCTCACGCCTCTCCAGCAGCTGGGAGAGGGAAAGGTCCACAGCAGAGTTTGTTGTACTCCCCAGGGCTCCCCTGGGAAGCTGCCAGAGCTGAGCTAGCTGTTTTAAAGCTGAATTCTGCATTTCATTATCACCCAAATTACTGTAGAAGGTGTTGGACAAGCTGCACCCTCGTTACTCAGAGTTCAGTTCTGCTCTTCCTGGAGGAGGAGATCTGAAGGGATGCTGCAAGAGAGCTGACTCGAGGGGAACAYCCCTCCCAGTGCCCTTCCAGCTGCTCCTGAGCCTCCCCAGGCTGCTGGCCTCTCACCCTGCACAAAGCCCGTGAGGAGAAGGGGCTGAGCTCGCTCCCAGCAGCCAGCACAGGCTGGGTTTGTCTGCAGCCAGCCGAGTTTCCGTCGGGCAGAGGGTGAGAATGACAGAGCTGCCTCCCTCGCTGCTCCATGGGGGAGCCAGCTTTTAAAACACACCCAGCTTCCTGATGTTCTTGCTACCAGAGACACGTAACTCCTCTGAGAAGGGGCAAGGTGGAGATTTAAAACTGAAATCTCCATTTRGCAAAACTGTGAGCTGAGCCAAGGGCCTGGAGAGTGAGCAAATGTCCTTGGACTGTTCTTGCTGCTGCTGCACTGCTTATCTGGCACCCCCACCTTCATCCAGAGGATCCTAAAGCCCTCAGAAGGGTGAGCTGAATGAACTCTCAGCTGTGTGTGGTGGGCAGATGGGTGACAGACCTGGAGAGACCTGCAGGGCTGAAGAGGCAATGGGAACCAGTGCACAGGACACAGCTCTGCCAGTGCCCCTCCTCTGCTGGGTGCTGCTGGTCACTGGGAAAGGCAGGAGGATGCAAAGATTGTGSCCATAATGAAACCCCAGAGTTCCTCTGCTGCTGCCCAGCTCCTCCTGCTCTCCTGGCACGGGCTGCAGGACTGTCCCGGGCACAGGGTGCCAGAACAAGGGGGAATGGTGTTAAAATAAAACATGACAGGTTCAGATTAAATAGTAGGAAGGAATTGTTCCCTGTGAGGGTGGGCAGGCCCTGGCACAGGTGCCCTGGCAGCTGTGGCTGCCCCTGGATCCCTGGCAGTGCCCAAGGCCAGGCTGGACAGAGCTTGGAGCAGCCTGGGACAGTGGGAGGTGTCCCTGCCATGGCAGGGGTGGCACTGGGTGGCTTTGAGGTCCCTTCCCACCCAAACCAGTCTGGGACTCTGTGATTCCCCTTCAGAATCACCACAGCTCAGGCAGATGACAAAACACATCACTCTGCCATCAYTAACAGCATTGCCAATGCAGGGGTTMGGTTTCTTTTATTCCCTCTGGACATGATCTATCACAAACTTGGTAGTATTGTTTTTACAGATGATTTATTTTGCACTTATGAAAACTGACTGCAGCCTCTTGAGAAATAAGGAGGGAGAAACTGATGCTTTGCAAAAAAACTTTTAAATGAAGTGATTTAAAGGCAGAAAGGGAGACTACYAGATGATTCTTGATGCAACCACAGGAAGAATAAAATCAATTAGAGCAAAAGGTTCAAGGACTGGCTTCGGGATTAGAAAATCTGATATTGGAAAGTGGCTGATGGACTTATTTATTCTTTTGCAAGCAGGTTCAGAGTTTGAACCAGACTGCTTTATATGGCAGTTGATCCATTTATCACCAACACAGAGGAACCTCCTTCCACATCACCAATTAGTGATGATGGCAAAGTGTGTACCAGGGCATGGTGCTTGCAGGGGAGGAGATTTGTGGGTGGGACTCTCCTCTGAACCGATGGCAGCAGCAGCAGCTGATGTGTGTGGGCACGGCAGTGCTCGTTGAAATCCATGATGTTTATTTGCAATATGCAGCTGGCAGGGAGTCCCTGGCACCCAGCTCTGCCAGCAGGAGAATCTGCTGGGTGAGAAGTGTCAGCAGCAGAACAAACCAGGTGTTCTCCCATGCAGCTGAGAGACAGGTGAGCAGTGTCTCCACAGGGAGAAAACAAAACCCTGAAATCAGTGTATGCAGCTGTGTACAGCACCTTTTCCTCACCCTTCTCCTCAGTATTTAATCAAAACCAGAGCTGGGTTAGAAGCAAACTCCTGGCTGGGTGTGCAGACTTCAATTTAACGTGAGCTGGAAGCCTTCAGAACATTCATTGCATCTCCAGCGTGAGTATACAAAGGCATTTCTAGCAAAAAAAAACCCAAACCTAATTCTTTTTACATGCTGGCCACACCAGTTCCCTTCTGCTTTTACTTCTCAGACATAAGAAATGGAGACAAAGGCAACACCTAGAGAGAGGGAAATTACCTTAATTCCATCTCTGTATTTCAATTCCATTCAGGTCCTTACTCAACTGTACATTACCTTCCTCCCTCCTTTATTATTTAAACTAATTTCTTTTTCTGAAGAAAAAACAGGAGTGAAACATAATAAAACACAAAATAAATCACAAAAACCCCTCCATAACAACAAAACAAGCTGAAAATTTTCCACTTACAAAAAAAAAACCAACCCCCCCCCCAAAAAAAAAAAACCAAAAAAACAAAAACCTAAAATAAACCCAAACACACACACACACACAAAAAAGCCAAAAAACCAAACAAAACCCAACCCATCCTCACCCCCCAAAAACCTCAAAACAAAATAAAACCAACCCACAGCTATTACAGCAGGTGTTGGGATTTATTGCACGGATAAGCAATTGATCAGGCCAAGGGTAAAACCCAGTGGAAAGAAGCAGAAGTAACAAATCAAATCACAAGAAACTTGGAGGTGTTTGGCATTTTTAAAGGGTACTGTGCATTCACATATCTCTGTAAGACAAACCACCATACCCTTTTTTATATAACATTTTCATTCTTTGCAGGCAAGAACATTCTGAGAAAACTTGGGACATTTTCCCAGGCTAACACAAGACATCTCAGCATTTATGTTTTGGGTGTTTTTAGCAGTGATGCAGGRGTATTTATTTATTTTTAGCACTAAAAAATAATTGAGGTAGAAGCTTGACATCCTGGCTCACAGCCTAGAGGTCTTAAAATTTTTAAAAACAAGAACCCCTTGAGACTAAGAATGTACAAATAAGAAGTTTACAAACTAAAATGAAAATCTAAGAGGCCATTCTTCAGAAAATTTTCTTCATTTTTTTCTGTTGGGCAGGGTCTCCATCCTGTGCAGATTCTCCTGGAGGATTCCTTTCAGCAAAACATCCTGCAGAGAAGTATGAAGTAGCTACTGGCATACAACAAATCCTCCCCCTTTTGATTTACTGTGGAGGTGGGACTGTGTGGGATTTACATGCCTTGTAAACTCTGGATTTACAGGGAACAGGGTTGTAAATGGGCACGGTGTTTTGGTGAACACTTACTTTTTATATTCATTGTGATTCAAGCATGATTTAATATGCATATTTGCAAAGTTTCCAAGAGGAAGTTGGATTAATTTCGCTCCATTTATTATTCTCTGCATCACTCACTCCAGCAGCCTAGCGTTTGCCAAATTTTAATCTGCCTGGGATTTTTAGAAATAAGTGTTGAATAAATAAGTAAGTCACTGATCAGATGGGTTGGCCAGCATCCCAGGGCACAGCTAACCTGCCTCAAGAAGAGCTGCGAGGGCCGAGCTGTGCTCTGCACTGCTCAGGGTGAAGGAAACCAAACTCCCCTCAGCAACATCTTTCAGCAGTGAGATTATTTAGGTGGCTCCAGTTTAATAMAAATTCCTCCTGATCTATGGAGAAAAAGCATGGATCTAACCCATCCTTGCTCTTTGCAGCACATGTTCAGTTTGACTTTTCRTTTGTTCAGGAATGTGTGCCTGCAGTTAACCCACCCCAATCCAAACATCTGTGAGGTCACTGTGATGCCTCAGGTTTGAGCTTTTCTCTGTTTCACATTCTGTGCTGCTTTAGTGTGTGGGTCTGAGCTTCARATSAGGGCATGGTGAGCTCTGCACAGAGCAGGGAGACAAAACAATTCCTGCTCCAGCTGGGCACCAAGGACAAATGATCCAAATCTCAGCCCKAGAGCACAAACACCGTGGGCTGGAGAGAGAAAACCAAGGATGGGACTGCATGGGCTAAAGCTGGAATGGGACAAMGAASTGCAAGATGCAAATGGAGCAGAACTGATCCCAGGGAGAGACCCCGMGKSCGCTCGTGCATTTTGGGGCCATTTTGGCTCATCTTGGGTGCAGCCCTGGCTGGGCTCTTGTGCTGCCCAAGGTGCATCCATGGAGGCCTTTTAATAAATCCCTGCTTTACTCTTTAGCTCCATCCAGCCTCTGCTCTAGGGCAGCCTGCACAAAGGCAATCAGCCTCTGGACCCTGCTGGTAGCAACCCTGCTCCAGCTGGAGGACAGCAACCAGCTCTGGGCACAAGCACAGGGAGACCATGGGGCTGAATCCAGGAGAGGTCACCAAGCCTATCCCAGAGCTTGGAGCCGAAGGCTGGCAGAGCTGGGGGTGCTCACCTGGAGAGGAGAAGCTCCAAGGAGAGCTTCAGAGCCGCTGCAGGGCCTAAAGGGCTCCAGGAGAGCTGCAGAGGACTGGGGACAAGGGATGGAGGGACAGGAGCCAGGGAAAGGCTCCCAGTGCCGGGGGCAGGGATGGATGGGAGATTGGGAATTGGGAATTCCTGGCTGGGAAGGCGGGGAGGGGCTGGGATGGAATTCCCCAAGGGGGGAATTTCGAAAAGCCCCCGGCAAAGTGCCCAGCTGAGGCTCTGTGCCTGCACAGCGGAGCAGAGCTGTGCTACTAGGGAGGTGGTCATGCACCAGCAGAGAGCAGAGCTCAGCCTGGGCAGCGCTGAGCTCCGGAGGAAGGGAGAGGAACAGAAATGAAAAGCATTTACAGCAACAGCACCCGGCTGGCCCGGGCAGAGCAGATTGAGCCGTCACCGGGAGCTCATCCTGCCCAGGGCTGTGCAGACACCGCACTGACACCCTCTGTGCGGGGGCACACAGAGCCCAGCCAGGAGGGTCTCCAGGCACAGCCTGTGCCCACTGTCTGCAGGAGGGGCAGACATCTGCTCAGAGCCTCCTGGAGCCCCTCTCTGACCATCACAGCAACGCTGAGGGTGGGGGCTGCAGGGAGGAAGGCAGGGCCCCCAGGGCCTCTGTGTCTGTGTCTGCTGCACGGGATGGTGGAAGAGGGGCTGGCACCCAAACAAGGCTGTTCAGAGTGGAAACCTCCAGCTCCCAGCCAACCTTACAAAAACTGCAGGTTAACCTTTTCCTAGAGACTGGTTTAGGAGGCAACAGACTCAGATTTTCACGGCCTCCCTCAGGGTTTTGTTCCGAGTGGAGAACTATGCTGCTTTGTCAGGTAGAAAATTATTTTTCCATTAGTTTTTTCTCACTGCAACTGGGGTTTTTTAAGACTTACATTCTTCAAAGGAAGCAATTCTAGACCACACATARGAGCAAGCCCTTAAAAGAGCCCTGTGTTGCTTTCCTGTCCCTASAAGCAGTATGTTTTTAAAACAATGCTTCTCCCTAACTCCTTTGGGCAGTCAGTCCAAGATGAGAAAGGTGAGGGTAGGGGTGGGAGCAGTGCAGTGAGGCTGCAGCATGAAGTTAAATGACAGAAGCAATCTGTTTGGCTTGATTTAAACTTCAGTCCTCACATTAGAGACTGCAATAGAGCTGAAGGTCACGAGCTGATCAGCTCTGCTGAAGGACAGCCCGAGCCCTGTCTCACACTCCAGCAGGGCTCCAGCAGCAGAGGGTGCTGCAGCTGTGCCACTCATCCCCATCCTGGCCTCCTTGGGAAATTCCAGGGACAGACACAGGAGCAGCACCGGACTGAGAGATTCGCCCACAATGCTGTATTTCAGCTTCTCTTCTCTTCTCTTCTCTTCTCTTCTCTTCTCTTCTCTTCTCTTCTCTTCTCTTCTCTTCTCTTCTCTTCTCTTCTCTTCTTCTCTTCTCTTCTCTTCTCTTCTCTTCTCTTCTCTTCTCTTCTCTTCTCTTCTCTTCTCTTCTCTTCTCTTCTCTTCTCTTCTCTTCTCTTCTCTTTTCTCTTCTCTCTTCCCTTCTCCCTTCTCCCTTCTCCCTTCTCCCTTCTCCCTTCTCCCTTCTCTCTTCTCTCTTCTCTCTTCTCTCTTCTCTCGTCTCTCGTCTCTCGTCTCTCGTCTCTCTCCTCTCTCCTCTCGTCTCTCTCCTCTCTCCTCTCTCCTCTCCCCTCTCCCCTCTCCCCTCTCCTCCCTCCCCTGCCCTCTGAAGCCAGCTGAGGAGGCAGCAGACACCAGGGTGTCTCAGAGCTCCACAGGCCTTTCCAGCACAGAGAGTTTTCCCCACTCCTGGTGCAGGAGTTGTGAGGCAGAGCCGGAGCAGCAGCAGGAGCAGTAATGGGAGTAATGGGTAGTGCAGAGCTAACTGAGGTGCTGAGGGACTGTGACACTGCCTGACACTGATTGATTAAGAGGCTGAAGCTCTGACTGTGGCACTTGGCTGTTGAGAATAAAAGGAACTTTCACTTCTCCCTCGCACACATCCATCACGGGCAGACAGGCGTTGGCTTCTCCGTAATGACTGCGGCGCCTTTTGTGAGAGGGAGGCACGGGATGGAAATTCAGCTCCTTCTGAGATCTGAAAAGCATTTTAATTCATCAGCTTTTCTGAAAGGATCTTCAAAGAAGAAACAACACTCTTTGGTAGCACAGCTGGGTTTCAGCGTGTTCAGCATCGCAGCCATCAAAGACTCTCCTGGCTTGCCTGAGAACCTGGCTGGGGTTTTGGAGACAATGGCTGGGTGCTGTTCCCAGGAGCATGCAGTGGTGCCCAGGGCAGGACAGCCACCAGCACCCACCAAAATGCAGCATCTGGAACGTGTCTGCCAAGTCAAGAATATTCCAAAGCCCCGCCTTGAACAGAGAACAGGTATGGATGCTGTGAAGGGCATCTCTATGGTTCCAGCTTGTGCATTACAGGGTGCTCTCACATTTCTGTACTGCCCTGTGTGTACAGCTCCAAGTATTTTGGTTTCAGGAGTGACCCTGATGCTAGTTGTGTGATTCAGGGCCTGAGAAAGGCCCATGATCACAGAATCCCAGACTGGTTTGGGCTGGAAGTGTCTTTAAACCTCCTCCTGTTCCACCCCTGCCATGGGCAGGGACACCTTCCACCAGCCCAGGTGGCTCCAAGCCCTGTCCAGCCTGGCCTTGGACACTTCTAGTGATCTGGCATCTTAAAAAAGATTCAAGTGAGCTCCCCTTGCTTTTGTCTTCTGCCTTTAGCCTTAGGGCACCCTCATGCCAGCAGCTCTTCCTGGGACACTCCTGTGGCCATGGGCTGTTGTGGGAAGATACCTGAAAATTTCATCAAGATGTCAAGCCCCAACACTGAATCAATAGCAACAGGTCCATCCAAGGTGCTAGAAAATAAGGATTATCTTTAGGAATAATGACAATAATACCACAAATCTCTGAAGAGGTAATTGTCCTTAGGAAGACAATATMACAAAGTCATTCAAACTGCAATTTGGAAGTGTCACTAAATAGAGACGGCAAGTGTGAAAGCACAAAGACCAACTCAGCTCCACATTTAAATCAGCAGATTATCAGATGAACCATTTACTGCCTGGACTGGCTCATATGCAAGTGATTTGCTGAACCATTCCTCTCAGTGCTCTTGGCTTTGCCATGTAGAGCCGTGTTACAGTTTCCAGCACTGATCTCTCTAGTGCAGATCATAAAGCGACTTGGGGTTTTGTAAATTAGTTTCACATTTCCCTCAGCTGCATTTAGCTCCAGTTTACTTTGATCTCTCTTGCTCAATCTCAACTTTGGCCTACCTTCAAAAATAAAAAGAAGAATTTACATTATGGTCCAATTAAGGCCCATTCAAACATTTGCCATTTTGAGAAGCTTATTTGCCTTTCCAGAAATAGCAAAATKTTCAASACAAATTTCAGGAGGATCTCATCCATCCAGGATACTTCCAAACTCCATCAGCCTCCTCAAAGTGCTGCCACAGCAACAGTAGGATGATTGCCACAGAAAAAAAGCTAATTAAGACTACGATTGCCTGCAGTGCCACTTGCTTGGTTCCCCACTTCATCCTCCTCAGCTCTGCTTTCTCCTCCACTTTGTGTCCCTTGTCCTGAGGTGTGCTCCAGCTCTGTCCCAAGTGTTCAGCCACTGTCACCCCCTGCTCTCAGCACTCTAAAATGCCCTGGCTGCACCAGGGAGCACAGGATCTGCTCTGCAAGTGGAAATGGAAGCTCCCCAAAGTCAATCATTGCTTCATTCAAACCTTTGTGAGCCTCAGATAAAATGCTGTACAAATGTCGACATCGACTATCAGCATTTGAACAATTCTTTGCCAGGGTTTTTTTGAACTATGACCCACCCAAACAGGTGCCAGCAGCTTTGATTGCTCCCCAGACACATAAGGGGCTCTAGTTCTCTGACAAGATGAGCATAACTTCTTTATATTCTTGAGCAAAACAGACTTCAAAAGCAAAATTAAGAGCCGCCATTTGCTGCGTCCACACTCCCAAGTTAAAATGCAATAAATTTAACTTCCAAGTTAAAATGCAATAAACCCTCAGTGCCTGTCTGTCTGTACTCAGGGAAACACCAAGGGCTGTGAGCCTGGCCACAGCTAATCCATTCAGAAAGTTGCACAGCTCTCTGCAGAAAGCTTTTTTGGAGTAGTCAATCAGTGCAGGCAGCTCGGATGCTTTCCTCTTCAAAGCACGCCAGCCTGTCATGTAGGCTGGCTTTGTGCACAAGGAAAGTATTTTTAGCAGTGCACTGAATGGTTTGACATTGAGAGAACTGAGGGACATTGTCGTGCTGRGAAAACTTGGATTGGTAATTCTTGTACTGAGGACTTCCTGGGCCCAGAGAACAGCCTGGAAGCATTCATAGACACTATAATTATTCCCATTTCTGCATCATGCACTCAAAAGAAACTCCTGTTCTCTCATATCATTGTCCAGTCTTCCCAGCAACTGCTAAAATTTTCTTGTGGAGACATCCCTCCTCCCATTTCAGACTCAGGATTTAGGTAGACACAAGGTCAAGGACATTGGAATGGATGCTAAGGAGTCTTCCCTGGGACTGGTGCTTTGGTAGATACAAAACACAAATAGAAGCAAATTTATTTGCAAATATAACCCAGTTTCCCAGGGAATACAGAGCCAGGACAGCAGCTGCATCCTTATGGCACTTACAGCCTCAGGATGATTTCATGATTAAAGGGGGGTTGCACAGAAAATCTCTCCCTTGGTSATTCCTGTTGCAGGAAACAAACCTTTGCTGCCCTAGCATCCAACTTGATCTAATTTGGGCAAGAACCTGCCTGAGATGTGGAGCCCAGGAAGGTGTGGGTGGATGGTGCCACTGTCCCTGTGAGCACCCCTGTGCCACAGGCCCCTCACAGCAGTGGAAAGGAAAAGCAGCTGCCCCAGGAAAAAGCTGCAAACTGATGTTAGTACACACTAGGAAGGAGAGACCAGGTAGATATAAACACCTACAACCATAAAACTGTATTTTCACATTCACTACAAAAGTTTTTAGTCCTCACATTGACAGTCTGCCCTTGCAAGTGCTGAATTCTGTACTTAGTTAATTAGGAGACAAGAATTATCTGTATCATATAAAACAGATCAGTGCCATTGCTTGCTATTACATGATGAAAACCTGCGGTTCTTAAACTATTCAAAGCACAACATTCTTTATGTCTAACTGAAAAGTAGGATAATTAGTCAATATGGGCAGCCTTTCATCAACCAGAAGTCTTAAATTATGACTGGTATTAATTGTATATAATTGAAATTATAAATTCCCCAAGATAAATCATATCTCACTTGTAAATCCTACAAAGAGTTTTCCCAACAATTATAAATAAGTTCTCATTCATAAGCATTTACAGATTATTGCAGAGCTATGGATATAATTTCTTTGCAAATGAAGCTATGTCAATGTCACTGCTATTCATAAATCTCTAGGCTCCATATTTTTTAATGAAGTCTAACAGGTTATGAATCAAGGCAAATTTTTATTGTTTGGTGTATAAGCCTTAAGAATCAGAAACAGGTTTTATAATGTAATTTCCCCAGAGATTATGTAACAAAAGTGATAAATTTACAGTTAGTACAGCAATGGTTTTGACAGCTATGACTTTTTCCCCAGAAGAAAGTAATTTGAATTTAGATTAAGACACATCACTGTATCTTTCCTTATAAACTGTTGGATTAAGTTTCCTGATCGCTCTGTGTGCACAATTGACTGAGCGAACCAAAATGTGGAAATTAAAAATGTAGGATGGGAGCAGCTTCTGCATTCCATTGACCTTTATATTAGTTAAGCATTTGAATTTTAATATATGTATGATACATACTTTAATTAAAGTGTAAATCAGAACTCTTGACTTGCTCAGATTTATGAGCTGTGTATCAGCAAAGCTCCATTCAACCTTTCCAGCAGCAGCACTGCTGCTGCGTGACACACCAGGGCTGATAGCAGAAGCATCCACAGGCTAAAGGTGAGAACTTCTGGCCAGTTATCTTTGGCTTTAATTTAAATTTGAATATGAAGGCAATCAGAGGAAAATATTTGAGAGAGAAAAGAATTCAAGCTGGCTGCTCAAATTAGTAGAGACAGAGGAGTATAAAAGTCTCTTTCTACTTATACCTAATAATTTTATAGGACAGTCTGTCTGAATTATCCCCCAGACAAACACAGAATCACAGAATCATCAAGGTCAGAAAGGACATTTAGGATCATTAAATCCAACCATCAGCCCAGCACCACCACCCTGTACACCACTGAACTGTGTCCCCAGGTGCCATATCCACACATGATTAGGGACACTTCCAGGGGTGGGGACTGCCCCACTGCCCTGGCAGCCTGGTCCCATGCTTGACCATGTTCTCCATGAAGAAATTTGGATAAGCACATCCATGTAAGGAGTTTACACAGCTCTCAGTGTTGTGAGTAAGTGTATTGGGGTAACAGGGGGTCTGCTGGCTTCTCTTCTGCTGTGGAAGGGAAAGGGTGTACTTCTGCTTTCAATGCCATTCCAGTTTCCTTTTTTTAAAATTCCATTTTCTTCAATACCATTCCATTTCCCTGTTCAGAAAAAAAAAGGKACAAAAACCCTAAAAATAACCCACACCCTACTCCTCCTTTCCCAAACCAAAAAACACTCCCTCAGCACAAACTCCTGTGCTGGAGTTGGAGGATGTGATGCTGAGAAAGCTGCCCCATGTACCTGTTTTATGGAAGTGGAACACAACAAGCACATCTTTCACAAATAATCACTCTGGAGGATGTTAAAAAAAATAATAGTTCTTCAGATTGGCTGTTTATTTCTTTTACAGAGAGTTGTGTATTTAAGGTAGCTGAAATACATCAACTGCCATTACTCAGTCCAGCATGTTCCCTTTCTCTCCTACCTCTTGTCATACTGCACAGCTCCCAAAGATGCTAAAAACAGTCCCTCTGGTGGAAGAAATCTTTTCTGAATTTCCTTTGACTTTCATTAGATCACTCACACAAATAAGTGAGTTCTACAACACCAGTTTGGATGGAAGACTTCCAGCAAGTTGTTTTCTTGTTTGGATCACACTTCTCAAGGGGGCACCAAGTGCTCCACAGGAGAGATCACCCTGTGACCCTGCTGCTCCCACAGGGGTGCACGGCCCAGCCCCAGGAGAAGCTGTGCTGTGTCTGGAAAGCAAGAGCACAACAGGAATGAACCCCTGGCTGGAAAATTGCTGCAAGTTTGCTTAGCTCAAAAAGAAACCCTGAAGCTGTGAGGTCTGATGCTGGCTGTAATTTTTATCCTGTGTGAGACAGTGGTGCCCAGCATCTTTCTGACTCTTTGTGCTGATGAATGCAGTGCAGTGCTGTGAATTTTATCTGGGTTTAGATCAGCCGATGGTCCTCTTTAAAAAGAGACCTTCATCCTCTGAGGCTGAGGAACACTTCTTGCAAGGATTCATCATGAATGACAAAGGCTTTAACGYTGCTGTTGTCATTCTGGCCTATCTGTAGCTCRTAGATGTTGTTTCCCCTGGCACAAWGTTATCTGAGAAGAGCAGGATGGTTTGGCTGCAGGCTGAGCCTCACAGCCCCTCTGCTCCCTGCCTGCTCCTGCCTCCGACCCTGGCATGGGCACAGGGAAAGGACAAAAGTCCAGAGGGCAGAACTGTAGGAATGAAGGGAACACAAGGAAATGAGAGGCTACCAGTAACTCTAGAGTRAATAAATCACAGAATTCCAGAATGGTTTGGGTGGGAAAGGACCTCAAAGCCCATCCAGTCCCACCCCCATTGGCAGGGACACCTTCCACTGTCCCAGGGTGCTCCAAGTGTCCAGCCTGGCCTTGGGCACTGCCAGGGATCCAGGGGCAGCCACAGCTGCTCTGGGCACRCTGTGCCAGGGCCTGCCACTCTCAGGGTAGTTCTTCCCACAGGGAAAAAMTTCTTCCTAAAATCTAATCTAAATCTACTCTCCTTCAGGTTGAGGCCATTCCACCTTGTCCTGTCCCTCCATCCCTTGTCCCCAGTCCCTCTGCAGCTCTCCTGGAGCCCCTTCAGGCCCTGCCAGGGGCTCTGAGCTCTGCCTGGAGCCTTCTCCTCTCCAGGGGAGCACCCCCAGCTCTCCCAGCCTGGCTCCAGAGGGGCTCAGCCTGGTGGCTCTAGGGAAAACTGGTGGCCTGCAGTGCCCAATGTGTTGGGAAGGTGTTTGATCCCCCCTGTGCACGCTGCAGTTTTTGCCTGCCTGTTTCAGAGAGCAGCAGGGCTCAGCACGGTGCTCACCTCACACCTTTGGCAGCCAGGCCACATCAGTTACATTGACTCCTAACTGGAGGCGGTGGCCATCAGCTTCTCCTCTATTTCGACTTGGAAAACTCAAAACATTTGCAGAGCCAGAGGGAAGAGTAAAACCAGGTGGGGAAGGGGTGCTGTGATGTCCTTCTTGTCGCACTGCACCGCACGTGAGCAGCCTGTGAGCCCCCCAGCTGCCCAGAGAGCCAGCCTGGCCCAGAGCAGGCCCAGCAGCTCTGCAGAGGCTGGCTGAGCACCAGGCTCTGCAGTGAGGGCATCGAGCAAGGTCCCTGTGGGGATAGCTCTGCAAAGGATGACACAGGCAGGACCTGGGCTCAGGGCAGGCAGTGCTGGCACCCCCGAGCCTGACTGGGGCTGGCTGGGGCTGCAGGTGTGGGATGGAGTTCCTGTGAAAGTGCTGTGGTAAGAGAACTGCTAATTAATTCAATACCAAAACACTTGCTCAGGTAGAAGGCTGCTTCTGAAACTCATGCAGATTGAAACAGCAAAGCTGCAGCTTCAACACCACTCTGAGGTTTGCAGTCCTCTCCTGAAAGGCTCCAAAGATGTGAATCTGAGCAAGGCAGTGAGACAACTGCAAASCAGTTCCCTCAGCCATGTGTGGTGGGACCCCCATTGAGCCCCTGCAGCAGAGCTCTCACCCCTGTCCTCACAGCAAACTTATCTCTACAACTGTCCTGAGGCCCGTTCCCCTCCTCTGCCTCAGTCAGYGCCCTCCAGATTCCCACTGCAGGGAGCAGAAATTCATTTCCCTTCACACATCTGAGGGAGAGAGCACACATATCACTGCCCCAGGGGAATGTAAAATAAATTGAGGAGCACTGGCATGCTCAAGGCCCTGGAACAGCTGCCATCAGTTTTATAGAACAGGTCGTGGTTTCCTCTGACAGCCTGACCTTGACTGTCATCTTTGCCCTGAAGGCTCCTTCCCTTGGGCATGTTGGTCCCTCCCCTGCTCCTTCCCTCCCTCTCATCCTGCCCCATCTCCCTCCCAGCTCTGGCTGCCATTTGTTCCATCCCAGTTACCAAATCCAGTTTTGTCCTGGAAGAGACTGAGAACACCCTGCTGCACCATCACCCCTCRAAGAMRTCACARAAAGCAGGYAARYTGGMGGCTTCCCAAGTGAGCTCTTCTTTCCCTGTGCTGCTGCAGGAGCACAGGCAATGTTTTAATGGGTTGTTATTCCTTCCATTTTAAACAGGGAGGGAGGAAACTCTGGAGCAGGGATGGTGCCGTGGGGTCCTGGTGATCCAGGGAAGCTCCTCTGAGCTGCACAGCACAACAGGCTGGGCCCAGAGGTGCCACTGGATCAACTCAAAGGGCTGAAACCCAGGAAACACAGAAGGCTTTTGTCAGTTCTCCACTTTACTCCCTATTAATGCTTCACCCAAAGACAAGCTCTTCAGAAGTTAATGGAAAACACCCAGCCAGCACTAAATTCTTCCTGACAGTTTTTGATGAAGAAAATCCCTAAAGTTGTAATTTCAATCAATCTGTTAAGATACACATTTTAATTCCTTATTACTATTACTGCTGCTTATATAGAAGACAAATAATGTAAGATTCAACTCCGTGAGACTCAAGCTTTGCAGAAACTCACTTAGTATCATCCCAATGTACAGCTTAAGTTAGGGCTTGAATATTTCTCAGTACTTCTACAAATAAATCATTAGATCTGTACCCATCATTTACCAGCCCATCTCTGCCTGTCCTAATGAGCAACACATTGCATTTATCACCCCCTCTGTCATCATTTATCATGGTGTAGTCCATTAAAATCCTCGAACAAACCTCTCCCKTGCACTGAYGAGCTGCAGGATTTGACCCACTWAAATTTAATAASAGACAGATTCTTTCTGAAGTCTCTCTGATGTTAGTAATTCACATGGGTTTCTTTTTTTAGATTAGGTAATATTGCCTGGCATTTAAGGCTCAGATAATTAAGTAGGTTTATATTTATATTGTCTTATTATTTACTCATGTCTGTTACTTAAAAACTAATAACAAACAATGACATTACTACTCAAGTACTTAAGATAACCATAATTGAAATTAGGATCCAGTGGAAATGACTGCTTTTTCTGACTTGATGGATAAATAAACATTCATCAGTAAAAGCAATGAAGACAGCAAATAAAAAATAAACCCTTGCTCTCTTTATCCTGTGTCACATGGCCAGGACATGCAGCGTTGCCTTGAAGGTGGGAAGATGCAGACATCACTATTAAGGATGGGAAAGCAAGTTGGAAAGTCAAATCTGATATAATTTTGGACATGAATGTCTTGGGATACAAGCAAGACAAGATTTGAAGGAGGAGATAACATCTTTATTGCACATAGGGATAGAATGATAAAAAGAAATAAGCATTCAGGCTTAAAATGCTTTTTCAGTTTGCATGCTGTAAAGCTTGTCTGCTCTTCCAAGTATATCATTATGTCTCAGGAACGATATTATCTCTCCCTGCAGACTCGATAGTGCTTAAAATGTCAGCTCTTCTCAAAGATGTCTGCTTTGCACCTTCCATCTGTTCCCAGGGATGAAACTGCTGTCCATCTCTGCTTCCCACCTCTCCCACAGCAACGTGGGAAAAGGCAGAGGAGGGTTTCCAAATAAAATATGTCTTTTACATTAATATTAACCTCATTTCCATACCTCAAACTGTTGGCAGAGACCACAGAGCATGGYTATTATATGCCTGCCATGTGAAATATTATTTATAGGAGCCAGCTCTCTGAGTAGGCACAAGAAAAAGTTACCAGTTGTTTCAGTGCAATATGTGTACAGTAAAATTAGTCTGTAATCCTTAAGAAAAATCTTTTACTTGGAAGAAAAAAGAGTTAAGAAAAAAAGAGTTGGTGGCTGTAGCAAAATTAGTTTGAGTTCTTTCTGAAAAGAAATAAGAAAAAAATAAAGCAAATAGGAAATACCCTAAACTCATATTGTAGATGCTTAGGTAGCATTTATTTTTATTAGAAGTGTACAAGAAACCAATCAGGCTTTTGTGTTCCTGTAGTGTGGGTAAGGGATGGCATAATCCCCATTTCTGAGAGGGAAGAATGTCGCTATAGGGCACAAAATAAAACAACGCAGACATGAAGCTCTCCAAGGTAAAAAAGAGGGAAGTTTAATTTCTGACTCCAACATTTATAGARTTCCAAAAGTGACAGTGGATTGGAYGATGACAGTGCCACCTCTCCAATGACACTGAACAAACCAACAGCCCATCAAATTTCTCCTCCTCCATAAAAGAATGCAAAACAATGAGTTATTACATAAAGTGTGTGAGAAAGTTCGTTACAAGAATGTAAACATCYGAAGGCTTAGAAAAACTTAAAAAAACAGGGCGACAGAAGAAAGGCAGAGTTTAGCTGATTTGCCCAGTCACACCACATCCCTACCAGCACATGGAATTAAACCTTGCTCCTTTCCCAAGGAGGTGCCCATCCCACTGTCCTTTGGACAGAGCAGCCGCAGGCAGGGCCAAAGCCAAGCCAGCCCTCCCAGGGAATTCCCGCCATGGTTTTACTGCAGGCAGAAGGGAGGGCTGGGGGGCCTTTTGGCAGCTGTGACAGCGCAGAGCCGGACTGTACACGTCATAAAAGGAGGAAGGTTTGGCCACAGGAGCCAGTGCCTGAGGACAGCACGGGCAGGCAGGCGCAGTGGTGTCCCTGGGTCACGGATGAAGGCCAGCAGGATGCTGGACACCGCGCTCGCTGCCCCCTGCACCAGGGCCGCCCCCAGGAAGCCGAAGAAGGCGGRGAGCGGCTCCAAGGCCCGCGAGGCCGCGGGGCCCAGCGTCACCAAGCCGCTCACCGGGTCCGTGTCCGCCCCCAAGGAGCGCAAGGAGCTCTCCCTGGCCACGCTCAGGAAGGCTCGGGCTGCCGGCGGCTACAATGAGGAGAAAAACAAGAGCCACATCAAGCCCAAGAGCCTCCTCAGCAATGGCACCCCGGTGCAGACCAAGGGCATCGGGGCCTCTGGCTCTTTCAAGCTGAACAAGAAYCCGGGTGAGACAAAAGAAAAGGCAACAAAGAAAAAGACAGCCACCAAGCCCAAGAAGCCAGCGGCCAAGAAGCCCGCTGGCCCTGCCAAGAAGCCCCAGAAAGTGGTGATGGTGAAGAAGAGGCGCAAGAAGGCAAAGAAGCCAGCAGCCACAGCAACCCCAGCAGCCAAGAAAGCAGCCAAGAGTCTCAAGGGAGGCACACAGGCAGGCCACACCAAGGAGGCAGCGAAGAGCCCAGCTAAGGTGAAAGCAGTGAAGCCCAAAGCAGCCAAGCTTAAGCCAGTCAAACCCAAAGCGGCCAAGGCAAAGAAGGCAGTGCCAAAAAAGAAGTAAGACAACTGTGAGAAATTGAGAGTCTACTCATTTAAATAAACACTGTCATCTTAAATAATTTTTTGTCATTACAGTCCTCTAGTGATGCCCAGGTACCTAAACTGAAGGTATCGGTTCGGGACCTTGTCACTGGGGGCAGGGTGTGTGTGTTCCCACAGACACTGGTATCCCATGGTAACAACCCTCTGCACCAGCTGGATGGAAACCCCAGACCTGTGGAATGACAACTTGCCTGTGACTTCACCTGGAACTCAAGAGTCAGACACTTCAAGGACATTACCAGCAAAAAGAAATGCTCCCTCTGACAGTTTTAAATGTTACCTCTGATAGTTTTTAAGTTGGTTTGTTTGTTTGTTTGTTTGTAACGTTCAAGTTGTAAGTTGTAAGTTTTAAGTAATTAGCCTGCAGCATGCCAGCCAGCAACATTGTACCTTTGATAGCTCTCGGACATGATAGTAAAAAATTGATGGGACACACCAATAGCTAGAAAGATTAGGTTTGTCAYTTTAGTGAAGAATTTCATTCTCCTTGTACTGTGTTTGTTGCCCTTTCTGCAAAGGGGCCCTGCAGAGAGATAATAAACACAGCTTTTATATTTTAAAACAGAAAAGAGGGAGGTGTGAGAGCATACAGCTGGACTGTGTGRGCCATAAAAGGAGGAGGGGTTTGGAGAGCCAGCCCCTGGCAAGAATGCAAGCAGGCAGCTGTTGGTCAGTGAGCTAGGGGGTAACCAGTCATAGCCAACCAGGTTTGAARGTGGAGTATTTTGAATAGGGTGTGTGAGAGCTGTGCAAACCAATAAAGTCTCRGCTGCACAAACCACGAGTGCTGTGCTGTCTCTGTCTCCCCACATTYTGACAGCCAACAAGGCACCTTTTATACCCAAACCATTTTGCAGCTTTCTGCCAGGACGAGGTGGCCTTACASTGAGCACAGGTACAATTTACATCTCCACAAATCCATTTACACACTGCTCAGGGGGTGCCTGGAGACCTCAGCATCCATGGAAAGGAGGAACAGGGATCAGTTTCCAGTTCTGGGCTGGCCTCTGTGCCAGCACGGCCACCACCCAAACACAGGGACAGGTCCCAGACAAARACCTGCACTCCCAGGGGAGACCCCAAGCCTGCTGCCAGGCACAGGTGGGGCAGCCCAGCATTTGTCTCCCTGTCCCTGCGCGCTCACAGCCATGTGCCAGCCATGGTCGCGCCCGCGGCACCAGCACCATCCACCCACTCTGCTGGCTCCTTCCCTCAGCACTGTGCCAGCCTGTTCCACAGCACCGGAGCCAGCCTGCTCCCCCTCAGAGCCCTGCTCCCAGAAACTCAAAAATATCCCTCCCTTCTGTTCCTGCCAGCCTCCAGCCGGGGTGAGTTCTGCTTGGCTCCATCTTTGAGCTGCTCTCATGCCACACTGCCAGGACTTCACCTGAGCCCAGGACTCGTCTCACCAAGAGCCCAGACCTGAGCTGCATTCCCTAGTCCACAGCACTTACGGACAGTGGGATGTGATCCCTGGCAGTGAGCTCCTAAAATGGAGCTTTTCAACCCTTCCGAATGGGGAGGCCCCTGAGGCCTCGTCTGTCACACTGTCCCAGTGGGGCTCCGTGTGCGTGGGGACGGCTCAGCCCTGCTGTGGGTGTGCACTGCTGTGGGTGTGCATTGTTGTGGGTGTGCACTGCTGTGGGTGAGCATTGCCCCTGCTGTGGGTGTGCATTGCTCCTGCTGTGGGTGTGCATTTGCTGTGGGTGTGCATTGTCCCTGCTGTGGGTGTGCATTGCTGTGGTGTGCATTGTCCCTGCTGTGGGTGTGCACTGCTGTGGGTGTGCATTTGTCCCTGCTGTGGTGTGCATTGGCTGTGGTGTGCATTGTCCCTGCTGTGGGTGTGCATTGCTGTGGAGTGTGCATTGCTGTGGGTGTGCATTGCTGTGGCTGTGCACTTGCCCTGCTGTGGGTTTTTTTTTTACTGTTGGGCATTTTTGGCTTTGTCTTTTTTTTGTGGGTGTGCATTGCTTGGGGTATGCATTGCCCCTGCTGTGGGTGTGCATTGCTGTGTGTGTGTGCATTGCTGTGGGTATTGCATTGCGCCCTGTGTGGGTGTGGCATCCTGCTGTGGGTGTGCATTTGCTGTGGGTGTGCACTGCCCCCTGCTGTGGGTGTGCACTTCTGTGGGTGTGCATTGTCCCTGCTGTGTGGGTGTGCACTGCCCCTGCTGTGGGTGTGCATTGTCCCTGCTGTGGGTGTGCACTGCTGTGGGTGTGCAGTGTGCTGTGGGGTGTGCATTCTGTGGGTGTGCATTGCTGTGGGTGTGCACTGCCCCTGCTGTGGTGTGCATTGCTGTGGGTGGCATCTGTGGGTGTGGGATTGTCTGCTGTGGGTATTGCATTGCTGTTGGGTGTGCATTCTGTGGTGTGCATTGCTGTGGGTGTGCATCTGCTGTGGGTGTGCATTGCTGTGGGTGTGCATTGCTCCTGCTGTGGGGGTGCATTGCTGTGGGTATGCATGTGCTGTGGGTAGTGCATTGCTGTGGGTGTGCACTGCTGTGGGTGTGCACTGCTGTGGGTGTGCACTGCCCTGCTGTGGGTGTGCATTGCTGTGGGTGATTGCTGCTGCTGGGGTGTGCCACTGCTGTGGGTGTGCACTGCCCCTGCTGTGGGTGTGCATTGCTCCTGGCCGTGTCTGGAAAACGTGGGCCTGGCAGAGGGCGTGGAAGTGCCTGGAGCTGTGCTACCTCCCTGATGGGTACTAATTAAAAGTACGTTATGAACCGCTCCATTTATTGAAGTAGAGTCCCTAAAGTTTTGCACCGTTAAGGCCAGTTTTAAACATTTATTMTGCCTGCTAGCATTAGCTGACAGCAGGGCTGGGATCACTGCAGCTCATTCAGTTGTTGCTTTTACCAATTGCATTTAAAAGAATGTCTTAATTTTTCCATCTGTGACCCTCCCCTCCATTTTCCCCTTCCCCCCACTTTGTTTCCCTTTGTGTGTGGTTCCTACATTTATGGTGGTCCTCTCTGGCAAGCTAACAATGATCAGGTGAACAATCCCAGGGAGCAATTTGTCTACCCCTGCCATCCTTCCACACACCAAGGAAATCCAAGATCATCTGACCTTTTCCCAGGTGTTTCTGCTTTTCCCCTTTTTGAAGTAGAAATACTGCATTACTTTCATCCCTGTTATGAGTTTGTTGATGTCAGAAGTAACCTCAGATGTGATTTTACCCTGTGCTTTCCCAGGATATCCATATGGAATATTGTTCATACACGCAAAAGCAGGTCACAGACATACTAAACCAAACTGAAATTGAGTCAGGTCTTCAAAACAAACTTCCTCCATACTCAAACACTGAGCTAWCTTGAATCATTAAGACTACTAAATGGCACCTTCTCTTCCAATAAACACATACTGACAACTTCAGACACTTTTCCCCTTTTCTTCCAAGTCAAGGAGTTGTTTGTTGTTTCCAAGATCATCCTTCATTACAAGAAAGCAGGACAGTAGCAATTTCCCCAGGAAGCTCATAAAAATCCTTATTGAGTATATTCCAGTAAATTATTCTGAGGAATAAAAAGCAAATTAGAGCACCCACCTTCCATATTTCTCAGAGTATTTACGTGTATTATGGATCTTGAGATGATTAAATGCCACTGAGTAAGCAAGGAGACTTTTACTGCGAAGAACCCCCAGCTTTGCTTAAAATAAGTTATCTTTGACCTCAGCATCCAGTTATAGAGGGAGGATTACCAAAGACACCAGTGTTTCTGTGAAGATGGTGTTCATGAGACAGCATCCAGCCTATCCAACCCCTTCCCTCCTGTGGCAGTGACTGGGCCAGCCCCAGTTTTCCCGGGAATTCCAGCCCTCCGAGCGATTGCGGTGAGCTCCTGGCCCTTCGCCACCCAGCCCGGGATATTCTTGGCAGCAGTGATAAGGGCACTTGTTCCAAATAAGGAGAAATCTAGAAACTGGTTTGTCTCCAAGCAAATCCACCAAAGCTCACGGGGCCGGACACAGGCGGGGGGAAAAAACACCCACAAAAAACCCAAATGAAGCAAAAGTGAACTTCTGACTGTCTGTCTCGCCAGCACCAGCCAAACCTCATTAAAGAGCCACAATGATGAAATACATTGACAGRAAGTGCAACAGACTTGATGAAAGACCTTAAAATGTTTATGCTAATCCAAAGTTTCATTTTCACGTTCCACACAAGRTTTCCAAACAAGAACAGTGCCAGAAAGCATGGAAGAACAATCTTAACTTTTACCTTTCTAAAAAAATTCCAAACAAAATATCAAGCAAAAAACTCAAGCACCAAATCCCCAGTTTTCCATTTTTTTTCTCACCACCTGCATATTTTGCTGGACAGTTGAAAAAAAAGGCTTTCCTCAGTTTGCTCAGTTTGCTTGTGAGAAAAACCTGTGTTGGAGCTATGAGCTCCTTCAGAGTCTGGAGGAACAACGTGGAGCAGCTGGTGCCTGATTTACACCYTGGAGGAACCACCCCAGTTACTCCACAGTTACTCCCCAAGTACCAGGGAGGCGCCCCTGTGCACAGACTGAATAACTCAGCACTTTGAAAACAAAAGAAAAACCCCAAGAAAGCTCCAGTCCCAGTTCTACTCCAAATCCATTATTTAGTCTGACTGCCCCCGCTCTATTTCCTCCACTTTGATCAACTAATGACCAAGAAAAGCAATTACCACCATAAGGAAAATATATTCTTGGTATCTTTGAACTGCTGTGGCAAGTGTAAATGCATTCCTTTTGTGAGAACAGAGGAAATATTTCTTCAGTGGCTAAGATGAGAAACGAGGGGGAAACAAGGAGGAGGAGGCAGGGGAGAGACTATTATTTTATTAACTAATTAGATCAGCARTGAAAGAAAACGAGCCTGCAAATCTCTGCATTATTGATAGTGCAGATATGGCTGCAATGTACAGAGATGATGAAACATTGGGATGTGCATTTGGAAATGGCTTGTCCTGCCTGGACAGGGGAGTGCAACAACCTACAAAATAACTGAGTTATTGTCATGGGTGTAGGGATAAATACATCACAGACAGGTTTGGGAAAATGGTGTGTGCAGGTAACAACTGCTCTTGAAGCCTGTTCTTCAAAGTCTTCCAATGCCAGAACATGAGAGAGAACAAATCCRTCTGCCATTTCTCTGGTTTTTGTGTATTTCCATGAACATCTCCACTGCCACTGTTCCAGTCAGCTACAGCACCACCAAACACGCCAGAATAAACCCAAGCAGCTCTGCAATAACAACGGGCCCAAAACTGAACCACTCCAGCACCAGCTGTGGGCTGGGCCAGACACCCCCAGAGCAGAGCCCCAGACTGTTCCCCGGGGGGGATGATGCTGAAGGACATAAACTGAAAATCCCAATACCCTCTCTAAAARGAACACATGGGACCAAATATTTAACATTAAACTCTACATTTCTACAAAAACACTCCAAGAAAGAACAAAACATAATGCCTTAAAAAATAAAAACAGAGAGTYGAATTTGTGGAAATACAAATCATCATTTATTAATGATTTCRCAGGGCACTCATTCAACAGCACACCCTGGAATCCCAAAGGAACAGAGCAGCTGCCTTCCAAACCTGCAAGGCTGCAGTTTAAAGCCATGGTGTAGTTTAGAATATCATTGCTCAGGATCTGGCCTGGCAGCTCAGAGGCTCAGCAGGGCAGTGAACTCCTCATGCTGGTGCAGGCTCTCAGGCATCAAGAAGGGTGGATGTTTCTCTTTCCAACCTGTGCTCTTTTAAAGGGGAGAGAAGTGATGAAACAAAGATCTCCTGGCAGTGGGGTAAAAGCAAGAGAACCCACAGGAAGCAGCTGCAGAAAGGACAGGTTGCAAATGGAACTCCCGAGAGAAAGACGTGGAGATTGGTGGGAGTTAAAGGTACCAAAGTTACCAAATAAACTGAGAGCTCCTGGATTMCCAGGGGTGGGGAGGCTGGGAAGTGAGGATGGTGAGAGCTTTCAGAGTCCTGAGAAGGTCACACTTCATGGAAAAACAGCTCTGCACCACCTGCAAGGGACTTGGACTACCCAGGTGAGGTGCAGGTGATACMCTCAACACACCCATGGCAGAGCTGTGAACACCCACAGCCTCCCTCTCCACCCAAACCAGCAAAAACAAGGAAAACCTCCTAAAGTCCAACCACCAACACCCAAACTGCTCCAACACCCCCTCCACACAGGGGCCAAGGCTGGCTGAAGGCTGGGGAGCCTCACATTGCATTCTGGCAGCTCTGCCTCTGCCTCTTGGCTTTGGTGTCCTCCCACACTGGAGGCCTGGCCTTCACCCTCCTCTGAGCACTTCATTTACTAGTGCAAACATATGTTTTTGAGAGAAAATTCAGGTACTTACATGGAGTAATCACGTTTTTAATGGCCTTCATCATTATTTATGTCAGCATCTTCCAGATGTGATTCAGGCAACGATAGCAGCACATGTCATTTGTGTGTCTGTTCCTGTCCCCAGGGGAAAATTAAGTTATGATTAAAGCTGTGCCTTCACCCAGCCCATCCACTTCAATGGAGCTCTGCATCAACAGCTGCTTGGYACCTGTGGAAAACTCTTTCCTGAGAATATTAAGTCTTTTTCTCAGCAAGCATTATTTCAAGGTGACTGAGGTTGGGGTRTTTGTTGTTTGTTTGTAGAGCTCCTGCAGATAGCAGGAGGTGCTGGTGGCACCCAGCACAGCTGCAGGTTTGTGGCACCTGAGGACAAACTGAGCCTCAGCCCTCAGCCACCAGCACCACCTCTGGTGTCTGCTGTGGGAAATCCTTGGGAGAAGGGAACCAACACCAGTGGGATTTGTTCAGCCTCCATGTTCCATGGTTCACCCAGACTCCAGCAACGGCGGTGTTCCACCTCAGGTGTCCTTCATCAAAGATTAGCAGCTTGTTTCCCATACTGAAAGTATTCCACATACATTTTCCTCCTGGCTATCAGTGCTGGGGAGGATCTATCTCCTTCTCTGGTGCATCTGGCTGCAACCAGTAACTGCAGTCAGTCAGCCAAAATCCCTCCCTGGAGCGGAGCCCAGTGGAGTCTGTGCTGCTGTCAGGGGCCCTCACTGACAGAGAGAAAGGCATCTCCTCCCTCCCATTCCCTCAGGGCATTCATGTCTCCTTTTTGGATGCATTTTCCTTACATTGGATCAACTGGTGTTGCTAATATGTTTCACAATTCCTTTCTAGTAATGGTGGCACAGAGGAGAGTTTAGTGCTCTGCACACTGGACTATTATTCCTGAATAAAATTAGATTTTACATCTGTCCCCTCCACCCTTCCCCAGAAAGGACAGCATTCCACACTTGCTCTGTTGGGAGAAGCRCTGACTCCTTCAGATGGCCCTTTCCATAGTCAGTCTTTCTCTTCAGAAACTCAGCATTTCCTCGGGAAGTTGAGTGCTCGAGTTACAGACTATCAGCAATGAACCAAATCTCARGAACCTTGCACAGAACTGATTTAATTTCCCTTCTCACACATTCTGGGCTCACTAACCGGACCCTGGGTCACCTGTAAGCACAAGGCATCTCACCTGAGACCAATTCTTCACCCAGAGTGAGCCTGGGGTTTGTGTCCCATGGGGCTGTGAGATCAGAGACCCTTCTGCTGCAGCCTAGCCCCAGCATCACCAGCTCAGCCCCTCCATCCCACCAGCACYGCACCATCCCATGTTCCAAACACCCTGCTGTGCATTGATGCACTGAACACAATCCTTGGCTGCCACACAAGAGCTCACTGATGTACAAAGGCTCTCGTCCCACTCCTCCGGTCACAGCGTGTAGGGCAGGCACCACAATGGCATCCTCTTCCTCTCCAGCCCCTGCTAAAAAGGGAAAATTCACTGCAGATGTTGTCATTTTTAACCCCAAACTAACAGGAGCCTCAGCTTATGGGAAGAGAACATGCCAGAGAAAGAACTGTGCTTTAGAAGACAAAAGGCTCGAGTTTGTGACTTCAGCTTCACATCATTGAAACCAGATATAATTAAATCATGCTTTTCAGTAGCCACTTCAAAATGAATGTCTCTGTAATGCAGAGAACACTGGAAGTGTGAAGACACTTTTTATTTGACCTCAAAATCTATTTTTACTCCACAATCCTAATTCTCCACAGCTGGAACTTTCTCTTCCCCCTGGCATGGGTGGGAGCAATGGAAAGACAAAGGCAAAAAAAGGCAAATGGATGGGAAAACCATCTCCCTAGGTGTGAGGCAGGTCTGCAGAAGGACACAGAGGAACACAAAAGGACAATGTGTGTGTGCCCTCCATGGCCAGGGTGTACCAAAGGTGTGCCAGGGGCTGCCCAAGGGAACAGGGGTGGAGAGGGCTCAGCCCTGCCCTCACTCTCCAAGATGCCCTCAGCTGACAGAGGCACTGGGACCTTTGCACAAGAGGCTCTCATGCTCTGAAGTTGAGGAYATATTGCAGAATGGCCCTTAGTACAACTTTTTGCTATAAAATCTGTCTGAAATTTATTCCTCTCCTGAATCTGATATAATTGATARAACTGATTGAATAACTGGTGAAGAGAAATTACAGAGAATGAAAGTCTGTTTGGGATATCTTGGAAGAAATGTAAAACTTTGGGCCCATTAACAGCTCCCTCCCCTGCTCTGGTCCCCCAGTGTGAGGAGAAGGAGCGAGGCCCAGGCTGAGCCATCCAATGCCTTTCCCTGCACCAGGCTCACACAGGAGTGCTGGCACAGGCTGCCAGCACCTGCAGTGACCCACAGACATGTATTTACACACAAAGAGATTGTAAACCACTTCCTCCCTGCTCCAGAAAAWGAACAATTTAAAATACAAGGTAAAAATATTCCTCTCACCTGTGTTCTGCTATTTCAACTCTGTTATGTACATTCCAGTCCAAATAAAACCTGATGCTTCMTTCTGGAATAGACCCACTCAAATTTCCAGCAAACACACAGAGGAACATTTCTTCTTCTTTCCAACYGCTCATTTGATCTTGCTCAGTCTCTGGGATCACTGGATCTCCCAAGGAATACAACAGCAGAGTGCAGAGAGGTCAGATTTTATCGAGGCAGGAGCAAGTGAAGCTGAGCAGAGCAGAGCAGAGCAGCCTTGCTCAGGCAGGTCACAGCAAGGCCATTTCCATCCTGGGGAACACACCAATAATCTGAGTTTTCACACATAGAGAACAGATGCCCCAAGTCAGCTGTAATTCTTTATGAGGTTTGCAGCTGTTGTCTTCCTCATGAGTTTATCAGCTTGCACAGCTCTTGTGTAGCTGCTCTTAATTCACCTCAACCAGGCAAGGCGTGGGGGGGCCACAAAAGAGCTAAGGGAATAAAGGAAACCTACTCAAAAGAAAAGAAAAAGAAATACAGCCCAGGCCTGAACTCTTTCCACTGAGACCTCCTGTGCACACAGACACACAAACAGGTTACCCAGCCAAATAAAGTGGAAAGAGCATTCCTGGAGATGGGGACTGGGCCTTTGGGAGCTGGACCAGGTGAAGGAGACCAAAATTCCAGTTCAAGGCCACTCACACCAGTGCAAGCACATCCCCCTGCGGGTGGGGCTGAGGCTGCTCCAGCTCAGCCACAGGCACTGCCCCAGGGCAGAGCTAAGGGTGCAGTGCTGGCTGCTCCTGCTCCCCCTTGAGCCGACAGCGAGAACTCTTTGGGCTGGAAAAAGGTTAAACCCTCCTCTGGTTAATCTGGAAGCAGAAGAATGTGAAGTTATCTCCTGAAATCCTTCCCCTTGTTTTGACCAGCTGCACTGAGCAACCCTTTCTGACCTTTCCCAACTACAGATGAAGACACCCTTCTTCCTAGCAGAGCATTTTCCTTTAATAGTATGCAAAGCCTTCCCTAAAACTTTCTTTATCAATTACCTGTCCAGAAAATGAAGAGCTGGTGCTAAGAACTGCCAGATCCTTAATATGATTGACTGTGGCTGGTTTTAGTCAGCAAAAGGTCTCCCAGTAACAAATGACTTGTCCATTTGTTCTCTGACAAGAAGCACAGTCGAGGCCTGGGTGTCATTTGTGCTCAATCAAATCCTAATGCTGATGGAAAACTCTGGGTTTTGGTGAKTCCTGACGTGCCCCAGTGGGGCTTGGAGAAATGTGTCACCCCTGAACGTGCGCAGGATGGATCTGGAAGGCCTGGAGCTGTAAGATAGGAATTAACTGGAATGACAAATTGCACAAGCCTGTGTTTCTCAGCTGGCACTTCCCTTTACATGCTTACAAAACTGTTAACTATGGAAAACAAAAGATGGATGGAAGATCTTTTACTAAATGGTTTTTATAGGAAAAAAACAAAGGGAAGTTTGATGTAGGCAAGCTGACAGATAGGCCTTGTTTTACTGCTGGGGCACGTAAATAAATTTTCCTTGCTAATGGGATTTTATGGTCCGAGATACAGAAAGATTTGTCCTTTATTTTAAGGACGTCCAAATTAAAGGAGTGACTTGAAGTAGTAGAGACTGGCCTGGGGATACAGTGAACACCTCTCACCATACAGGTGATGCTTACAAGATTTTTAGATACAATTTTTACAACATAATAAAATTGTTGAATATGGCATAAAAACGTGTTAGATTTAGTTTCTCCATTTCTTTTTGTGTACACATCAYTCAAAATAAGATTGACTGCAGAAAAGAACAGGATTTTGTTTTGTCAAGAAAGGTTGGATCCTTGAGGTCCCATCCAACCTGGGATTCTAGGATTATTAAACTCAAGAGAAATAAACATCCATATCTTGTAGCTATGTTTTTCCTTCAAAACATTTTGCAGAATYATTACTGCTGAAACAAAGGAAGCTCAGAAAATTGCAACACTGGAGCTTTTTGGGGAAGGAAAAAAAAACAGCCAAAAAGAAGTTCTGATATTAATTTCTAAGTTCTAATAAATACTTCAATTATATTATGCTTTGCCAGATCTGGCCTCTAACTTTGGACTTCATCCAGTTCCCTGAAGAATCAGAGGAAATCGAGCTCAAAACTTTGGTTGTGCTCTTTTCTAAATGGCAAAATACAACCCATCAATTTCACTGGCATTTTTCATTTGGCAACACCACTGGAGGCATTTTCCTGAATCAGAGAAGCAAATCCCTTTTTTGTCTATTTAAAACTACAAGTTATTGCTCAGGGACGTGCCRAAGCTTTTAAACATGGAGCAGTAATTATTATTTCATTATTTCCATTTGGACATTCCTTTAAGAATTACAAAGCTTCACATCTGTACTTACATATTATAGAGTGAGGAACAGAGGAACACCAACACTTTCAAGACAACTACTAAAAATGGCAATGTGAGCTTTTACCTTAAAGTGTAACATTCTGGCAAGGCCTTGGTCTTGCAAATATTCAYCACATGAGCATTCCAACTAAAGCAAGATTCATCCATAGGCTTTTTCACTGGTGGAGTTTCCTTTTATTTATATATATTTTAAGGCAACATATTATGAAAGTTGGAAGGAGGAAAATAACCTGGGAGCAGGAGGTGGGGTCCCCATCAGTGTCCATGGATGGCCTTGGACTCAGCACCTCAGCAGAGACACCCCAGTGAGGCCACTGGCCCGGCCAAACCAGAACTTTGTGTCAGAAAGAGAAATCATTCCATGTTTTTTTCCCAGTACTCCCACATGAACACCTTCCCTCTCTAGTGCAATACCCTGCAGAAGTGACTACACCTAAAAATAATTGCTAAGAAAAGGTTCCAGCATTTATCAAAGGTCTGTACTGCCTTTCTAACCCTTCCTTTGTTCGCTGGCAGATGATGATGTACAGAATTGCATAGGAAAACAGAACATAAAAAGATAAAAATTAACTTAATTTACACAACCAATAAGAAAGTTTAAAGCAARGAAAGAAAAATAATATAAAGGCTAGATACATGAAATGCCAGTTCAACGGTATTAAGCTTTGGTAGAACAGTTAAAGAGCATAGCACCAATAAAATCCAACGTCAGCAAAGGCTTCAGTAGGCATGAGCTGTGATGAAAATGTAGATTTTGGCAAGAAAAGTGGTGTAGGTTCCCTGGCGCCAGAGCTTCATTTCCACATCCAGCAGGAAGTCTTTGGGCTCGCTGACCTGGCGCTGCAGGTAGACGATGCCGGTGTAGGCGTTGAGGCGGCGCGTGCTGAAGAAGCCCTCCTCATTGCCCCGGGTGATGGTGAGCGCGATGCTGTCCCCGGCGTAGGCGGGCGAGGGCCCGATGCGGAAGATGTGCGCGGGCACCACGATGTTGGTCTGGAAGTTGAGCTGGTAGTAGGTGATGCGCACCGGCGTGTTCTGGCACTCCAGGTAGTTGAAGCAGCTGATGCGCTCACACCTCCTGGGGAAAGAGGASAGAGGCGCCTTCAGCGGCCAGGGAACAGCAGGGAAAAACATGAAAACCTGGGGGCATTGCCAAGGATCGGGCTGATTGACGCCTTGATGTTGCGGTGCGAGGTAACAGSCTGTCTCAGTCATCCCGGTTCTTTCCCCAGGTGTGCCAATAGCCTCTCCCTTCCCCTCCCTTGCCCCCTGCTGACTGCTGTCCCTCAATCTTGGCATTCCAGAAAGGGCCTCATGTGATTGGCAAAGTTCAAAAGATGCCTTTCAACCCTGGGGACACTGGCCATCCAGGTGTCATTTGTCCCCTGAGACCTTCCCCACCCTTACCTGGRTGGTGGGATCCCTACCCCTTCCCTCCCCCTCTCCCTGGGGTTAAAAGACACAGCAACCACGCGGTTTCTTTGTTCTGTTGGAGCTGMTGCTGCATTCAGAGGCCTGTGTGCCAGAATAAAGCTCGGGATGGAAACCCTCCAGCAGAACCGACTCCTTTTCCTTCACCTCGCCTTGAAGCTTCTCCGCCAGAGGTGAACCTGAGCTCCTGCATGCCTGGACTTGTCCCAAGTGCCCAGCTGCAGCATCCAGCCAGCCAAAGGTGTCTCTGAGGTGAAACCACCACACATCCAGCCAGCCAAAGGTGTCTCTGAGGTTAAACACCACAGCTGCCGCCCTTGGTCAAGCAGCAAGGGCCAGATGAGCCCAGGCATGTTCCATCCGGTAATATTGGTATTTAATTCCAATACCTTAGGATTTCAGCTTTTATATTTTTTATACATTTGTAATCCTGCAATTCTTTAGTGTATAACTCTAAACTCCATACAGAGTGTCAGCTGCAGCTTTCCCATTTTGGGCAGACACAACAATTCCTCTCRGGGCCTGGCAGTCAAGGACACCTCACTGCCTCAGGCCCCCAGAGATGGGAACAAAAGTGAGTTGGGGGGAGCAAACTTGGGGTCAATGACTTCATTACCTGAAGCTGTAATTGGAAGATTAACCCCCAATATGCAAATGGACCAAACTTATAAAAGTATAAAAACCTGTGACCTGTGACTACACATTTTGGGTGTAGCCCCTGGGGTTTTTTTTCTGCCCTAAATGTACCTGAAGGCCCTTCAATAAATATAACAGCTTTTTATTCTCTTAATTTTGTCTGGCCTCTGTTTTTAGGTAGTCCCATCAGGACAAACAGCATTCCCAAACCTCAGTGTGTGATCAGCAGCTGCTTGTTCTGCCCTGCCAGTGCCCAGGACACCTCTGGGTGTGTGGCTGAGAGCAGCACAGCCTGAGGCACAGATCACAGCCTGGGGAGASCAAGGGGAAACTCCACAGAACAGCCAGAGCCAGGCTGAATGGCACAGAGCTGGGACGGGGAGCCAGGGGCTCATCACCAGCAGGGCTGGGGCACTGCTCCAAGAAAATAACAATGAGACCCCTTGAAAAGGTYCCTAAAACACGGGGGTGGGAAAGAAACTCCTCAACTGGCAAAGCTGCTCAGTTCTGTAAGGCAGGAAAAGTATGTTTTAAGCCATAAGCAACTAAATATGGGTTCCCAAAGCACTGGCAGCCACCGAGGCAGAAAATGGGCAGGGAGATTTTGGGGCTCCTGAGCTCCAGCTGCTGATTTTGGGGCTCCTGAGCCCCAGCTGGGGATGTGCCATTCCCAGAATCCTGTGGCCTGGCAAGCTCAGTATCCTGCTGCCTTTCAACACTCCCTGAGGAACTGCAATGTGAGTATTAAGCAGGGAGCCCCAAACCCACTGTCAGAGTGGAGCACTGAGCAGCCTGGCTGCTCCTGCTCTGATACAAACAGCACAGAAGATCGTACTTTAAAAATTAATTATAAACAGAGACATTTCAGAGCTGCAAGGAGAGCTGCAGGCTCTGGTCTCTGCTGTTCCAGCAGCAGCTGGAGGGCAAACAGGGGCTCTAGGGCTTGAGAGAATGAAGGATAACCAGACACAAACTCTGCATGGGGAAGGTTTATGAGCTCCAGGTACCAAAGCAGCTTCTCAGAGCTCTGAGCACCCACACCCACCCACAAACTAAGCACCACACAGCAGCAGAGGCCCTGGGCTGGCTCTGCTGCTGCCCCAGGGCCATACTCACATGTCAGACACCTTCCTGTAGTTGGAAGGGCACTCGAAGGACAGGCAGCGGAAGCTGCCCTGGATGTTGTAGCAAGTCTCTGCAGCTGAACAGTTGTGGCTTCCTATTGCACACTCATCAATATCTAAGAAGAAACACAAGAAAAAGATGTTTTAAGTTCAAAAGTCAGAATTAATTCCTAGTATTTTTCAGGAATAAACAAACCCCACCAGGATATAATTAAGCCATGCTAAAAGACAGCAGGACCTTCTCACTGACTTTTTGAGACTGGAGAAAGCTGGGCTGTGCCAGAAGAATGTATCTGTGCATGAAGGTAGCTCTGGATTAAAGCAGAGCAACTAAAATAAATCTGGAGTTAAAGCAAGCAAAGGCAAAGTGGTCACTGCTGTCCTACAGGATCCAGGAGATGAGGAACATGGGAACTCAGAACAACCCTTCAGAACAAGGCACAGAGTTTAGAAAACCTAAATACAAGTATCTCCCCATAATGAGATGTAATTACAGAAGACATAATAAYGAGCACTTAAAAGCTCAAAGACACCAAAGAATAATGTGGCTACCTAAATAACACACAGCCACAAGCCCAAGCCATGGGCCTGGCAATGCTGCAAGCCAGATGCAGAGACAAGGATCCAGCCTGAGCAGGAAGCATTGGCAGAGCCTGGCAGTCACACTGTGTACTCCCAAACGTCCAGACAATGCACAGGGGCTTTAAAATGAAATAAATTCCAACAGACAAGGCATGTGGACTGTGTAGGGCCCTGCAGCTCTGCCAATTCCCACAGAGCAGAGACTCTTAGAGGGAAATCACAGCCTTCCACTCCCTCCATTCCCCTGGGATGAGAACTGATCTCACACACTGAACTGACTGCTTTAAAAGTCTTGCAAAGAAAAGTATACAATAGGAAATAGGAGGGAATCAAAGTCAAGTAAATCCCTTGCTGGTTCTCAGCAGTGCCCGTAGGTGAAAAGAAAATTTCTTCCATATTGCAATCATTGTCATGAAAGCACTCCCTGTACCACTTTGGCTGTGCTGCAAAACACCACAGGCAGTTTCTGCAGAAAAGATCCATATGTTGAGCCACTACTCCCTGAGATACAACCCATCTTTTGAAAATAGGGTACAAGGAACATTCCACCAGTAAGTCTTCAGAACCGGTCAGATGATGAGCAACTGGAGCCAGATCTTTAGCTGGGGGGAACCAACATCATCTCCCTGCACAGAGGAGCCAACAACAGAGCCAACACCAACCCAGCCRTCCTTTGACCACGTTTTCAGACACACCTCAGTATCTGCCCAAACTTGTACCTACAGACCTGCAGAGCTCCAAAAAGGGGATATATCCAGGGAAGCTGCAGTTTTCTAAAGGTGAACTTTATGTAAGAATTTAAGTGCATATGGATACTACTGCAATCTTACTTAAAAACACATTTGAAAATATTTTAAAATGTTTCTAAAGGATTTTAATTGTCATTTCATCTGCTTCACTGCTCCACAGTCAGGATTAAGTATGCTCATGCTGCTCAGGATTTACACAGAGAAAATTCACTGCCATCGGCACTCAGAATTCAAGCACAGGAGATACATAACCAAATTCTTCATTACATGAAGGGTTCCTGAAAGAGCCAGGGCAGGAAATGCCTGGCAGTTGGTGTAAGGACTGCAGGAATGTGCAGAGGACTAAAGGTAATCAGATCCTCCATCAGGTTACACAGGCAATGCATCGTTTGGAAAGGGGGGTTCAGCTCACAGCTGCACAGCAGATGAAAACCACCCGACTCCCAGCAGACATCTCCACAATTCTGASGCAAAGGGGTGTGTGAGGGGAGGGTACTTGTCATTTCACTAACATTTATTAGCCAGCACGATTAAGCTTAGGTGACACTGCTGGATGGCCAAGTTTCATTTACAGCACCAACATTTAATCTCCCAGTTTTCTGGAGGGGAGAACTGTAACTCATAAAGCAGCCACAGATTTCTACATCTGGCACCTCTAATACCCCTGATCACTGAGTGCTGTTCCAAGGTGCACTCACAGCTCACGTGAGTCATCAAGTGCCTCAGTTTGAGGGATGAAGTGGGCTCCAGGGGAATTCACTGGAGCAATTAGCTCACACTGACAGCTSAGTTGCCACAGCACTTTCTTCTAGCACAGGAAAACTGACTTCGCAGATACCAATATTTGGCAACTTTGTTGAAGACTGACTTTGGAACAGTGACTGATACAAAACTTGGGGGTTTGACTGAGCAACTGTAATGGCTGAGCTCACTGCAAGGGTGTGCCCTGCCCACTCCGGAGGCGCTGTTACCTCTGCAGGTCCTGCCGTTGGCTGCCATGGTGTAGCCCTGCTCGGGACAGGCGCACTGGTAGCTGCCGGGGACGTTGACGCAGCGGAAGGTGCAGAGGATGCCGGCGCTCTGGGCACACTCGTCAATGTCTGTGCAAAGAACACAYTCACAGCCCCAGCACACAYAACAAACAAAACAAAAAACAGAACACAGATCTGCAAAGGCAGGCTGCAGGACACCAGGAAACCCTCACCTGACACATTTATGATATATTGCTAAATGTGAGCACAACCATGGAGGTCTGGCACTGCTTTGGTGCTTTCTGAAATGCTGAACACCAGCCTGCTCCCAGAAATACTGGCTGSAAGCAGTACACACTCATGGGAAGGAATAATGAGGGTAGGGCATGTCTGAGTTTGAAGCACTGTCTCTCTTTGGTGCCTCTGTAACTGAGAGAATCATAGAATCACAGACTGGCTTAGGCTGGAAGGGAGATTAAAGCTCATTCCACCCCCTGCCATGGGCAGGGACACCTTCCACAAGACCAGGCTGAATCTGGCTTTGAACACTCCAGGGATGGGAAATCTCTCTGGTCAGCCTGTGCCAAGGCCTCACTTTCCTTTCAGCAATGAATTTTTCGCCAGGCTTCCCTGTGCTAGGAAGGGTGTTGGCTTCCTCACCATTCCTTYAACAGAGACTCTCCAGCGTGTCAGTGCTGGTAACTTCAGCTAAAGAGGTAAAACCCTTCCTCTCCATTCTGATCACTCTGCTCCTCATTCACTACGAGCAGCAGTCAGGCAAACCTTCACTCAGCAGTGCAGGTGTTCATTGATGCAATACAGGAATATCTTCCCACCTGATTTCTTCAGTCAGCTCTGGCCCCATGAAACCATTACAACCACCTCCCAGGCCGTGCAGTCCCACAGGTGTGCTGCACCCACTGAACTGCACRGGGCAGTAGCTGAGTGACCTCCTGCAGCCTCTGTGGCAGCTGTAGCTCACAACCATCCTCAGGCACCACCTGCAGCATCAGGGGCTGCTGAGGGTCAGAGAGTTCATCCTGCTACAGAGAATAAACACACGCCCCTGACCTGGTGAGGCAGCACCTTACCTTTACAGGAATGCCCATCTTCTGCCAGCTGGAAGCCTTGCCTGCAGTAGCACTGGTAGGAACCATAAACATTGGCACACTCCTGGCTGCAGGGACTGTTATCACATTCATTCACATCTGCATCCAAAAACAAACACAGAGAGATGGTCACAGTGCTTCAGAACAGTGTCTTCCACCCTTTCCTGCCCCTGAAAACCTTTACCTTCCAGTCACAGTGACTAAGGAAGGACTAATTTGTCCCTTTTTTCTGCTCCCTAGGCAGAATGCCAAGAAGCTGGAGCATGTCTGTTGCACCTGAATTTCATTTCTCCATATGCCAATGGAAACATACACATATGCAGACATTTGTTTCAGACTTCACAGGTTTCAGTTCACTAAAATATGTAACTGTTGCCCTAAAAAAATCATGGAGAACTCAAAAAAATTTTCCATTCAATCTGAAGTTGTTTTTTGTAATTTTGTCACTACCTAGTTTAATCTTTATCCAAATTTGAATGGTTTCCTGTTTTAACTTTGTTCTGCTCTRCTGTCATCTGAAAGGAAAGCAAAGAGTACATGGGGAAAGAAAGGAAAAGGAGAAACTTGCTGACACTCAACTGACAACTCCAGTGTTTGAGGAATGTTTGAAGGAGCTGGGACTGTTTAGCCTGGAGAAGAGGAGGCTTAGASGTGACCTTATTGCTCTCTACAACTTCCTGAAGGGAGGATGGGGTAGCCAGGTGGGGTCGGTCTCTTCCACCAGGCAGCACTGACAGAACCAGGGGACACAGTCTCAAGCTACGTCAGGGAAGGTACAGGTTGGATATTAGGAAGAAAATTTTCACCAAAAGAATAAAGTACTGGAATGCTCTTCCCAGGGAGGTGGTAGAATCACCATCTCTGGATGTGTTTAAGAAACGACTGGACCTGGCCCTTGGTGCTACAATCTAGCTGAGSTGTTAGGGCACAGGCTGGACTCGATGATCTTAGAGGTCTCTTCCAACCTCATTATTCTATGATTCTGTGACTGTGTGCAAATCTGAGCACACAAAGGTCACTGCCTTTATATTTCACCTCAAGGGCTCCTCCCAGGACCCCAATCCCCAGCAGCCCGTTCCCCACGGAGGAGCGCGGTACCTTCGCAGTGCTTGCCGTCGTAGGAGAGGCGGAAGCCGGAGGAGCAGGAGCAGTGGTAGGAGCCGGGCGTGTTCTCACACGTGTGCTGGCACAGGCGCCCGGGGTAGTTCCAGCACTCGTTTATGTCTGCCAGCAACAAGCAAACCCACAGTCAGCTGAGGGACACGAGCAAACGAGGTGCAGGAGGGRACTTTTTAAAGTGTCGGAGATTGGTTTGCAGAGCGTGAAGTGCTGCAGCCTCGGGTTGGAGGCTGTGTGACTCCGAGCTCTGACTGCTGCACAGGGGGGACCAAAGACAAAGTGTCATGGCTCTTGGGAGGACAGTGCTGGAACCTTCAGACAGACAAACTCCCACAGCAGCAGAAGCACAACCCACAGGGAAGGACTCTGCAGATGGTTTAAGGGACAACCTGCAGTTAAGGCAAGCCAAGGGCACCTGGTCCCAAATGCCAGCTGGGAGGGACAGAGCCCTGGATGTGCTGCACAGCCCAGCTCTGGAGGTGATGCCACCCCCTTCTGTGGCACTGCACTGCACAACTCGGACTGCAGGGGTGCTGAGCACAGCACAACTCAGACTGCAGTGGTGCTGAGCACAGCACAACATACTGCAATGGTGCTGAGCACAGCACACCTCATGCTGCAGTGGTGCTGAGCACTGCACA
>NDFG01001117.1:0-129758 GCA_002167245.1 Sporophila hypoxantha | reverse complement strand
GCTGCAGAGGTGCTGAGCACTGCACACCTCATGCTGCAGTGGTGCTGAGCACTGCACACCCCATGCTGCAGTGGTGCTGAGCGCTGCACACCCCATGCTGCAGAGGTGCTGAGCACTGCACACCTCATGCTGACGAAGGGCTGAGCCTGCCCTACCTCCGAGGCTGCAGAGGTGCGTGAGCACAGCACAATGCAGGCGGCAGAGGTGCTGAGCACTGCACACCTTCATGGCCTGCAGAGGTGACTGGCACTGCACACACTCAGCTGCAGAAGTGCTGAGCACGGCACACTCATGCTGCAGAGGTGCTGAGCACTGCACACCCCATTGCTGCAGAGGTGCTGAGCACTGCACACTCAGGCTGCAGAGGTGCTGAGCACTGGCACACCCATGCTGCAGAGGTGCTGAGCACTGCACACATCAGGCTGCAAGAGTGCTGAGCACGGCACACCCCATGCTGCAGAGGTGCTGAGCACTGCACACCCCATGCTGCAGAGGTTGCTGAGCACTGCACACCCATGCTGCAGAGGTGTGAGCAAACGGCTCGGGCCCAGGCTCAGCCCGGGTGAGCTGCCAGCCCCCCCTGCCCCACGCACCGATGCAGCTGCGGCTGAAGGCGTCGTACTGATAGCCCGTCCTGCAGTCACAGCGATAGCCCCCGGGCAGGTTGTGGCACAGCTGCCCCTCTCCACACCGGTGCACCCCCGTCTGGCACTCGTCCACATCTGCAGAGCCAGAGAGGGCATCAGCATCAGTARAGTTTGCTCAAAGCCAGTGTTTATAAAGAGACACAAAAAAGTCCATTTAATGGCAGGATTAGAAACTGGACAGGAGAAATACCACCAGCTTCTCCCTCCATGCTCTTCTCAGAGGCAGCTGAGTCAAACCTGGGAAAAGCAGAGCCTTATCTTCAAAGGGAAAATGGTAACTGGACTTGCAATGGGGTTCTCCCAGTATATTCTGCATTTCGGGGTAAACACACTTTGATTCTGATCAAACCATGACATTTAAACCCCCCATTCTGATGTTCTGCTATTCCGTGAGTCACACCAAGCCATTTAAAGCAAAACAAGAACCAGCCAGAAATTCTGCTCATCCCTTCAATTAAAGCAATTGCTATTTTCATCTCCACCTYCCCTCTCAGTCTGCTCCTGCTGTCTACCTTTTGCTCTTTCCCAATGTTGATTTTTTTCTTTTCTCAATCAGCTCCCATTTTCATATTCCCCATGGCCTCTCATCCAAAATCCAATACCAACAAATTAGTTGCTTCTCCACTCACACACATCATTTCCAATCTCATTCAAACATCCTTGGAGGAAGATGAGAGCTTTCAATACAGGCTGATTTACAAGACTTGCAACATGACTAAATAGCTCATCAGCATCTAACAAARCCCTCTTACCATCTGTGACAAGAAGCATCAAAAAGTCTGATTAACCCTCAGAATTGTGTTTTTCTTCAAGTATTCCAAGCTCTGCCACTTCCTAAGCCAACATATCCTGATTTTTTCCTATTGTTCGCATCTTCAACTACTTTACAACCCAAATCCCTGTTCATGTGACTGTGGAACCTCGTCCAACTGGGACTCCTGCTTCAGATGCATTTGCASAGGGCTTTGGCCACAAGCCATGGCAGGCAGGGCACTCAGGGGAGGGGCACCTGACCAGGCCACGGTGGGAAGAGTGGGGTCATGGGAATTAGCAGTATGCTAATAGGACTATCCTATATTTGGTCAAATTTCCAGTTCTTGTTTCTAGTTGGCTCCATGCCTAGTTCATGTAAGGTCAGGTTCTGAGCTCACCTTTGTGATTTCACCTGTGTCCCTGTACCTGTCTGCATTTGCCCTGCCCAAGGATCTTTGGAATCTAGCCTCTGTAACCCACACCATGTTTTGTTAGTTTGGTTATTACAGTCTGTATCTTCTGGGCTATTCCACTGTTCCCATTTCTCATTTATTAGCAGCTCCTCCCGGCCGAGCTCACAGTAATAATCTGTAATAAGCCCATCTGTAATAATCATCAGGATGGATRTCTAAGGCTGGAAATTCACCATACTGCCCGATCTGAATTCATAAATTTGAGCACTGAATCATTTCAGAGGGCTCCTGGGCAGTTCTCCATCAAAAAAGAGCCTTGGAGAGGCTGCACCCACACAGTCCCTGCTGGCACCGGGGTCAGGGATGGCAGGGAGTGCCCCTCACCATGCAGGAACTCCTGACAGGAACTGAGATTTCTGCTGCAACACTGAGTTACCAGTTTTCTTTTAATCAGAGGTAGCAGCACAACCAAGGAAGTCTCTAATGCAGATAAATTGTAAAGTAGCAGCTTTATTTGTAATGAATTCATGTGTGCAACCATTTTGCTAGTTTGTCCAAAATTCTGCATTCCATTARATTCAGACTTTAATTAGTTCTAGGGCATTACACCACCAGAACTGTGCCTTATTTCACACTTACAGCAGTTTTCAGCTAAATCTAAGAGGCAGGTTTTAATAACTCATTTGCTAAATCAGAAAATCTGAGCATTTTAAAGACAGATGAATTCTCTAAACAGAGGAGATGACCCTACAAGTGTCGTTCTGCTGAAGAAACACGTGCAGACGATGTTTTTACTACTATGAAATGAATAAATCTGATTCAGGGATCTAATTAGCTATTGTAATGCCTCACAGACACTAGTCTTTATCACAGAGAGAGGAAATTAGGACCATATGTTTTTCTTCTTTCTTCTCTGTGCTCTCTGCCTACTTAAAAAAAAKCATTCAAACAAATACCAAACAACACAGACCAGCAGTAGGGACAGAGTGCACACAGCAAAGACAGAGAAATCACTAATTAACATCAATTATGTTTTCCCAAAATCAAGCTAGAGAAGCCTCCTTATGGCTGCTCCTGAAGAGCCTGGAAAGTGCTGTAAAGCAGAGACTGAAGGCCATCAGGAATCACAATGCATTGTGTTATCTCACTGTGCTCTAGAGCAGAGATGCGGAGGATTAATGGCAATTTCTTCCTCTCTCCTGGATTTACACACAGTAACTTTTTTTTTTTTTTTTAGGAACAGCTGGGGAGAAAAGCTGGATTCTTTCTGTCCCATCAGTTTGAAATTTAGGAACATTARTTGCCCCAGCTATTACAGAATCACAGAATCATTAAGGATGGAAAGGGCCTCCAAGATCACCAAGTCCAGCTGTTGATCCAGCACCACCATGTTCKCCACTAAGCCATGTCCCCAAGTGCCACATCCACATGGTTTTTGGCCACYTCCAGGGATGGGGACTGCACCCTTGCCCTCGTCTGCAGAGCATGCAGGGCAAAGGCTGCTGGCACTGCAGCCAGGACAGCTGTGCTGCTCAGGGCTGACTGCTGCCTTGTGGGAGAAATGGCATTCAGGGAGACTCTGGCATGGTGGTCACCCTAAAAACAACCTCGGGGTAACRACACGCCAGGTGGTGCAACCATCCCCAGCCCAGGTGGCCTGGCTGAGAAAGGACTGATCAAAAGCAGCTGCAGAACTGTGTCTGCACAGAACTGAGAGGGACAGGACTTTTGGAGCTTCTTTTTGTAAGAACTGAAATATCCCAGGCTGTAACAGGACAGCAAAGAACACTGCACTGCTTTGCACTGAACTTACAAAACACCATATTTGGAAGCTTTCTCAATTTCCTCAGTTGCACACATAACCTGTTCCTTCCAAATCTGCTACTTCCAAATCTTCTCCACCTGTCCACTGGCCARGCATGGTCTGGATAGTCCAGGGGGCAAATGAGAGGAGGTAGAGGACAATGAAGAGCAAAAAGGTGAATGCAGAAATATCTGTGGAAATGGGGGCTAGCTGTACCACTGGTGTGCACTACAAGCACAGTTCCCACCCACCTGCAGCACTACAAAGCACATTTGGTTAATCMGCCATCCTGCCTTTATTCCAGGGGAAGGTAGGTAAAATCACTGGGATATCACCACTAAGCAAACTGCTGCTTTGTCATTTCTTTTTTTCTTTTCCCCCACTGTCATTTCGGGGTTTCCTATCTTATGCAACCTGGAACACGGGGAATCAGAGAACACCCAGCCAGCCCTGCCTTGGGCACCAGGGACTGAGCTTCCCAGCCCTTGGTGCCTCATGTGCTCCTTTACAAACAAATGCTAACAAGCACTGAAATCTGCTATTCTGAGTCTGTAACTCCCTAAATACACTGGAACAAACACAAATCAGGATCAAGCTGCATGCCAGATTATATGAATATTTCATATACTCATTCTCCTCAGAACTTTTTCACACAGTGAGAATTTATCCTAAACACCCTCACAAGTGGATGTWATGGGGAACACCATGCACAGAACATCCTTACGAAGAAAATCCACTTGGTGCTAGTCTTGTGAGCCCCCAAAACCAGCATGCCTTGTTTACTGCAGATCACTTCCAGGGAGGTACTACAAAAACCACCTAGGCATTGTGCTCTTGACTGACAGGATGAGTTTAAAAAGTATTAAAACACACTCTCTCCAGAGTGGAAGTCAGTGAAATCTGCAGCCAAAACCAGTTGGTGAGCATACCAAGAGAAACTCCATGGAGCAATGAGACATCAGGATCCTGCAGCACAAACAAATCCCAGAGCTGCAGGGACAGCAAATTCCCACTCCTCAAGGACATTTAGGAATCTGGAAGTAACTCCAAATCTCTCTTTAGAAATGAAATAGATGTTTCCCCTGGGAGAGCCCCCCAGCCCCAGGCTGCCCTCACCGACGCAGCGCGTGCCCTCCTCGTTGGAGTGGTACCCTCTGCTGCAGCTCAGCGTGTTCCTCTGGCACGTGTAGGAGCCCACGGTGTTGATGCAGTTGAATCCTGGCTTACAGGGCTCAGGGAGAGACGTGCACTCATTGATATCTGGTGAAGAACATGAASAGAGCAGTGAGAGATGCTGTGTAACCCTTCTGGTCTGCTTTCTTCCAACTGTCACTTCTTTTTCTTCACTTCAGTTTCTCGTGCTACAAAGATAAGGCTGATGAAGGTCTGCTGTGGGGATAGCTCCAAATGCAACATGCAAGTATGGGTAGCAGCATTAAGGTCACAGCAGGGTTTACAGAAAACTCCAGCTCCAAGGGGTCAGWGCACAGCTCCCAGGAGCCCAGGGGCTGCAGCACAGGGCACACACCCTGCTGCTCACACTCACCCACACAGTTGCCCTCGGGGTCTTGCAGGAAGCCATCCATGCAGCGCTGCTTTGACTCACAGTAGAAGGAGCCCTTTGTGTTCTGACAAACAAAGTTCACCTTGCAGCTGTGAGTTCCTCTCTGGCACTCATCGATATCTGTTCAGCACACAAAACACCACACTGGGGTGAGCTCAGCTCTACCTTTCAGTGGCCCTCATGGCCAGCTAACCTCCAGAAAGMAAAGTAGGAGGCATTATTTCAACAGACACGTGTTACCAATGGGAAATCTGAGGGTTAAGTGTGTGTGCTCTTGGATATCAATTCAGGATTTGTCAGGTCCAGCAGCAAATTTGATTCAGGTCCCTACTGCTCTTGCAACCCACAAATACCAAAATATCTGCAGTTTTTTACAGGCTACTGTAAAACAGTTTGTAAATATAATAATCTTCTATAATCTAATTTCAAGACTAGAAAGTAAATTAGATTAGTAATAAATGTTAGAAATGCTCTAGAATCAGCCAATAGAACAAGGCATTCACAAAACAGCCTCTTCAAGTAAACCAAGCTTTATTTATGACAGCTGTTTATAAAGGGAGATTTCTGGTAATTTCTGTTTTATGGCTTTATGTTCTACAACAAAAGCTAAGCTCCTTCCTTAGGCATGTCTTGCTGCAGCTGTCAGGAAACTGTAAAACGTGAGTGTAAATAACAGTGAGTTTTGCCCTGAAGGCAGGGCACGCGTGTCCCTTGCACACTCCTGTGCTGCTGTGAGCACTGATGCTCCCTTCTTTGGTAGACACCTACAGGGACAGGGGGGATGAAGAATAACTTCTTAACCTATTCCAAATGGTTACATGTAAATGTAAATAAATGCTGACAAGGATTCTGAACACAGGAAGGACGGGGCTGTCYGCTCCATGTTCCATTCAGGCTGGGAATTTTTGCTGGAATCGTCAGCAAACAGCATCAGCTGAGCCAGGTAGAGGAGCTAAGGGGGATTCCTCCATCAGGGAGATGTCAAATCCTAATTCAGAAGGTTTTATCCATGCTCTAAGTAATTTACAGTTATCCCTGGAAACCATTTCAAATGAGTGAATGTGCAGGAAGAGCCTGTAAAGCCCAGCACCTCCATGATGAGCAGCCTTTTTTGGCTGCAGCGCTGGTACCACAGAGCAGCAAGACCAGAACACTCTGCAATCCTTTCCCTCTCAGTGTGAGAGCTGAGGACCTTTCCTTACCCACACACTCGCCGTCCTTCAGCTCGTGGCCAGGCTGGCAGCTCAGCTCCTGCAGGCAGCGGAAGGAGCCCATGGTGTTGACACAGTGCTCTCTCCTCTGGCAGGTGTGTCTCTCTGTCACACACTCGTTGATGTCTGCGAGAAAGAGGGAACAAATCAGTGCCACAGGGTGCCAAGGGATCTCCCTCTTCCTGCTCTTCTGGAAGGAGCAGAAAGCTCAGAMGAAGGACACTCAATACAGGCTTTGTTATAGGGCTCTGATGATGGAAGATGCTTTTAGTCCAGGCTCTTTAGTTAGCACAGAGGGACTGAAGAGACACAAACCACAGGGGATTTGCTCCTCCTCCCCTCTTCCCAACGCCATGGGGATGGTGCAGGCACTGGGGACGGGGATGGACAGAACTGACGAAAGGCAGGGTGGGCAGAGGATTGATGACCAGCTGGTGGTGAAGGGATGGGAACTCCTGGACAAGGGAATGAGAAAGGGATTAATGCCCCTTGCTTCTCTCCAGACTTCCACAGCCCAGGCCACTGAGCAGCCCTGCTGCCTTAGGCCAGGCTGCCAGGGGCTGTGGGGCAGCACTGCCCAGGGATGGGAGCTGAGGCTGCCTGCTGAGCTGGGCCATGCTGACACCTTTTCCCTAAGGAATACAGCCCTGGGACTGGATATGCAGGAACTCATGGAGAGGAACCCTGATAGCTCAATCAAGTCTGRAAATTTGTATTTAGAGCTTTAAAGAGATTTGATTTCAGCAAGTGGAGTAGTGAAAAAYTTCCTTTTAAGYAATCACTTGAACACAAGATTGCAGAGCATGGGACAGGGAAGGAATATGAAACACCTTTAAAATGATATGTTTTGATAGGCTTGGATGAAATAATCTAAAATTCAGGTTTTGCTTATGTTAATAATGAAAGCTAGAATAGCATGATGAGCAAATACTTAGAAGCAACAAAAAGGGGCAGAGACTGGGAAGAGAAATTTTCTTGCCAACCTCCAACAAAACCTCACACATTCCCAGTTCTATATAAAGCTAAGAATCGCTAGAGCTAACAAAAGCCAAATGTGACTGGCACCATTACCAGTCCTCTGGCTGCTCTGTGCATGAAGCTGTTTTCATACTACACAATAAAGAAAGTATTGTTTAAATCAGATTTTCATTTTGGCTGTAGAACCTCATTCTCAGATAAGTGCATCAATATACGACTTCCCCTGTGGGGCACGAAAACAGGAAAAGCTATTCTAAAAGATTTTTGTATTTAAAAATGTGTCAGCTGGTTTTCTAGCAAAGAAATGAGAAGAAGCACCAAACCCCTTCAGTTCCTGGGGGGTTTGGATAACTGGTGATGTGCACTGAGTTTTGCAAGACCTGCATTAGCTTGGTTACATTCCACTTCTCACTTATTCCTATTTTCCTTTTTTTTTTTTTTGCTCACTGTTTGCCATTGCCACTCTCCACATGCTCTGGGCTTGCTTTCCAATGCCCCTGGTTAATCCWCAGCAAGGTCCTGCCCATCACCTGGATGTCTTTCTACCTGTCCCACATGAAGTCTGAGCTCCTCCACTGAGGGGCAGGTCCRTGCTTGCCCCAAAGTTCCCACAGGGTTAGGTCCCCCTAATGCCTGTGTAGTTTCCCACTTTCRACTAACTGGTATTATCACAATGGAGTAGAGTAAGAGTAATTTCACAAGTGATCTTGTGGGGGTAGCAAAACCCCCCCCCACACGCTGGGAGATGAATACGAGGTGCTGTGGTAGATCCCTCTCACCTACTTAGACTTAGTTCTTGAAAAATTTTTGATTTTTTAAGAATTTATTTTAGAGGAAACCAGCAATGGATGGCCGCTTAACAGCACCCAAAGCACTGCAAGACTTTCTGCTGGCTGTACCWCAGATCTGAGATTATCTGCTCTTGCAAACCACAAAAAGGCTCTCACATAAACAAACTGACAGCATCACACTGCAGCTCATGAGCCTGAGTCAGTCAGCACCATGTCAAAAGAGAAAGTATGTTTGTCTGACGTATGAACCAAAGAGGGTAGGAGGCATTCCATGTGATCAGCAGGTGGATATTGAGTAACAGGCATAAAAAAAGTTGTGATTTAACAGAGAGAAAAAAAATCTAATATGATTTCATGTTTTGTCTATATTTTTGATTCAATTTTCAAAACTCTGAGTGCTTGAAAAAACATGCAGAACTAGCTGGAACTTATCTGAGGAAATTAAAATGATGGAAACTGGCAGATTACAATGCAGTATTCTCATTTTCAATGGAAGTTTTGTGRACATGAGACACTGACAAGTCCTACAGCCTGACTGTGAGCTGGGCCGAGCTGCAAGGCTTAAACCCTGAGCCATGGCCAAGCAAAGTTCTGCTCTGCCTGCAGGAGCCTCTGGCTGTGCCATCAGGCCAGCTGCCAGCCCACCACAGTCCCCTGGCCAGTTTAGCATGCAAACATGCCTGGTTTTGTTAATTTTTCTAAACAAATTCCTAAATTTGCTGTAGAATCCAGAGTGCCRGTGACCTGTCTCCCTCCAGTCCTGGAGCCAGTTCCACAAGTCAGTGAAATGCTTGACAGAGCACTGGGAATAACAGGAGTTATGTTTTAGTCTCAAACACAGCTTATTCCAACACTGGACCAGCTGTGGAATTCATCCAAACCAATTAAGGCTGCGAGGGAGGGTAAGATGATGTTTTCTTTAAAAAACAGGGAAAAGAGGAAAAATAACTCAGTACTATGCTGAAAACAAGTCACACGGTTAATTTTTGAGGAATCTACTCAGTCTCTGTMTGTGGCAGCAACATTCCTCACTTTATGTCAGCAAAACCCAGAATGAAATGCAATCATGTAATAACTCTTTTTTCTCCACAGAACTGTTGCTGAAAAACAGCAACACACACACGATCCCTGAGCACATCTGCTGCACCCAAGAGCTGGCATTTCTGCCATCAACATTTTACCTACTGCTATTTATTTCAATATGCACTTTGACATCAAAACCTCATTTTGATGCACCTTCTATTAAAAAAGTGAAATGCAGGCTTTTCTTGTGCTGCATCTGCAGTTTCTCGTTATTTTTTCCTCTTCAAATTGCCTCAGCTCTGTTGGCTTTATGGGACACATCTGTGCAATGCAGGCACTTTGTTATTTTGCAGCCACCCACCCTGTGGGTCCAGGAATAAAGAGACTGTGTCCTGCTGTCTGTCAGGAGGGAACTGAGGTGGGAGTAGCAAAGACAGGAGCAGAGCTGTCAGTGTGCAGGGGGTGGTGGGAATGACTTTGCCTGAAAGTCACCAGAAAAGCAACACCCAGCCTGGCTCCTATCTCTGGAGAACCAGAGCTTCCAGCCCAAAGGCATTTCAGTGTCTGCTCCCAAAGACACACAGAGGGGCTGTGTGAGAGCTGTTTAAACAGCTGGGGACTCCTCTCTGTGCATGGCTGGCTTTTGGGGAATCCTGGGTGTCTGCTCCTGAATGCACCTGGAGTTACAATTCCCCACCTCTGACTAAAGGGAACTCCACAGATCAAAGATTATCAGCTGCTTTATGGCTGTGCAAAGATTGTTCCTAAAACAAGAGTAACATCCTTAAACCAACAAGAATTTGCAAACTAATTACCAAAGGTTTTCTCCTGGTGTTTGAGACAGGTCAAGGTGGAGAACATGTTGTTAGGCTGGAAAAGGATACCCCAGGAGAACAAGGCAGTGAGCAAAGCACAAACCACAGTGTATGCCTGTGGCTTTCCCCTTCGACTACAGAAGTAGGAAAAAAATGTCAAACATGGCAAATGTTCTGGTGGCACCACACARGGAGCAGAGCTGGATGGGAGCAGGCAGCACACACAAAAAGGGAAGTTTTTTAGGTTATTTAAAAGGATATCTGTAAAAACTGCCCTGCATTAGAGGAACACAGAAGTTTGGTGTTCAGTAAGGGAGAAGAGTTTCACAAATGAGAGTTGTGGCTTTGCTTTCATGAGTAGTGCCTGAGGTTTATCTGGTATCAGCCATAATCAAACGGTTCCCATGCCATGGGGCAGAGGCAGAACGTGAGACAGGGGCAGCACTTGGCACCTGCCACAGCAGCTCCTGCCAAGGCTGCAGACACAGGCACTGGTTCAGTTTCAGAACACTCCTGGGAGAGGTGGAAAAGGACAGATCCATCCTTCCTGCCCCACCCAGGGAAAACACCAGTGGGGTCAGTGGCAAGAGCCGGGAGCAGAGCTCGAGGAGGGGCCGTTCCTGGAGCTGCCAGGCTCCTGAGCAGAGGGTGGTGCCTGCAGCAGGCTCTGGGCACACCCTGGCACCTCCAGCACCAGCTTCAGCTCAGGCTGAGCTGTCTCATAAAGGCCTCTTTCCTTCCAGTGCTGCCCTCTCAGCCATTTCATTGGAACCAAATAATTTCATTAGCTTCCCATTCTTACCAGTACCTCTGATTTCAAAATAAATAATAATAACAACTAAAAAATAAAAGTCCAGTGTCAACAATTTAAGGAACACCCAAAAGGTGGTAAATCACAGTTCTTCTCTGGATTCTGACACTGCAGAAGTTTTCCTGCTCATGCCCAAATGCCACATGGTGCTTATTAACCAGATGGGYTCACAGAGCTTTAAAGACAGGAACGAAACCAAAGCTGTGGTGGTCAGAAAAACAGTGTTATACATGCAGGGAGAAAGACAGGGGTGGAAGAGAGCTCTGCATTCACACAGAACATTACAGCCATGGGCACTGATGCTTTCGTGGATGACTGGAGGTCTCCAGGTGCTCCATTTTTCCAGGCAACTCTCCTGCTGCCTCCTAACCCAGCCTCTAGAAAAATACCCAAAAAAGAAACTATTTCACATAAGCTGAGGTCCTGGCTACTGGAAGCAAAGTAAATCCTCATAAATACACTTGTAAAAATTGATTGGTTTCTTCCATGAAGTCAAACAGCAGGGATGATCCAGCAGAATTATGATGRATCTTTGACTTTTACACAAAGAAATTTATGCCAGAATCAACAAAGGACTCATATGAATTTTAAAATGCCCTCCCTTTGGAATGGATCTTTTCTAGTGCCCYGACTCACACGGATTCTTGAGCTGTATTTCTGAAGTTCTGTTGTTTGGTGGTGTCCAGAACTTGGCAGCATTGAACTGTGCAGAGGGATCAGCTGCTCTGACCCCTGAGCTCAGCCTGCAGCCAGCAGAGCTGCTGTGCTCCCCACCCTGTGGGCCCGGGGCRCCTGCTCAACCTCATCTGCACCCTGAGATGGCTGGGGAAAACCCGAACAGCACACAGCTCATGAGGCGAAGGGCTGAGCAAATGGCGCACGTGTGATGTGTGTTTGTGCTGAGTGGCTCTGAGATGTCGGATGCGGGGATGGTGGGGAGGCGCTGCAGAGCATGGAGAGCTGGGATGCCGAGGGAGGGCGTGTGCCTCTCGTCTTACCAACACATCTCCTATGCCTGTTGAGAATAAAGCCCTCTGCACACATCCCACTGTGGCTGACACAGGAGAATGATCCCAGTGTGTTCTCACAAAACTGTCCGCTGGAACAAGCCTGAGCACCTGTGAGGCACTCATCCAAATCTACAGCAGCACGGGGCAGCCAAAAGGGAAAAACAGAACTCCATTAGAACAGTCCTGAAATGAAACAACATTTCTTTCACYCCGGGGATGCCGAGATGAAGTGTGCTGGAGCTCCCACATCAGCACCAGGCTGCAATACATGCAGTGTTACACTGAAAARAGGGCTGGAATAAACCCTTGGAGATCATTCAGTCCTTGATCACCCTCCTGTACTTTTGTCATTCCAGAAAGAAATATCCTTAAAAACAGGCAGGCATTCACAGAGAGACAGTGCACACTCCTTGAAAGAAACCTGTTACAGTGCACCACCTGACTTCAACAGAGATTATAAATGTCCCTTGCCAATGTTTAAACTCACTGCTTCCACTGACAAATACAAATTTTTTCATTTCCTGTAGGAAAATGATTGCCTTGAAATGCCCCTTTTGATGCTGACATTAATTAATCAAATTAGCTTCCACCACACTTGGGTAAGCAGTGCACTGTGAATATTTCATCTGGCGATATTAAAATCCCATTTTCTTCACAGACTGTCTGGAATTTTATGAAAATGATTTGTTATTCAATAAGATCTAAGATTAAGAGTGATGTGGATCATTTGCGAGCAATTCTGAGCATTGGGAGCTCCTGCTTGTATTTCACTGTTACTGCTCCCTTACTTATAGATTTATAATTAAGGTATGTCACAGGACATGGCTTCGGACCCCCAAGCCCTCCCTGGGCAAACACATCCCTTGTGACTACTCAAGAATGTCCATCTGAAATGTCTGTAACGTGAATGGTGAGGATGCAGCTTTGGAATTCACTGCTCATCTCTGGGCAGGCCAGAGCTCCAGCAGCAAATGAACACCTGGAGCTGGCCCAGCTCCCATGGCATGTCCTGCCTCAGCTGTGAAGCCTCCCTGAGTTCAGGTTTCCAAGGCAAGAGGAGCTAAAAGCAAACAGAGCTGATGCCAGGGCAGAGCTGTGCCCTGAAGGTGCCCAGGACAGCAAAGGTGTTCTGCTCGCTGCTCCTGCTCCCAGCCAGCGTCCACAGCTGGGCACACAGAGCCTGGGGAGGAACCTCAGTGGGAAGAGAAACCAGAAGGGCTGTAAAAAAGCCTGCAATGTCAGAGGAAAGAAGCACCAGCCCAGGCTTGCCTCCACCTCGCCAGGTAACAGCCACGCTGTGCTTCAGGAGGTACCTGTGAGGCACAACTGGGATTCCTTCTGCCCAACGGTCTCTCTGATGGCACTGCAATTCCCAGCTCTGAAAATGAGGAACAGCCAGGGGTGTGAGCTACACAAACACTTAACCATGGCTCTGTGGGGAGCCCAAAGCACTCACCTTCACAGGAAACCCCATCAGCCATGAGCGTGTACCCAGCCATGCAGGAGCACACAGCCTCTCCCTCCACGATGTTGCACAGGTGCTTGCAGGGGCCGTTATCTGCACAACACACAATTGCACAGTGCATCAGGACCCCCGGCACAGATCAGCTGCAGTTCCACACTGCCAGGCCAGCCAGGCACCATCCCAGCTCAGGCCAGGGGAATCAGCCTGGAACCAACCTGTCCAGGCAGCCCTGAGCACTGCTTGCCACCCTGCTGGCCCCTCCTGCCTGCACTGCTCACATCCCTGCACTGCTCACACCCCTGCACTGCTCACATCCTCACACCCCTGCACTGCTCACATCCTCCTGCACTGCTCACATCCTCACACTCCCTGCACTGCTCACACCCCTGCACTGCTCACACCCCTGCACTGCCCCCATCCCCTGCACTGCTCACACCCCTGCACTGCTCACCCCCCCTGCACTGCTCACATCCTCCTGCACTGCTCACATCCCTGCACTGCTCACATCCTCACACTCCCTGCACTGCTCACCCCCCCTGCACTGCTCACACCCCTGCACTGCCCCCATCCCCTGCCCTGCTCACACCCCTGCCCTGCTCACACCCCTGCACTGCTCACACTCCCTACACTGCTCAAACCCCTGCACTGCTCACACCCCCTGCACTGCTCACACCCCCTGCACTGCTCACACCCCTGCACTGCTCACACCCCTGCACTGCTGCCCTGCCCACCCCAGCCTGAGGAGCAGTGGGGAACAGCCCTGGAAGCAGAGAGCAGCCTCAGATTTCTCCCTCGGGTTTCCCCTGGCAATTCCTCAGCCTTGTGCCACAGCAACAGGTTAAAGCTGTGCACTGAAATCWGACTGGAGGAGGGATGAGAGGAGTTTTATTCTGTCTCTAAACATTCCCCTGCAACTGACACCTGCAACYTACCTTTGCACTTGTCCTGCTCTTCCTGCAAGGACACCACGAGGATGGGCTGGGAGGGAGAAGCTACTGGYGGGATGGTGGCTTCAGCTTCCAGCCTGGTCATCTGTCCTCTGTCAGGATCTGCAAGGCAAGGGAGGATCAGGGACAGCACCATCCCCACCAGACACCCCACAGCAAGGGTGATCCCATTCATCCCACTCCATCATGGTTTGGAGAAGAAAAAAAATACCATGGACACAGATCAGAGAGCCTGGCTGACCATAACTTCTGTAAAGTACTGCAATATCTCAATAAACTACWAAGTGCTATTTTCATTTTTAAAACATTTGCTGTATTTTGAATACACTGCCTGTCTTTCACTCGGTATTTGATGGAAAAAAAACCCCAAGCTTTGACCTTATCCTGTCCATCCTATTTCAACACAGACAAACAACTAACATCTTTACAAGCACAGGGTACTTTGGAARGACTTTTGTACAGCCAAGTGGAAAACATGACAGCTGCTGTCTGCCACTAATATTTTCAGCAGACAGTAATGTAAAAGGTATCAGGAGAAAAGGAGCTCTGTTACATCAATAAGAGTATCAGTATCATCAAAACAGAAGCCTAAATGCATAGAGCTAAATTGTCCCTTAAGGGGGATGTGTCCTGTCCCCACTGAGTTCAAGGGTCACCTGGAGCAAAGTGTGATCCCCAAAACAGTGACAACTTAACTGACTAAGGGTGACTGCAGTGCAGGTTTGGGGTGTGGGAAGAGTGATTTCCTAAACAAATTAAATCAGCACAGACACATAAAAGGCTGTGGAACAGAGACAAACAAAATTCACCTGCTTGGGGCACAGCCTGAATGATTTCCCCAGGAATGCCCACTATGGGCACAGACACCCAGGGACAAGGAGAACTGGAAGGCCACTGTGCCACGTGTGGTTCAGCCAAGCAAAGCCACTGAGGTTGCCAATGCCCTCCCCGCCCTCCCTCAGCCTGGCACAGCAAAGGCAGCACCAGCCCTCCCTGCCATGCCCCTGCCAGGCACCTCTGAGGTCCCACGGGTGTGCCCTGCCCCTGTCACAATCCCATTCCCCAGGTGAGCTCTGCAAGCCCCTCTGCACCCTGGGCACAGCCCTGAGCAGCACAGCCCTGCAGGTCTGCAGGGACACGACTTCCCAGATCACAACATGTTCCACCCAGAACCTCACAGAGGCACTGCTGGGAGAAGAACAGCAAAGCAAAGCAAAACCATAAACACACTCCAGGTGAGCAATGAGGCCAAATTCTGCAGTGCTAAAATAAGAACTTTTCTTTGCCTCTTTTGGATTAGGTTCCTTTCCCAGAATTTCAATATAAGCAGAGCAGACAGCTGCCACAGGAACAGTCAAATGCATTCTTGAGGTAACACCACATTGAGAAGGAGGACATACAGAATGCTCATTGTTTGGCTTGGGCAGAGGATTAGAAGCCTAAGGAGTTCTGTCATTGGATGGAAACACTGCTTTTGCTTGTTAAATAACAGAAAGCACTTGTAACTAATATGAGGTTTCAACTTTCTGGGTTATCTGACTTGAAATTGTGCCACTGGAGAACTCCACACATCAAAACAATTACAACACAAGTGACTTTCTTTTCCAGACTTRCACCACACTAGACAAATTTGGAGTTTGTTATCACTGAAGGATGTTAATGATTTTAGATCAAAATCAAAGCTCAGGAAGCAATGCTGTCTGTCTGAACTAAGTTTATCTAAAGTTATCTAAAGAAAACCTAACTGTGAAATACAAAATTACTCTGAGAAGAACAGGTATTTCTTTAAAAATCTTTACAAATCCCCTTCTGAAAAGTGCAAACACTCTTGATGTGAACATATGAAACACCACCCTTATCCCATACCACCAAACACAAAAATAAGGTGTAACTGAGTYTCCTAAATTACCATTTTTCTTTATATTTTACAATTTCTACAGAACACATCCATGCATCAACACCCATTAAAAAAGAGAAACTGCAGAGAAACTAAAGAAAAGCTTGGCTGATGAGTGCAGGTATAAAGTTACTGCCCTTCATGTCCCTTTTCTCACCTGGAGAGCAGCTGGTGCCATCCTCCTGCAGGGTGAACTCTGGGAAGCACGAGCACTTGTAGGAGCCCACGGTGTTGATGCACAGGTGCTGGCAGAGCTCCCCTCCATAGAGCAGACACTCATCCAGGTCATCCCCAGGCAGGTTATTGGACAGCTCAGCCTCACTGCTGATGGACAGCGCCTCGTGGTGATCCTCCCTCTCTGAAACTACAGCAGAACATGTCTGACAGCTGTTCTGCCCTTGGCACTGGACACAACAGGTGGGTGGGCACAAAATGCCAAGGAAAGTCAGATCTACCCAAAACAGTTAGAACAAAGGAACCCATCCTGGAGATAACACTGTTGTGCTGGAGGGCCACCTCCTCCTTCCCTAGGGCTGCAGGGACAGCTTTTACAGAGCCACTGAGAAACAGTCACAGGGGAGGCCACAAGCTGACCTTCCACATCACTGCCAACCCCATTCCCACTGACATTTGAACTAAGGCACTGTGCTGAGCCCCAGCTGAAACTGGRCCCACGCTGAATTCCAAATTTCAGGAGGAGTTATCCAATTGGTTAGGAAACTTTCCAATATCACAATTTGTTGGCTTCTCCTATATTAGCATCAGCAGCAGCCTGGGAGCCACTGAGCAGTGGCATGGCTGTCCTTCCTTCTGCCTTTAAACACCAGCCAGAGCTGGAGCACCACCTGCTTCCATTCCTGACCAAGTCTGACAAGGCTTTCTGTGACATTAAAATTAATCCTTAAGTGAATTTATCAGTCAGCTTTCCTTGAACACACAATGCCAAAGCTCCTCGCTCAGRGAGGTCTCAGGTATATTTAGGGATGAGATTCCTTGCTTTCTCCAACCTGCCTTAGGAACAAGGCAATCTGTGCTAGATCTGGGAGGAAAGCAGCTGTGCCCCTGATGCCCTGCTGCCTCCAGCAGCTCGCTGAAGGCCCGTGTGAGGCAGAGCCCTGAGTGACAGAAGGACACTCACCCTTCTCGGGGGTCACCGTGGGCACGGGCTCAGGATGCCGTCTGATCTCGGGGTGCACYAAGTGATCCCCCCCTTCACAGCAGGACAGCATCACGTGGCTGCAGGGGTAGCCCAGGTTGATGTTGGACTCGCAGCTCTTCCCCTCACTCCTCAGGCGCAGGCCCAGGCTGCAGCAATCACAGCATTGCTGCAAGACAGGGGAACATCAGCCACCAGCACTGGGAACATCAGCCACCAGCACTGGGAATATCAGCCACCAGCACTGGGAACATCAGCCACCAGCACTGGGAATGTCTGAATGTCTGTCAGCCACGAGGATTTAGAAGCACTGAGCAAACTGCCAGGGCAGTGGTGGAATCCCCACACCTGGTTCAAAAAAATGTGTGGATGTGACACTTGAGGACGTGGTTTAGTGGTGAACAGGGTAGTGGTGCTGGGTTTACAGTTGCACTTGATGGTCTTAGGGGTCTTTTTCCACCTTAACAATTCTATTCTGTGATTTAACACAGCTTCAGGGATGAGCCCACACACACCTGGAACTGATTTGCAGTTTCCTAAGCAGTGGAGCATCTGGAAAAACATTTGGAGTGTGGACAGTTGTAAATATCAAAGCTTTACTTGTGCTTGTTTTTGCCATTCTGCACCAACGGGTCAACTGCAGCCACAACAAACACAAAGTCTGGCTGTGCCAGTGATTTCAGCAGCTCCACATGCCAGGAAGGAGTGGTGCTGCACATCTTGCTCCCCCCCAGGCCTTGCCTGTGTGTAGTATGAACAGAAATTATAAACAAAATGATAGAGATCTGCCCCTCTGCATTAGAGCTCAAACCACGGTCAGTTTGAGGCCGTGTGACAGGAACTGGAAACAACGTGCACAGACGTGAGGGTCAGCAGCATCCCAGCCTGTCAGGTGCCAGTACAGACTCCTCTCTGCACTACAGCCCTGCTCTGACCTTTCATTACCTGGCTGTGCTGGACAGCATCCTGCRGGGACTGGCTGGAGGGAGCCCAGGGTGTCTTTGATGAGCTCTGTGTCTCTCCTTTCCTTCCTCAGAGTACCTGAGCAGCAGCTTCACCGACATGTTCCTCTCCCACCTCTTGCAGTTTGCTCTGCTGCAGGTGGCAGGCAAAAACTGTGTGCTGCTTCACTCAGTCCCAGACAAATCTACTGCACAGTCAGGCCACAAAAGGGCAGCAGATAAATGATACCAAACTCCAAAAGTCCACACTGTGGATGCACAGTGGATACCTAACCAAGCTGAGGAGCTGAGTCTGCTGCAGAGACAACAGGGGTCACACCTGAGCTGGAGATGCCTTTGTGGATTTGAATTCAAGTGTCCTCTCACCCCTAATTTATTGATTTATTTGTTCATGTATTCTAGCTATAAATACCATGTTTCACTGCCAGAAAAGCACAGTCTCTTTCCCTCTGCAGCTCCTCTGACAGTCACCCGCTCTCTCAGAGTTTGCAGCCACACTGGAGGAGCCTCCCTGAGCCCAGAGAGGAGACTCCAGCCTGTTCAAACCCTGTGGAAAGGGGTCAGACACAGGAACTGAGGGGCAGGATTRGAGCTGGCAGCAGGAGCTCCAGGGACAGAGCAGCTGCCAGGAGGGAGATCCCTCAGCTGGGAAGGCACTAAGAGAAGCAGCGTTCTAAGGAGCACAGAAATGGGGACAGATCACTTTCCATCATTAGAAATCCTAGGTGGGCATTCCCATTAATCCAGAGCRTGTCTCCTGCAGGGAGATGCATCCACTGCCAGCCCAATGCTCAGAAACTCTTCTGCTGAGCCCCTTTTTTCAGGACAGCACTGGGGTTTTGTGAGCACTTCACACTCAGTGCACAGCCTGGCATGWTCAGCCAGCACTGATGGCTGCAGCTCACATTTTATGGCCCTGCTTCCTAATCTGAGAAATCCCCAAACACCATAAACAGCAGACATTACTCACATCTGCAAATATGCACAGCCATAAGGAGCTCCCTTCACGTGCCCAAATATATTTGTGAAAAATTTACACTATGGGCCTTGAAGAGGATGAATAATTTTGCACACTAAATAGGCTTAAATTATCTTTTCAAATGAATATTWAAAAAAAAYAAAACAAAAAAAAACCCAACAACAAATAAAACCACCCAAAACCCCTAGCAATAATGAATTGTGGTCATGCTAGAAAAGGGAAAATTCCTCTTGCCATCCTCCCACATCCAGAACCCTCAAATTTGAATTTTATGAAAACAAATTCTCTTTTTTTGTCTTTTGTTTTAGCTCAGTTTTGTCACCTTCAATATGCAAAATGGAAGTTCAAGATAATATATGTTTTTACTGAAGTACTGTAAAATGTGCAATATCTGCCTTGAAGACCCCAGCGTCTTTCAGTCATAATTTGATTAACAATTTATCCCATGTGCAGGCATGACAGAGAGTATTAAATCAGTCATACATCTTTGGGCACACATATTTTCCAGGTGAACAAAACTGTCTKATTTTCCAGTGGAAAAACTTGTTCTCTGAAAAGTTCCTTCTAAAATGAAAGAACTGGAATGCCTCGACTTTCTGTTAGCTGCTTTTTGAACTTCCCAGGAATTCTACAACTGATTTAATAGCAAATATGACTATTTTTACYTTGCAATTGAGAAACCCACCTTGAGAACCATTCTTTGGTTCACAGCTTTCTGCATTCCCCTCAAAACTATCTTAGCTGGAATTCTGCATAATTGGATTTACCATGGTGGAGTCTCCATCCACTAGGAAAAATCCCTAAGCCTGTGCATTTGGTGTTAAGAGTAAATAACAATTAAAGCACCCCAAGATTAGGTTGATTTAGCACAGGCTGAACTCCTGGATCTGAAAAACCAGCACTGCCACATTCACCTTGAAGCAAAAGGTGAAAACATCTAAAATGCCTGAAGACCTACAAATGTTTGTACCCTGGAGATAAAACCCTGGCTTTTGGTAAGACAGTGCTGGGTTTTAAGGCAATTAATGAACCTTTCCACATTCCAGACAAACTTTTTTGATTTATGCCACAGGATTTACTAAGAGCAGACAGATCAGGGGAAACACCACTATGGACTGTCAGCATCTTCTGCCAGTTCCCCTCTGAAACAATGTTTAACTACAATAAAATAAGAAAACCTTTCTTGTAATACAAAGCATTAAAAAGCAGTACAAAGCTGGATTATTTTGTATTACAGCAGTACATACTGTAATGTTAAAGTAATACAAAGTCTCAACAGTCTCAATATTTATTGATTTTTTTTCAAGCAGTAGCTGCAATGACTCAAGAGCTAAATGAGATAAATAGGTGAGCAAAGCTGCTCAGTAGTTTTACTGTCTCAGATGGTTTATCTTAAAGGAAAAATCCCACTGGAACGGGCATGAGGAACCATTCCACAAGAGTATTTTGTCACTGGTTTCAGCTCAGCCAGGAATGATGGAGCTCTCCCTCCCCACCTCTGCCTGAGGAATGGCATGTGTAATCAGGCTGACTGCACAGCCTGGCTCTGCCTGGCATAAAAACAACCCCTGGTGAAAAGCTAAGAATAACAATTCTGTCACATTTCAGACATATTAATGTCTTCTRCTGAATYCACAAATTCTCCTTTTACTCTAATGACAGACTTCAGACCCAAATTAGCAATGGTTTTGAAGATGACAAATCAGCACAGTTAATTAACCCTTAAACCCTGCYGTGGACGTCCACATTCCCTGCTTTTCCAGTGAACAATTATCTGGGAAAATCTGCGATGTAAAAGAACAGATAGAACTAATCGGGTTCCTGCTGAGCCCAGGAAGCTGCACTTAAGCTGAGCTGTAGCTATGTAAATTATGATCAGAGGGAAATGAATTCTGAAGGCACTGTTCTGGTGAAAACAGGACAGGCGAGCTGCTGAATCTTCAAACTGGTTTAAATTGGTTTGGCTCCACTGGTTCTCATAAAGCAAATCTCATTTATCTAAGCAGAGGCTGTGGCTCAGGATTTGTGATTTGTGCTGTCCATTAACGGTTTGCCTTTACTTATGAACAAAAGCTTCCATCATCATCTAAATGCTTGTTCATCAAGTCCAGCATTGTGCAGAACTGGGAAAGGGGGCTACAATTCAACACTGGAGCCAAGCAAAGCGCCCAGTAATGGGTTTCACATTATATCTTCAATTAAGTTTTGCCTCATCATTTTCTAAATTCTTCTACACTATAGATATAAAAACTAAAATGGACTTTTCAGCTACTTCCAAAGCGAGGAAGCAAAAGCAATACAGKCAGTTAGGTCTACAAAATGGAGATGGAAATTAATTCAAAACAACATTACTGCAAAGTTTTAAAAGGGGCTGCAAACTGAAATGCAAACAGCATCATTTCACTGCCACATTCCTGCAAGCTCATCTTTTCTGTGCCCCACAGGAATGCAGGAACAGATCCCTGCTGAGGCAGGAGGACACCTCACACACCCACGGGGAGCTCACCTTGTAGGAGGAGCCCGCGCAGGGGTCGCTGTCCTCGGGGCCACACGTGTCCCCCTCCTTGGCGGCCACCATCCCGGCCAGGCAGCTGTTCTCCCGCACCGTGGACACGCAGCCCACTTGCTTTTCTGGGGCAATCCTGCAGGGCCAGGGCACACTGTCACACTGCCCAGGGCACTGTCACACTGCCCAGGGCACTTGTCACACAGACGGGACACTGTCACACTGCCCAGGACACTGTCACACAGCACGGGGACACTGTCACACTGCCCAGGACTCTGTCACACTGCCCAGGACACTGTCACACAGCACGGGGACACTGTCACACTGCCAGCACTGTCACACTGCCCAGGGACACTGTCACACTGCCCAGGGGCACTGTCACACGAGCCACGGGACACTGCTCACACAGCACGGGGACACTGCCACACAGCACGGGGACACTGTCACACTGCCCAGGCACTGTCACACAGCCCAGGGACAGGCACCACTGTCACACAGCCCACGGACACTGTCACACAGCACGGGGGACACTGTCACACTGCCAGGGCACTGTCACACTGCCCAGGGACACTGTCACACTGCCCAGGGACACTGTCACACAGCACGGGGGACACTGTCACACTGCCAGGGCACTGTCAACACATGCCCCAGGGACACTGTCACACTGCCCAGGGACACTGTCACACAGCACGGACACTGTTCACACTGCCCAGGGCACGTCACACAGCTGGACAGAGCACGTGACACAGCACAGGGCACTGTCACACAGCCCATGGACAGGCACCACTGCACAACCCAGGACAGAGCACTGTCACACAGCCCAGGGACACTGTCACACAACACACCAGCCCAGGGACAGGCACCACTGTCACACAGCACAGGGCAGGGCACTGTCACACTGCCCAGGGCACTGTCACACAGCCCGAGGGACAGAGCACTGTCACATTCACACAAAGCCCAGGGCCAGGGCTCTCTGACACCCCTGCAAATGTCCCAGGGCCACCTCAAGTACCCCACTCAGAACACCTACACATGTGCAGAGAACTATCCTGGCAGAACAGGAACTGATTTTTCAATGAGTATCTACTTTGTACCTATCCCCTGGATCCCTGGCAGTGCCCAAGGCCAGGCTGGACAGGGCTTCAAGCAGCCTGGGATAGCGGAAGGTGTCCCTGCCCATGGCAGGGGTGYAACGGGATGAGCTTCCAGTCCTTCCAACCCAAACCAGACCGGGATTTTACAATCTTTGGGCAGTGAGTTGAGCTGGAGCAGACTCCTGGGAGCTGCAGGAATTGCAGGGTTCCAGCACAGGTAGTGCCCTGGGGCTGGAGAGGGGCAGGGTCACCAGCCCTGCTCACTGACATAGCTCCCAGTGGCAGCAGCAAGATTTTGTCCTTGCTTTCCAGGCTCTGAGGCCACTTACTTGAATACTTTTTTACATAAAACATTTTCTTTAGATGTAATATTTATGGGCAGGCTTAAATCTTTAAAACAGGGACACAACTGAAATTTTACAAGTAAGACAACTGAACCCCTGATCTCTTATTCCTTTTAATCCRAGTAGGTTCACAGGGACTGAAACATTTAGGATCTGGCTTTTTCATCTACAACCAGCCTCAGATGTGCAGGTGCAACTCATTCATGTACTGGATTTGCACCTACTTAGGCCGAGGCTGGGATTTTCAATCTGCCTTTACTTCACGGACAGTTGGTGTGTGTCAGTTATGCCAGCCAGATCCCAGCAGGAAGGATTTCAATCTCCCAGTAACTTCAGAACGGTGCAATGATCCTAAATCTGCTAAAAGGGATTATGCCAAAGTTTTTCAATGCTCTAAATGACGGGATCAGTCTTCGAAAATGTGAGTCTGGAGTGAGTTTGTCTCCACCTCCCCAAGGGCTGCTCCAGGCTCGTGGGCAGGGACAGGGATGAACTGCAGCTGGTCCAGGCTGCCCTGCACCCATCCCTGTCCTCCCGCTGTGCAGAGGGAGCCTGGCTCCCTCTCAGAGCAGGTGCTGCTGACACCAGCAGCAGGATCAGGGTATGGTCCCACTCCAGCAGAAGCAGGGGCACTCACAGAGCAATGAACACATCCCTTAATGACACGGATAATCACTGCACCCAGCACCTGCCAAGCTCTGCCCTCCCACTGAACTGCACAGATGGGCAGAAAACAGGAAATAAAAATCTGTGCTCTGCTCATGGGAGAGACAAAAAYAAACCTTAAAAAGCTTTCATCTAGATTAGATTTTGGGCAAATGGAGGGGGAAATTCTGGCTTCCAATTAGCCGTGAATATTGCCAGTCCACAAATAATTCAGACAATGAATGACACAGTTTCCAGTCTCCTGGACATCCCATGAAGTACATTTGATTTCTTTTCAAGGGCTACTCTTTATGCRCACTGAAAATGTTCAGTTTTATCTTACGTACCTGCAAATATCACCATCCATGCCACTTACAGGGATTTCTGTGCACTCCCCYTTGTCTATAGCCCACTGCTGGCCAGCTCCACAGCAGCTCTCAATCAACTCCTTTGTGGAACCTGTACAAAGCATACACACACAGATTTTTTTAGGTTATTTTGTACGGAATGGATTTGGTTTAACTCTGCTTCTTAATTGAGAAAATCTTAAAAATAACCATTGTTCAGGGTGAGCTTTTTCCCTTTATTTCCACATTTTGTGTGGTTATAAGGAAAAAAAAAAAGAGACAACTGATACCTAAAACATCTTGACATRACTGATCACCTGGTGATGTCCTTCAGGGGGGAACAGCAAAAGGAAATTAAGACTTTTAAATGTTATAAATTACATAAATGGTTTGAAGGACATTCTATATTTGACAACTCTCAGCAAAATCCTTGAAAAATCATGCTTGGCCACTTGGTGCAAGTTGATTTAGTCATTATGCTGCTGTAACAGTGCTCTCACTACACATGCTGGGTTAGCATAGAGTGCCCCAGCCTTGCATGGTTCAGCTGGCTTAAAAACACAGTGAAAAGGGCCTGGGAGCCATAACTCAGACTGRCAAACACTGGCACTAAGACACAGGAAGAGAGATGGACATGGAGAATGCTGCTCCAGCTCCCACGTTTGATTCTGTGGATTTGCACCCAAGATGTAAACGTGCAGCTGCAGTGAAYTGGGATTTGCTGGATCCTCTACACCTCCTGCATAGACTTGGGGCACTTTGATCTCCTCAAGCCTTGGGGCAGGAACAGCCCCAACCAGACCTGCAGGTGCAGGGGGTTAATGACCAAAGCCATTTGTGTCCCCCCACCCTGCCCAGCTCCTGCTCACACGGGGGCAGTGGCACCACAAAAATCTGCACATGGCCCCCAGGCCATGCAATGCTCTCATTTTATACAACACATTAACAGCCTTAAAATATACTTGAGTCCTGAGAGCTCTATTAGGTGTAAGAGTTGCTCTGTGACATTGGAGGGTAGATCTATGCAGTTAAACTGGCAGGAAATATATCCAGTACCAGATAATTACAACACATTGCTATAAAACAGTGAAATTTTAACATAGTTCTAATTCACTCCCTCAGTAGAAACTCCATTCATTTTACCAAGCGCTGAAATACATTTGTTGCTCTTGCTGGAACATAAGAATAGAGCAGAATTTAACTATCTACATTGCAGTAATCTACATGATTTATAATTCAACTAAAAGCAAGTTACTCATTCCTCACTGAAGATTCAATATCAGCTTGCTCTACTGAAGTGCCATACTATTAAACAGTCATATTTGCAAAATATATTGCCTTTGCCGCGATCTTATGAATAATTAAACCCAGAATGAAGTTATCATAAAATAAACAAACTACTGCTTTTTATCTTCATCAGGAATTTAAAAGAACCTGGAATAACTCATAATAGGACTCACAGTCATTAGCACAGATTTATGATATTTTAATTCTCCATTAGGGAGAACAAATATATACAACTAAATACATGCACAGGACTGGGGATCACAGAGCTTCTATGCTGGATAGAGATTTTCAGCTCTGTGTGTAACAGACTTTGAAATACAAAAACATTCAAACAGAGCTTTGTTTATTTGGGGCTTCCATGATATTAGCAGATTTAGAAGCAGATTTGCATCTGCTTATAGAAAACAAAGRAATTTTGTTTGAGAACTCTGTGATCCTGGTTTGTTTTTTTATATATACTGTGTGAATGTTTAAAGATAAAGTCATTTCACAACCCACCTGGTAATAGATAATTTGCTATTTATAGATGTCTTCACTAAGGAAAAAAAAGTGAAGGCTGCACTAGAAAACAGCAGCAGTTTCCTCACTTGTTTGCAATTCAGAAACTCACCTCCTGCAATCATCACTCTGCATCGGTCTAAAGACATCAACTACAGAACATTTTGGCCTAATCTCAAAAACTGGTATATTGTCTTTTAAAGACACTTAGAAGTTAATTCAAATATTTTAAATAACACTTTTACCTCCGAGAATTTTAACCCTTCCCTGCCTGTGTTTTAGAGGTGTCTCAGTGCCTGATCCAGCCCTGAGCAGCAGCCGGATGGCCTCAAGCTGAACCAGGGACACATCCAGGTTCTCCATGGTCACGCAAAATCCACGCAGCTTTTACAGGTTAAGAAWTTCAGCTACAAAAATCTGCTGTGGGTGGGTGTATTTTAAGAAGTTTCGTTTAAGTTCAAACTGAGAAAAACACACAGTTAAAGGATACTAAATTATTTCCTGCCACTGTCACAGTGAACCATAAGTTTGTTYAAGCAGCAAAGGAGACAAAGTGGATTTTCATAAACTTTCCTCCCCTTTTTCCTTCCCAGTGTTCACAAATTATGTTTCCAGAGTGATAAATCGTCAGCCAGCTCTAGAAGGTCAAGAAGGGACAGAGTATCTCAGTTTCTTGCCAGAGCTTTCTTGATACTGAAGTTTTCCTGATTTCAGCTTCACCTGAATTTCCACTCAGACCATTTCACACCTTTAACACCTCCAATTTGCTTCCTCCCATTCTCACTTCGGGTCTGCAGCTCTGCAGAGCATTTGCATCGATTGAATAACTCCTGTTATGCAAATGCCCCATTCTTGGAGCCAGCACTCCTGACTGAGCTGTCAGCAGCTTTATCCATCATTCCCTTCTAAGCGGTTCTTTTGTCTCAGTAGAAAGACAGACAAACCTTAAGACATCAGCACTTTCCTTACCGAGCCTGATAAAGCGCTGGCAGAGGGTGCCCAGAGCAGCTGCATCCCTGGCAGTGCCKAGGCCAGGCTGGACAGGGCTGGGAGCAGCCTGGGACAGTGGGAGGTGTCCCTGCCATGGCAGGGGTGGCACTGGGTGGGCTTTAAATCCCTTTGCACACAAACTGTTCTGTGAGTCTGGGACTCCTCAGATGATGGGAGCAGCAAGGACTGACCCACCCACCCAAGCCCCCCACGCACGAGTGGACAATTATTTCCCTTTCCACRAAAGTGACTCCAGGAGCCGTGACATTGAGGAGTCTCAGATAGCAGCTTCAACTACAGAGAGACCCAAGTGAGGCAGACACAGTGCAGGGGCCTGGACAGAATCACCTGACTTCAGGCAGAGGTGAAGCTCAAAACTGGTATTAACATCCACACCAATTATCTGTAAGCCAGGGAAAGGCAGAGCATGGCAAGAGCCACCAGGAGGATCAGGGTGTRGGGCAGGGCACTGCCAGCCCCAGGCACCCACATCTCTTCCCTGCTGGCTTCAATTCCAGCTGTTAATTGCTGGATCAGCACTCACATGGGAGAGAGGCAAAGGTCATGCTACCAAAACTGAGCTGAGCTCTTGCTGTTATGATGGAATTTCCTATTCCATTCCTACACCTGAAGAAAGTAGTTTATCTTCCCCAAACCTATAGTATTTACACTTGCACCCAGCACATACACTGAACAAGAACTGGWGAAAAATAAGTTGTATTTCCTTATCAAATACCTGCCTGAAAACATAAAGCAATATATTTTGAAAAATAATGACAAAAACCTCACAGGACAACTTGGGGGAGTTTCTTAAAATACTGAAAAATAACTGTTTCCAGTGGGTCTTTTTTTCTGCTCCAATCTCTTCACCATTTAAAGCTCTAATAAATAAATAATAAAGTGCTGTAGCTTTACCCCTTAACAGGTTGTCATTTCCTATCTTATCAACAGCCTGAGAGGCTTTATTAAACTCCCTCCTTGAATTTCACAATCTAGGTGTGCACTGTAACATGTRCTCAACTTGGTTTATCTGGGATGGCTGGGAAGACGTTTTAATGAGCAAGGTAAAGAGGAGAAGAACATTTATCTTGGCAAAGCCAGGGGAGGGGAGAATGACAGCACAGCCCCAAAGCCAGCTGCTTTCACTCCAAACTGAGCTATCACTTACGTCACTGGGGCTGGTTAAGCTCTCCCAGGACCTGTTCCCAGATAAATGAGCTGAGGGTTTTACTCTGTGCAGGTTCCTGCAGGCTCCTCCAAGTGCCTCAGTGCTCAGGACGTGTCTGACTCTAAATCTCCCTGAAATGAGGGCAGTGCTGGAGTGTTTCCATGACCAAACCACAGTTAGCTCACTGCTCAGGATGGGGCATTAACCCACGTGCTCTCCTCAGTCTTTGAGGCTTCTCTCCTTGGAAATGATGGAAAAGCAGATTGCAGGAGAAATACAGGCTGAGCTGAGCACTCAGCACACACCTCTTGGATTCAGTTCAGTGCCTGATCCWTTTCCACCACGCTCTTCAATTCCTGCCTGCCATGCCATCACCACAGCAGCGCAAGGGAGGTCCATCACACTTGGAGCAACCTGCCTTCATTTTAAACCTCAAGCAGCAAAGTGGTTTTCTGTGCTCTCCTCCATCCTCTGAAGGTACCCACGTCTCTTTGGGAATCCATCCCACCACTCATCCAGGACAAGTTCCTGTTATATTGACTTCACTCTTTGGGAAGCATCTGCTTTCTATTTCAACATGAAAACATTCTGTTTCCTACATTATTCTTTTTTTTCATAAATTCCTTATGCTGGCTTGCTTGGCAAAACACAGAGAGCTGTGTCTGCCCCAAGGCACAATGAAAACTGGATAACCCAAGCTYAACGTTCATTTTACTGTGCACCATACAGTGGAGACATACATCAACACAGCCTCAGCCAGGCTTGTTTGGCAGATTTTGTTCAAAGTGTCAATGAATAGCAACCTAATACTCCCTCTGGCTTTAGCTCTGGATAATCCTTGTAAGTCAAAACTTGTATTACCTGTGGCAGAGGCCAGATAATTTAGACAATGTTTGGTCTTTAAGGTTTCCATGACAGCATCCTTTATTAGATCCAGGTTGAAAGAAGYAGGGGGGGGACACAACTAAATAAATTCTTTAACCCTTTTCACCAGCTACAAAGCCAAGCAATTCCTCTGCCTGCCTTGCAGAATGTGTCTCATTCTGCTGTYTCCTTCTGCCCCGGAGTTTGAAGCAGAACAGTTCATGCACAATGATCCTTCCATCAGTTACAATGATAACTCAGAGCAGGCAGAATGTTTCTTGCCCTTCAGCCCAGTCTTGGCTGTACCTTCCCCCTCAACCCTCCTTCCCCAGATATTGCACAGAGTATATTTATGCTGGCTATTAACTTTCAAACGAGCTGAGGCTTTGGAAAGCCTGGTTCCGATTATCCTTGTAATTCCTGTCTGAAGAATTTTATCTTGGGGAGAGCAAGCTCTTTGCATGATCTGTTTTGTGGCTAGGTAGGCTCCTTTCTCCAAAGCACTTCCACCAGCCCTGCTTAATTTTAAAGTTAAAATTTGGAGGAGTAGTATTTATCAGGGAATGTAGTCAYGGATTGCCTGTCAAAGCACTTGGGAAAATTAGGCAGGATCACTAAATCTGCTGCAACTCAAACACTGAGTAAGCCAAGCACTTCCAYGATGTTCTTAACCAATTACAAACTGAGCTGCGGTTGTAATGGTAACTGAATTACAAAAAACAATATTCCTTTGTCTTAAAAAATATAAAGGCAAACAAACATAAAGCAGSAAATAGATGTGTGTGTAAGGCCTTCCTTTAGTATATATGTTCCCCTTATGTCTGAGTGCTTATCTACAGAAAAAAATGCATTCATTTCACCATTAGCCATTCACAGCCCCACACTGCAGTGTTAGGAACAGCCATCCATTAAGACACGTTTCTGCTTGAAATTTTAAAAGTTTAGCAGTGAAAAAGGTCTTTGTTCTGGAGTGGGAGTGTTGATCAAGGACAAGCCAAGTTATTGTGCCATTTTAAAGCCCAATTGCCTAAAACCAGTACACATACTTTAATCATGCAATCCATATAAATATTATTCATTCGCACACCAAGCACATGGAAACTGTATTTTTGTTGGAAGCCTGAAGGAGGATTGTACATTTGTATCTGAAGCACATCTGACTTGCTGTGGCACAGACTGCACTGTGCACACCCTGGCAGGGCTAACATGGGATGGGGAACTGCTCACGGATGCTCTGTGAAGCCGACCCCAAAGGTCAAACATCCTCCAGGTTGCTGTTGTCAGCCTTTAGGGTTTTGAGTTCTGTAACTCTGGCAACTGAAAAGAAAATCCCCAGCACCTGCCCAGTGCTCAGTCTGCTTCCACCAGTTCAGCACAAACAGAACAGGCTAAAAAATACACAGCCTCACAGCCCCCCAGGAGAACCCACTCAGAAATTGTTCACAGAGAAAGCCTCAAATCCATTTGGGAGGGGGAAACCAAGATTTTCATTTTCCTCATGACCAATTCACCCAAAGTAGCAAAACTGTAAAATTCATCAGAGTGTTCATCTCGGTTCAGAGCATCACTGAACACGGGGCAGATTCACCCCCTGGCTCAGCTCAGCTGCTGGTGTCAGCTTGTTTGCTCTGCCACATTGCTCAGCACAGCTTTCAGCCACAGCACGAGCCTGCACACCTGGAGAAGGTAAGCACAGAGAGGAAAGGACTTGACAGCAGCAGTCAGTGACCTGAACAGCCCCAGGAGTGCTCCTGACCAAGTATGTGCCCTCCAGCTCTGTTTGGCTGAGGGCTGTTGACAAAAGGATTCTGAATAGCAGAGGAAGGAAACCTCTGAGTTTCACTGAGTTTCTAATTAGTGAGCAGGGATGCTTAAACTGAACAGAAGAGCTGTTGTAGAGCTCCATCTCCTTATCTGGGAGCCCTCCAGGATTCCTTGCTAGTCCTTGTCAGGTGTATAATCATAAATTACATTGTTCTTTATTTTACGATGATGTTCTGAAGAGATCTCTCATTTCCTCAGGCTCTCCTTTATGAAGTTTTGTAATCAGGGTTTGGGCAAGAATTTCAGCAGTATTGATTGTGGCCCAGGGCATTTCCTGGATTAATGACAGGCTGGAAGAGCTGATGGCTCCCAGTTCTGCCTCGATCCAGTAACCCCAAGGAGGTTTAACCTCTCAAGGATGCACCCAGTGCCAGAGCAGTTACTGTGAAGGAATTTCACTGGGACACTTAAGTCAACAGCAAGGAAACAAACCTCCTTTTATCCCTTACAGAAGTAGGAGGAAATAGTAATTTGAATGGGCTGATAATGATGTTTAGATTGTTTCAGGGGAATTTAGCAGCCCTAGCAGGAAGCACAGCAGGAAATCTCTCCTTTGCCATGCAGCATGCCTCAGCCACAGATGTTTGGAAAGAAGGGGGTTTAGTTCCCTAAGAAAGTAATTGTTTGGGGGAGAAATTAGGCAAATGGAGTTTTTAACTTTTAAATGAAGCACCTTGTTTGATGCTGCTACTGTGGTTTCACACAGCAGGGATTGGGTGAACTATTTTGCTCATTCCCATTTCAGACTTTGCCTCCAGCTCAGACTGCCCAGGGTGCAGCTCAGTGTAACCCCACAACACACCAAGAGAAACACATTGACATGGACTGCTSAATTCCCAAAGTCCTTTCTCCCGATGAAAAATCTACACCACTCAGATCACACACAAAATTCCTACTATTTGTTCCAATTCTATCTTCCTAATTAAAAGTAGCGAGTCCCTCACATATGCGTTCATCAGGATAAATGACACTCCTGGAATACCTGCCAGCACTGCTACTGAAGTCAATTTCAAACAAGGCAACACTTGAAAATAATTGTAAACTATGGCAGAAGTGGCTGTTTTCACCTAAAGCTGGGGTTTGACCCCATGCCCATGGAAGCCTACAGGCACTGCCTGCTCCTTTACCAAAAATTCAAGCACAAAGCCCTTGAATGCAGAATCACAGAAGAAGGTTTCTGTGGAAAACACCTGAGATCAAGTCCAGCCATCAGGCCAGCACCAGCACCACTAAACCATGTGGGACCACATGCTGCATCCACACCTGTTTRGGAACACTTCCATGGACAGGGACTCCACCACTGCCCTGGGCAGCCTTTTCCAATGCTTGACAACCCTCTCCATCGAGAAATTTTTCCCTAATATCCAATCCAAAACTCCCTGGCACAGCTTGAGGCCATTTCTCCTTGTCTTGTCCCTTGTTCCCTGGGAGCAGAGCCCGACCCCTTCTGTTATGGAATTGTGCAGAAACAGAAGGCTCTTCCTGAGCCTCCTCTTCTCCAGGCTGAGCAGCTCCAGTTCAGCCTGGGCTTGTTTATACATAGAGTAAATATAACCACATTAATATTTAGGCCAGTCCTTATTGCAGCAGCACTGGTGGAGCTCAGGCAGTGCTGATGGCCCCTGCTGACCCAGTCCTGCCGAGGCACAGCAAGAGCGGGTGGGACAGTGATTCCTGCAGGGAACAGCCCACAAGCAACAGCTGCATGTACAAAGCATGAAACAATCAGGAGGATGCTGTGGACAGATCAGCATTTCAGCCTGTTATGGAGCAGTATTTCAGCCTGTATCTGTCTCTACAGAAGCTGTTTCAGCTGCAGGGACAGCCCCAGCCCCTCTCCCTCCCCGTGTACCCAGCACGGCTGCAAGGACACAGCTGGCATCAGGCTCTGCTCACATTGCTGCTCCTGAGCAGCCAGAGACAGACAAATCTGCTCAGGGGCAGGTTCCACACCCCACATGCACAACCCAAAAGAGGCACAAGCTAAAGCCCAGCTGCAGCTCCGTCTCCTGCAGTGCACTCTGGCTCACATTTCCTACTTGGACAACACAGGCTGCAGCCACTTGTAAAGGAATTTACATTCCCAATCACATTCCAGTTTGGAATCCAAGATGAAGAGAGAGAAAAGGCACTGACTTGTGAAAAGCTCCAACTATGTGATTTAAATGTGTTTTGGAGCATTTGGGATAAGGCAGCAAATTCTAATGAAGGGTGGAGGAGTCTTCATCTCTCCCACAAAGACTCATTACTGTTACTTTCTGCAAGAGACACCTAAAACAGAGTAAAGGAAAATATTAAAAGAGGCAGAACTTCACATACCACTTCATCAATGCTTTTCCAAAAAACCCCAGTCTTTATTACTTGTGTGTAAATAAGTAGAGTGCACTTCTCAGTTTCTCTCTTTTTCAATATTTAACCAAATGCTGGGAATGTCCATTCCCACACAGCACTTGTGCAAATTATAAGTGAATGATCAAAATATCAGGATGGTTGAATTTTGAAGGTTTTTACCCAGGTTTCTAGTTCAGGGTGCTAACAGCTCGTGATGAGAGTGAAGCCTTAGTGCTGCCCAGGGGCTGCTGAAAATGAGATCCATATGAGGCCCTTTGTGGTGACACAGCAATAAGAAAGGAACAAAGTGTCTGGATACTTAAAGGCAGACAAGTCTGGACATTGCTGGAAAAAGACAATAACTTGCTGAGTCATCAGCCAGGAGAAGGGATAGAAGTGGTTGGAACACTGGGCTCTGGGTGCCTGAGAGGGTTTGGAGCACCACCAAGTTTTGCACACCCACACACACAAGCCCAACACTGAGGAAGGCCAGAATGCTTCACATTTTTCTCAGAATTTAATTCAATAACACAAAATAGGTCTTTCCTAAACTACTCCATAGAATCAGGTCTGTTATAAACAACTCCATAGAAGCAGGACCCTGCATACTATTTGCTCTCTCCAGCAATTGTTACAATTTTGACTTCTTGCTGCRGAGATCTATTTTGTTTTTCCTTGGGTTCAGCAGTTACACCTTTCTCTGCTGTGTCTGCAACCACAAATGGATGTCAAATGATCTTTAAAAGCAAGATACAACACTAGGGAGCACCGACAAGCAAACCCATAGATCTCAGTAAAGTGCCAGTGGCATCCCCTCATTGCAGTTTCTTCCTATTAACTTCTCAAAAGTCCTCTTGTCCTGAGAACAGGCTCTGACAAGGCCAGCAGCACATCCTGCACATCCCAAATGGGACCCTGGAGGCAGGAAAGGACACGAGTTCCTCTGGGAAGTACCCTCCTTACCAGGCTCCAGGTCACATTTACACCCACTAGGCCTCATCTCAAAATCCAACCCCTGCCAGGGGAAATCCTCTCTTACCTCAGAAAAACTCAAACCCTTTGAGACTTCAGGGATGAAACTGCTGCACTGCAGAGYGCTCTGGCACCGTGGGCTGTCCCTGACAGCCAGGAGCTGCCCCAGCCTCCCGGCCCCATCACCCCTGACCTGCCCAGAGCCCAGTGGGAAGCCATGGGACAGGAGAGCACGTTCTGGGCACCAGCCAGACCCCTCCCTGCAAGGAATGCAGCTTTCCTCATCAGGGGACACGGTCACCTTGGAACTGCTGCTTCTCCCAGCCAACAAACACTGGTGCTGAATGTACAGCTGCTTCCCAATCCCTGCAAGACATCAGCTTTCACATGGAACACAGCCACGCCGTGGGGAGAGGGGAGGGACTGCTCCCCTCCACTACAGAGCTGCACATACAGCTCACACCCTGACCTCTCTGCCACTCTGTACATCTGCAATGAGAAAGAAGAGGGGTGGTGGAGAGAAGGTGAGGTATAAATGGTGATAGCAGTGTATCAACACATATCCCTGTGGGGTCTGCAACCAAAAAAAAGCCTGAAACCCTTCTCACATCAGACAGGTGACTCCTTATAACAATTTGAAGTAAAATCTCAACATTTTCAACACATTAATGCTCRGGAAGGCCACTGACCCAACCAGCACAAGCTGCAGGTATCTAAGATACATTTTGATTTGAAGGATTTTCCACTCCTTCCCAWAGATAAGATAAAGCTCTCTGAGGTCTAACTGTCCCTGTGGCTCTGATGCTCAGCACAAYGTCGTGGGAGAAGGTTTTTCTGTAACAGCAGCACAGTTAAAGGCTGAAGTTGCCAGGCAGGGGCAGCTCCAGAGCTGTGGGACAAGAGCTGGGAGCTGCACTCCCTTCTGCAAGGCTTAGGACCACCAACAGAGTGTATTGGCAAGGCTGCTTTTAGGGAGGAGTTGTTTGTTTATAAACTCAAGTAAAATGTGCTGCAACCACATTATAGCGAAAGATTGGCTATCTGACAAAAGCCAGTATAGACCCCATTGGGATCACAAGTTTTCTAGGCAATTTGTTACAAAAGCTCTCATAAAAAATATGAATATTCCATTTTCAATAACAGAAAAGTGCCATCCACATCTTCCAGGTTAGGACCCCTCTCTTCAGTCRTCCTGTGTGAGGCATATTGCAGGAGCAGAGGCAGGGCTGTCACACAGGGATGGCCTCACAGTGACAAAAGCAGCAGTGACCCAGCTGCTGGGACACACAGGAGTAACTGCAGCAGCCTTACAGCACTAACAGTCTCATCTGTGTCCAGCTGGAGTCCTGCAGCTCTCACCCTTGAAAGTTTTCCTGTTTCAGAACTGCTTTTCCTCCCTAGAGTCCCTTAGTCTTCTCCCTTTCCTACCTGCACACATTACCCCTWTTTTTCTTGACCCTTTTTCCTTATCTCCCCCTCAAACCYTATCTCTTTCCCCACATCTCTTCAGAAAATCTCCAACAAGAAAAACCCCCAAAAACCTAAAAATAAACAAATCCATTTCCCTCCKAGTTAGGACACAAAACAACAATCCAGCAAGGCCACCACTACTGATGCTACATTTCTCARCCAGTCTGCCTTTTTCAGCCCCAAACCTCTGTGCACATCCACTCCCTGACTCAGCAGAGGTTCTGCTTTCAGCCAGGACCAGAGCTCAGAGTGCTCTCCAAGTGCCATGAGCCCTGAGCTCGTGTTCCACAGGTACTGGGGAAGAGCAGATCCCTTATCCTGCTGGAGAGCAGATCCCTTATCCTGTCTCAGAGCAGATCTCCTATCCTGTCTGGAGATGCAGGATCTGTCCTTATCCCTGTCTCAGAGCAGATCCCTATCCTGTTCCTCCAGGAGCTAGATAGCCACGATCCCCTATCCTTTTCAGCAGCCAAAGATCGCGCTATCCTGTCTCAGAGCAGATCCCTATCCTCTTTCAGAGCAGATCCCTATCCTGTCTCAGAGCAGATCCCTATCCTCTTTCAGAGCAGATCCCTATCCTGTTTCCGAGCAGATCCCTATCCTGTCTCAGAGCAGATCCCTATCCTGTCTCAGAGCAGATCCCTATCCTGTCTCAGAGCAGATCCCAATCCAGCTGGCAGCACCTGCCTGTGCTGTGTCTGTGCTGCAGCACCCCACTGCACAATTGCTGCGTGCAGCCCCTGGAGCCAGGGATGGAATCACAGTAATGTGACACTTGCACTGAATCCATGCAGTTGGACCAGATCTCATTCCTGTGCAGCGGCTCAGTGACTTCTCAATGACTTCTAATTCCCACTGTCAGCACAGGAACTGACTGGCACCACAACCCAAGAGTTAACATTTCAGGAACCTGAGAGAACATGGAAACCTGAGTTCAGAGCTTTATGAATTCCCAGCAATGTGAAAACGACTTACATTTACAGTGCATGCAGTGTAAAGCACCACTGCCTCACACAGTGTAACCATTTCTGACTGAAGGCTAATTACTTTTCCTCACCATCATCTGTTAAAGTTATGACCAGCACAACTCCATGGACTTGATTTGTGGAGGAAAGTTAATTCTTTATGAAGTAATGTTCAATACTGAACAGACTGAAAAGAAGCCTCCTAAATACAGTTCTGCTTTCCACATCCTTTTATCTCTAGCAATGTTCCCATGTTATAGTTTCCTAATTACCTGTGAGTGGAAAAACTGCTTAGCCACTTCCAGCTTTCCAAGGCTTCATGTCAATTTACAATGACACAAACAGGCTTAATGACATCCACTGTCACTGAGAATTAGTCATAAAAAAGGGTTTTGTGTTTTTTGCAAACCTCTGTACAGTAGACTTGGTACATAAAAACCAACTGCAAATAAAGAAAATACACTGGCATTTAAACACAGAAGGTTACATTAGTTCCCAAGAGTCAGKAACTGCCTTCAAACAAAATCACCCCAAAAGCCCAAACTGTCCTGTTCTCTGCCAGCACCATGCAGATCCAACTGACACAGAAACACCGTGGACAGGTAAAACTTTCCAAATGCTATTTCCACAGAATAGCTCCAAAACACTTGATGTGTTTAAAAAGTCAATTAAATTTGATATGTTTGCTTGACATCCAGTGATGTGTGGTAAAAGGYAAGACTCAACCTTTCTAACTGTTGTTGTAGTATTTTCCCAATCCAGTTTGGTGCACAGAAACAAGTTGCTAACTGAATTTAGGAACTGTGTACCCAACCACCATCCAGCACCAGCCCTGCTGGAGGAAGGCAAGGGATCTGACATTCTACTGACCTATAATCACTGATAATTGTTTCAATTGCTGATTGCAGATACAACTCCAGCCACACCTCCACAAATGCCCAGCCGGTCCCGGTTCTTCCACACTGCAATGCATCCACTTTTCTAGCAACAGTTTTATGACTTTAAATTCAGAGGACAGACTGACGTGACATCAGTTAAAATGGCTTCAAGCTGAGGATGCTTTCCCTCCAKCATGGCCATAATTTAAATCCCAGCAGTTTAACTCACAATAATCTCTCTCTACGCACATCTTGAAAATCTCCTCAATGCCTTAAGAAATGTCGTGGCTGCTAGCAAGAGGTATCATTCCCATCTCTAAAGATATGTACAGCACAGCTCAGGTCATCTTCACATCAGACAGATCTCAGATGACTTTTTCCTTTCTTTTTCACCTCAGATAAACAAATGGGTCCATCACACATCACAGAATACTTTTTTTCTTTTTCAAAGCAGGACCCAAGCCAATATGCATTTTTGATATGTTTTTAACTGTTTTATGTCTTAATAGTGGTAATCTTCACTTACCAGAGCTGGTACAATACAAACTCCCCCTTCCAAACCTTCTTCCCCCATATAAGAAAAAGGTGATTTTTCAAGTTTTACAGAATCACAGAATCATTTTGGTTGGAGGAGACCTCCAAGATCATCAAGTCCAGCCACTACCCCAAAAACCACATTGATTTTCTCTTTGTAGCTGGCAGGATTTGAGGAATGCAGGGTGCAGGGATGATGGCAAAAGACAAAAGTGTGGCGGGGCTGATGTCCCCTGGGCTGCTCCTGCAGCCAGCCAGGCCAAAGGTCCCGGTGGAGTTCCTGCTGCACGTCACTCCTCCTGCCAGCCCTCGTGCCAAAGGCCTTGTGCCAAAAGCCTGGCTGGTGCCAAGCCACAGGGAGGGGAGGCTGCAGCCACAGCTCTGCACAGCAGCGCCAGAATTCCCTGGAGCTGCATGGCCGGACACACCCGGCTCCTGGGATGATGCTCCAGCTTGGAATGGTTSCCAGTGCTGGTCCCAGGGCAGAGTCCAGCCCCTGCCAGGGCTGGGGACGCTGCAGGGCCCCCGAGCAGCCCACACTGCTCCTGCAGCTGGGACAGGGCCAGCAGATCAGCCCCTCCACGCTGGAGCTTCTCAGCCATCCCAGCTGGGCGGGAGCTGGTGCAGACTGTGTGCATCGTTTGCCTGATTTAGCAGAGTCCATCAGCATTCCCACCTCCCTGAGCCCTGGCTCAGCCAGCTCCAGCTCACAGGTACGAGCATCTGAGGGAGCATGTACCCCCACACAGGTATGAGCACCTGAGGGAGCATTTACCCCCACACAGGTATGAGCACTCTGAGCATTTACCCCCACACAGGGATGAGCACTCTGAGCATTTACCCCCACACAGGTATGAACACTCTCAGTTAGGATTTACCTGCACACACGTATGAGTTTATGTCAGCAGAGGAGGAAAAAACCAAAGAAAGAGGCCAGCCATGTGTCCTGTACGATCCACTTTCTACAGCTTAACCTGACTGTGTGAAAAATAAAAATCTGCCTTGCCTCATGGCACATGGCTTTTGAATGACATTCCTGAGGAATACATTTGTAAATAAATTATAACTGGAGTAAACTGAAGGACAAAAAGGCTTCAAGAAAAGGACCATTGCCCTGGCAAGAAGCCAATAAAAAGTAAGAACTACACCTACTACTAACACTTCTTTTTGATGTCCTTAAAAAAATGGATATTGACCAAAAATCCCCCACACTTTACATACTATTCTGTGTTTCTCTGAAAATATCTGAGAATTTGCACTGCCAAATATGCCTGTGTTTGTAAAACAGAGAGGAAGCTGCAATTACTTGCCCATTTCTATCTCCGTAACTCAATACTCATTTTTTCCCTATTTCCCATAGGATTTCACAAGCTGCAAATGAGAGAAGTGAGTTTTTTACCTGTAGGGATTGATGCTGTTCATTATAACCCAGGACCCAGAGGTAAGTCACTTTGTGTACAGCAATTGTTTGTAGGAAGAGCAGCCTTAAAACTGAATGACAGCTGAATTAGGGGTCCATCACCCCACTCTCTGTTCCATGAGCCTCATGGCAGCTTTCAGCCCTGTGTAATGAAATGCTGGTGAATTTCCCAGACTGGAAGAAGAGAGAATTAGCTTTTCCTTTTCCTTCCTGGCTGAAGAGGAATGACCTTTCATCTGAGCATGCTAAAGTGCAGGCAATTCCCACAGCCCTGTGCAGGACTCCCTGCTACTCACTGCTCCCTCAGCCCATGTGTCATCTACAGGCTTTGCAGCAGGGACTTTTAATTGTAAATGTCTGATTAGAAAAAGAAAAAGAAAAAGAAAAAAAAAACAACAAAAAAACCCAAACTAAAAGCTGTTGGGAGACCCCACTGGATCAGCACAAAGATTCTCCTCTGCTCTTCTGGCTTTTCCCCTTCCACATGGTGTGTGAAAGAGAAATGCCCCACAGAGCTGCACATCTTAAAACAACCTCCAGCCTCATACACTGTGTTCCATTCAGAGCCTGGAGGAGGAACACCAGCTTTGCCTGGCTTTGAACTCCCATCTCACAGAGAAACTTCCAGGCTCTGGCAAAAGGAACCACGGAATCATGAACATTGGAGAAGTCCAGCCGCGAGCCCAGCACCACCCTGCTCCCCACAAAGCCATTCCCAAGTGCCACCTCCACACGTGTTCTGGAACATGTTCAGGTGACTCCACCACTGCCCTGGCCAGKCTGCTCCCAAGCCTGACAACTCTTTCCATGAAGAAAWTTTTCCTAATATCAAACCTAAACCTCCCCTGGTGCAACTTGTGGCTGTTTCCCCCAGAATGGAGGAATTTCCTCCTCCCTAAGCTGCACCAAGGGAAATATAGGCTGGATATTAGGAAAAAGTTTTTTTACAGAAAGGGTGATAAAGTTCTGGAATGGCTGCCCAGGAGGTGGAGTCCCCATGCCTGGGTGTGTTTAACAAAGCCTGGATGTGGCACTGGGTGCCAGGGTTTAGTTGAGGGGTTGGGGCTGGGTTGGACTCAATGATCTTGAAGGTCTCTCCCAACCCAGTGATTCTGTGAYTTCTGMGATACTCTCTGATCTGCTGTGGAACCTGTAACACACAGCAGAGGGACTGAGAGCCCCGGTGCTGAATTCACCTCTTACAACTCTGCTCTGTTCCCTTCCTTCTTTTCAGACAACCCCAGCTGCACATGTGCAGTGTTTCAGCAGCACTAACTTAAATCCCAGCTAGTCCATCAGTTAATAAACCACTTTTATTTCCCACACAGAAACATCATGTTGCTCATGCTCTGTTTTGGTCACATAAATCCCTGTCACAGAGTAATACCTCTGTTTGCCTTGGCCCTTCCAAAACCAGTTATTACAGTGTCATAAGGCATCCCCTAACAGGGAACAATTTATTCCTAATTTCAAATCCAAATCTGCTCTTTTTTAGTTTAAAACCATTCRCCCTTGTCCTATCACCATCTACCCAAGTAAAAAGTCACTATTCACAGAACTGAAAATCATTTAGTTCTGGCTGTGTAAATTCCATCAGGCACAAAATACACAGTAAAAGAAATATCTCTAAAGAGAAAGGTTCTTGTCCTTCTTTTCGCTGGGGTATTTAAACTCAAGCTCCATTAAAACCAGTGGAAACTACCACAGCAGGCTGATACCTATCCAAGAGATAACAACTTCCATTTGTAAAAACAAAGCCCTGAAGTGACAACCCACAGTTTCAGAGTGATAGAGAAACCTGCTTATCTGCTCATTAAAAGACAATTCAGAAATAAATTCCTCATTCTGATGAACCAAATTGCTAGCAAACAGAGAGCTGTTAAATGCTACCTAATAAATCTCTGCAAGCCTCGGACCGCTATTTTCTTGATTGCATATGTAATAAATACCAAGAGCTCGAGGTAATACAATATACAAGAGGACTGAATCATTTTTTGGCCCTAGGAAAGGAGATAATTTAAAAATGTTATGTAATCCTAACAGACRGACAGCTGAAGTAACCACCTCATGACAATCTAAGGAACTATATGAAGCATGGCACTGTCCCAAAACTCCCCTCTCTGTCATCATTCATTCAGTGAAAACTCTCATCCATGTGCAACTTTTAATACTAGAAACTGCTTTCAGGATGGAAAGGAAAACTTTACCCAAATATGACCTAAGAAGCTTAAAGTACTGCCAGAAAAAGAAGTGGAGAAGTCAATTAAAAGTGAAGAGGTTGTGGTGCAGTGAGTCCCAGCCACATCCTGTGGTACAGGTGACAGCAGGGCAGCTCCATGGCAGTGCCAATTCCACGGGCTTCACCTGAGGAATGAAAGCCCCAGACTCGCACAACCAGTTATATTTTCACTGCAGCGCACCCTTGATTGAACACCAGGCTCCATTTTGCTCATAGGAGGGTGAGGTTGACTTCAAAAAGGAAAAGAAAGCTCACCAACATTATCCAGCAGGTGGAGAATGAACCTCCAGCCCAAGCCTCACCTAGAGCAGCACAGAGGAGGGAACACTGGGAGGAGAGAGAAAGGCTCATCTGTGCAAGATTCCTCCTTGCACACATCCCACCAGCCTCCTGGCAGGAAATTTTAGTGTTTCTTCAGGATCAACAAATTCCTGTAGCCTTTAACAAGAAGCAGAGGGAAGTCTTAACAGCCTATTTACAGCCAGGTAATTCTGATGGGAGTTACAGCTGGTAACACCTGCACCTTCCTCTCCTTTAGCCCAAATGGCAGAGCCCAAAGGCTCTGCTGTAACCCCAGAGCTCACAAACATCTCCCCTGGCACCACAAATGTCARGCCAGCCCTGCCCACAGCTCTGCCCCAGCTCTGAGTTCACACGTGGAACATTCTGCATGGACCTRATGGCACCTCAGAGCACTGCAGCCCTCCAAGCTCCAGCAAAAAATTCTTTGAGTCCTGTGGTTTTGTTGATTKGTTCACCACCCACCCATCAGCCTTCTTAAAACTTTATATTTACCTATAAAATTCAGTAGCAGCAGCTCAGGCCTTGTTACAGAAGTGACAGCTGGGAGGTACAGTCTCCATTTAGACCCTTGCACCCCATCACTTTTAACTCCTTGCAGTTTAATTAAAGCTGTAGGAGGCACACATCACATTTGGGAAGGTTTTATYCAGACAACCACTCACTGAAAACCTGAAAGGAATAAAGGTTGGTTCCTCTCACAGATACACACAATTACAGACACACACATTTCTGCAATCTGGGCTTCTCAGCTCCAGATCCAAGACTTGAGACAACCTGAAATTTTGACATGTGTATTTTTAACCAAAAACCTGTTAAAAATTGGAGTTAAATTTAAAAGCACAGCCAGGAGCACCAGTCATCCTTAGGCTGAAGGGCTCTGCAGGCAAACACTCCCAGAGCTCCACAGCAATGGGAGGAGATGCTGACACACAGGAGCTGAGTCAGATGGGGAATAGGCAGCTTGAGAGCATCTGCAGAGCAGAATGGATGAGAGCTCTGCTGTGATGAGTCACCAGAGAGACGCAGGAAATGAGGATTACTCAAAACAGGAACCATTATCAGAGCAACATTYTGTTTTATAATGGGAAATTAATGTTTTATTCAAGTGATATTTGCTAGATATAATTCCTTGTATCTAAGTGAGTCTAGAACTCCAGCTCCACCCTGGATCTGATTTTCTGCCCAGTTCTGAACTCCCCCACTTGCACAAGCCTCTTGATTGAGCCTTTTCACAGGCTGGAAGGCTGAATGGCATGAATGGGATTTATCATATYTAATGGGATGTAGACGTGGATGAACGGGGGTTCTTAATAGATAAAAGCTCTTTGGGAACAAACATTTATTCCAGTACATGGTATAAAAGCAAAATAAGCACTATAAAATCTCCCATAGATTTTAGGAAGGACTGAACCTCAAAGAATATCCAGCTCCAGCCTTATCTAGAAATGTAAACAGCTTAAGGGGGTGGTTGTTGTCCACAGCCTGCAAGTAATTAAGCACTAATTCTCTACCACCTACAGAGCAAGAAATTGGAGAGGGAACATGGCACATTGCTAAGTGTGCACTTTTCAGTCAGATTCCTGCATCTCCATCCTCCTCCCCGAGCCCTGCAGATCTGCCCTCCCCATCCCAAACCCAGAGATGACACCAGAGATCCCCAAAGGCAGAGGGACAGATTGTTATCTCAAAATGAGGCATTTCCAGAGTCAGCTGCAATTGTCCCAAAACATCCATCCAACCGGAGGCTAGGGAGAAACATTCCCAATTCCCCCAAGTGGGGCTCTCATCTGTGATAACTAAATCCTTGAAAAGACCTTCATTCATTTCACCACAACATTTTCCACATTATTTGCAGAGTTTTTTTCACTGAAAGAAGATGAAAGGCTTAGTTGCCTTATCTGTAATTAGACARGCATTTGCTACACATTCCTGGGACAAATAAACCAAATTTACCTTAATAGGGTGCTTTTATCCAGCTGAACTACTTTAAATTTGCTGCTGCTTTGTTGCACAGTAACATTTCACAAATAAAAGCCAAACCCAGTGCCACGAAAGCAGCATTCCATGGTGTTTTTTCATGTTTTTCCATGTTTTTTCCAGCTCTACAGACCTCCCGGGGCAAAAAAGGGAGGAAAGTGTTCGAAGCATGAAGGATTTTTCCCTTCCCAGTCTCCAGGCCCAAGCAAAGCCTTGCTGGAGCTGCCTGGTGACACCAAACACATCCAGACATCCCCACCCTGGGCTGAATCCCCACAGTTTTGTGGGGCTCCTCTAGCCCACACCAAGGCTGGCTTTGGAGGACACACTCCCAGCTTGGGCCAGACCTCTATTTTCAATTTAGACAGGTATCTATGGCAACTGTGGGGCTATTTTAAAACATTCCCATTTAGCCACCTCCAGGCTGAATGTTAAATAGACACAAAACCCCAGCCTACCCCATCAGGAGCTCCTCTAACAGCTCAGGGCATGTGACAGAGCAGGACACTCCTGTCTGCTCCTCTCCCTTCTCCTGCAGAACATTCCAGCAAGGCTTCCTTTGCCCTCTCTAGTGACTTCTGGGGGTCTCAGCAAAAGAAATGCCCTGGTTTGGCTCCCATCCCTTCAAGCTGTCTGGTTCCTCTTCGGTTCTTCCTTGTTGCAGTGACCTCAGGTGCTGCAAGTGCACCAAGAAGAACTGGCTGGGAAGGTGTTCCCAATCCTGCTGGGAGAGGTGTTCCCAACACTGCTGGGAAAGCGCTCGTTCATACTGCAGGGAGAGGTTCCCAAACCTCTGGGAGAGGTGTTCCCAATCTGCTGGAAGGTGTTCCCAATCCTGCTGGAGAGGTGTTCCCAAATCCGGCGGAAGGTGTTCCAAACCGCTGGGAGAGGTGTTCCCAAATCTGCCTGGAGAGGTGTTCCCAAATCCTGCTGGGAAGAGATGTTCCAATCCCTGGGAGAGGTGTTCCCAATCCGGGAAGGTGTTCCCAAATTCCCATGGAGAGCGGTGTCCCGGAAAACCTGCGGGACAAGGTGTTTCCACTGCAGGGAGAGTGTTCCAAACTACCTGGGAGGGATGTGTCCCATCGTGGGCTGGGAAGACGTTTGATGTTCCAACGCTGTAGAGAGGTGTTCCCAAGACCCTGCTGGGAAAGGTGTTCCCAAACCCGCTGGGAGAGGTGTTCCCAATCCTGCTGGGAGAGGTGTTCCCAAATCCCCTGGGAGAGGTGTTCCCAAACCTGCTGGGAAAGGTGTTCCCAAATCCCCTGGGAGAGGTGTTCCCAAACCTGCAGGGAGAGGTGTTCCCAATCCCGCTGGGAGAGGTGTTCCCAAATCCCCTGGAAGAGGTGTTCCCAAACCTGCTGGGAGAGGTGCTCCCAAACCTGCTGGGAGAGGTGTTCCCAAATCCCCTGGGAGAGGTGTTCCCAAATCCTGCTGGGAGAGGTGTTCCCAAACCTGCTGGGAGAGGTGTTCCCAATCCCGCTGGGAGAGGTGTTCCCAAACCTGCTGGGAGAGGTGTTCCCAATCCCGCTGGGAGAGGTGTTCCCAAATCCCCTGGGAGAGGTGTTCCCAATCCTGCAGGGAGAGGTGTTCCCAAACCTGCTGGGAGAGGTGTTCCCAATCCTGCTGGGAAAGGTGTTCCCAAATCCCCTGGGAGAGGTGTTCCCAAATCCCCTGGGAGAGGTGTTCCCAAACCTGCAGGGAGAGGTGTTCCCAATCCTGCTGGGAGAGGTGTTCCCAGGCTCCCAGCCACCCCACCCCAGCCCTGCCACCACCCCACCCTGCCTGAGGGCCTTGGTGGCTGGGGAAGGACTGCAGGAGCAGAAACATGAACCAGAGTCCCAGAATYGGCTGGGTTGGAAGGATCTCTGAAAGCCCACCCAGTGCCACCCCTGCCATGGCAGGGACACCTCCCACTGTCCCAGGTGCTCCCAGCCCTGTCCAGCCGGGCCTTGGCACTGCCAGGGATGCAAGGGCAGCCACAGCTGCCAGGGCACCTGTGCCAGGGCCTGCCCACCCTCACAGGGAAGAATTCCTTCCAAACATCTCATCTCAACAGTAAACTCTAATGAATAGCTTTTAATTTGCTCTCTCTTTACAGGGTCGGTGTGTTTTGTTTGGTTTTAAACATTTGAGATTTAGTTTTTCTCTCTGAGGAAAACTGTGAGTCTCCTATTTTTCTAAAAAAAACYTGTTTTAAATGAAAGTTGATGGCTTAGTGCAGCCACAGGACTCCAGGGAATGGACCCTAACAAATAACCTCATATATCCAATTATTTGAAACATGTAGAATTTGGCACTCCTTTAATTTCGTAGGTGATGTCCAAGGCATACATTTCCARGCTGGGAAGAGTTTATTCATCTTCTTTACAAGCACAACACCTGACAAGCAACTTTAACCTCATTCTAGATTAACACTCTTCCTTGTTCTGAACATGACTTGCTACAAAAGGCAGAAATCTGTCAAATTAATCCGTTTGCATAAGTGGCAGTTATGGAAGAAAAATGCCAGGAAGAAAAAACAGGAAGCCAGGTGCAGTCTGTTTACACATCCCTGTTATCAAGCTACAGTCACAAATGCATTTGCTGTGCTGTGTTTGCTTTGCAAACCAGGCCCTACTTTTCATCACTTTGAGGATTTTCTGAGCCCTGGGGCTCAGCTCAGCRCCCCAAGCAGAGGTTCCCTGTTTCACCTCCCCTGGCTTGACCTGCAGTGACCAAACCCCTGGGGCTCTGCAGCACCTCACTTRAGGGACGTGCCACAATTTCCATCTGTCTATATTCCAAGTGTTTACACTGAGCTAGCCAGCATTCCCACAGCACCACACACACCTCTGGAGCAATTCTGCCACTTCTAAACTCCTGCTTACAAAGGTTTTATTTTCAATTACATAAATTGTGGCAACAGCCATCACTGCTGCAGAACCGAACTCTCCCCTGCTTGACAGACTAATTCAGGGAAGGTGTTAGGAGCTATTTTAGCATRTGATGAAGGTGCATTTTTAGTCCACACAAGTAGTTAAAAGCTGCTCAGCAGTTTGAAAGTTAACAACCAAGTCTTACTACCAGGGAATAAGAGATAAAGGCATCTTCCAGCCTCAGCAGGCAGCTCCCCGGCACACAGCTGAAGTTCCTCTGCACCTTTTTTAAGGCATTTGATACCCAACAGTCACACACACGTGCCCAGCAGTGTTGGCTGCATTGGCACACTCATCCTGCACGCTGTGGGCAGTGTCTGTGCAGAACACCAGCTTTAACTGCTGCTGTAGGGCCCAGCCTGCACATCCACACACGAGGGTGCAGCTTTGTGCTGATCTCCCCCAGCTGCACACACAGCCAGGCCTCTGAGCTGGGCTGAGGGAGCCCACATGGAGCCACCTTCTCTTCATTACACCAAGATACTGAATTAATAAAGGTTAAACTTTACTTTCTCCACCCCATGAGAGGCAGGGCCAAACAAACCTGCACTGTACACTAGAACTGATGGAGCAGCAGAGAGGGGACAGGTTATGAGAGCAGATAATTTGCTTTTCATCCTTGGGAGAATGCACAGATAAGGCAAGACATAGCCCATACTGAGAGTGGGCTACTACACCAAAAACATCCTCAACACCCATTGCCAGCCTGGCTTCTCCTTGCACTGCACCAACACTTGCTCRCTCTCACTTGCCCTGAGCTTTGGCAGCTTTCAGGTTCTGAATCTGGAGCGGATTCAAGCAGCAAAAGGAAAATCTCAGCAAGGTGGCAGCAAACAGCCAGCCAAAACAAATGAGAASGGGTTAGGAAACCTCAAGGGGAGGTTCATCTTAGGGAACAGAATCAATCACCATGGCATCAGCAGCGTGGTCCCCTGGCCCTCCAGGAATMAACTCTTTCCTGAAACTTGCAGGAGAGTGAGAGAGAGAGAGAGAAGAGAAAGCTTGGACTTGATGATCTCTGAGGTCTTAGTTTCTAACCTTATTGATTATTTGATTCTATTATACATATTTATATATATATATAATATATATATATGTTTCTTGCCATTAAAGTATAAAATAGGAAACTGCTGTGAAGATTTCTTCACTAATACCAGGACTACAGCAAACTAAGCCAAGACTTGCTCCAAGACAAGCAGCATTCTGACCTAGTATGAATGCAGCACACAAGGACAATTCTCATGRTATATACTTAGAAAACTGTGCAATTCCTCTGGGTCTAAAACTGACCAACTGACCATATGGCACAAAACCAATCATAGTCCAGATTATCTTCAAGGGCAGGATTAACTTTCTGTGGGAGTCTGAAGCTGTCTGTGCCACATTTGAAACAGAGCAGTGAGAATCTCAGTTRTGTGACCCTGGCAAGGGTGGGGGAAGCATATGAATCAATCAACACCAGCTCTTCTTTCCCAAAGGAATGTGTTTGGTGATGCTGGATGAGCAGGCATCAAGTCCTTTCCTGCCTGTCATGGGAAGAGGAGCTCACTTGTGACCCACAGCACCYTGTGGTGCCAGGGGCCCTGTGCTATCAACTGTGTGGCCATAAATGTCCATTACACAGACATTCAGTTTGGGGAATTTACAAACAAAAGAGACAAATGGCTAAAATAATGTATTTATATAGTGATCGTATGGTTTATGAGGTATTCGTTTACTATAGATTAACTCTAAGTTCTGGGAGAGGAATTTGAGTCTGACCAAAAAATATAACAAACAACTAAGTGCTTTGCTACTGCAAAGGAAGCCTTGTGAAGTGAGAGCAACTGCTGTATGACTATGTGAGATGTAAGGAGTTCTTTCTTAAAGACAGCATTTCATTTTAAAAATTTCAGATGCTTAACAGTTGCCCTTCACCATTTTAAAGTAATGTCAGAGGAGCAATACAGCTAAAATGAATGTATACCTCACTGAAACTAATGGGGTTAACATGGCATTGACAAGASAGGGTCTGACCTTCAGAGCCTTTTTTCAAGGAACATTATTGACTCCATTTAAAAGCTGACTAACAAGCAAGCACTCTCTCTGAAATAGCAGGGTCAGATTTCAAAGCTGTGTAAATCTGTTCACCATACCAAGAGGAGACTTCAGTATTACCTAATAAAGGTCAGATCCCGTGGTTGAAGGGTTTGTGCAGACAAACAGCAGTGCTGATGATGCCCTGGSTCTCTGCATGGTCCAGAGTGAGAATGGGGACTTGGGGCTGGAGGCGAAGGAGGCTCAGGCTCAGCCCTGCAGTGCTGAGCTGCTCATCCTCCCACAGGAGGTGCTCAGCCTGCACTGCCCTCTCGGCCGCAGGCGCAATTTCTCRGCATACCAAATTATCCACACAGGAAAGCAAATGCAACTGGCTGACTCCAAAAGCTCCTGTTCATTTTAACTGGCTGGTTACATTCCTTCAGAATARGAAAACCAGCAGTGTAATTCTTTTTTCATCTCAGCTGGTTAGCTTCACACGGTACCAGGGCAGTGAGAGTCCCTGCCTGTCCCACAGCTTGTTCTTGGCCACGCCACAGCACCAACCTGCCCCTCTTAGCCCTGGCAGCCAAGGGTGAAGGAGAAAGAGCAGAGACACCACCAGGAAAATTTTCCCAGGGCCATAGGCTGAGCAAGCCAAAAGTCTGTACTTCAYGAACACATGCAAAGCACATTCATCACTTTAAAGCATCGTCCAAAACTTCTGACACCACAGCGCAAGATTTTGGAAAGTCTCCATATTTATCTTCCACCAGCAAAACCACCARAGTCAATCCAAACTGACTGAAATTCAACATTTATGGAACCTTCTAATGTAAAGCCAGCCATCACTGATGGTCACTTTTGATTTCAATGCCATGAGTTCAGACAATGCTTATCAACCTTGATCCAGAACCAGGAAAAGTACAAATTTTATCATTATTACATGAGACATTACTTAAGTGTKTGTTATCTTCAATGAAAACAGTTAGCCGGAGTGAATGTCTTACAAAATCATTCAGCTACAACACTGTAGGTTTGAATCTGGAAYTGAAAACTACTAGTAACACCATGCYAGGCAATTCCAACACCAGGAAAATTAATGAACATTGCAGAGAAAGGATTCTTGGATAASAGGGAGAACTATATTAATCTTCAGCTGCTTATAGGCCATAAACAAGATGTTTTATAGACATAGCTGCAGAATTACAGTCGGGTGTAAGGAAYCTTTAAAGCCATCAGCTGGAAGCTTGGTAGCCAAACCCTGACAGCACTTGGCAGAGATGTGGGATGGGTGTAGGGCTCTCRGTGCCACCAAGTACACAGTACGTTGCCTTCACACTCTTATCCAGAAGCCTGCTCACAATCATTATTAGAAGTAGAAGAAAAAAAAAAAATAAAAGACTCCTTAAACACCATTAAACTCGCTCAGAGCTTCTTGTTCTGTTTGTTCAACACAGAAGAACTCTTTAACCTTACAGAAAGAACTGTAAGAAACCACCACTACATAAGCTCCATTTTCATGGCAAAGATATGTTTTCACATATTTTCATTTTGRAGTCATGAAGTTCACTTTTGGAATGACAGAGCAGACAAGTTTGGACAGGAGTGCCCTCCAGACAAGCTCTGCTCTCGCAGCTCGGCCGGCCGGAGCGCAGGGTGTGCTTTGCTGTTCAGGGTTTGCTTTCCAGGGAATTCTCCTCCCCAGCACGGCAACTCTGTGTGCCTGGAATGTCTTTTCCCTGTGCCATCAGCATGCAGGAGGTTTGCTATTGAGTGTAACAAATGCTGTGCTACAAACCACTGATAAAATGTAATGGTTTCCTAAGTCCCTGCAGGATGCCTACCTTAGAACACGAATACAAGAAGCACTTTAGCTGATTCACTTCATACAAGATGTATAACCCCCTAATATTAATCAATTTAACTTGTGCTCACAGAATTATTCCAGTAAGTTGCACATACAATGTCTGTGAAGACCCAGAATGAAATTAACATAAAATAGTGAGAGGTTAGAAGAGAAGGAAACTGAGGTACAGCCAGATGTTCTTGTTGCAAGAGCTATTTCATCTTCTCAATTCTTCTTCCCTGCCTAGGAGCCAGCTCCAGTCAAACCCCAGCTCCCCTGCTCCAAACACAGCTGATGCTGCTGCTCTCAGAGAATGTAACAAGGAGTGYGTGTTATTACAGACCAGTGCCACACTGGAGCCCTCACATGGTGCTAGGGGGATTATTACACAAAAAGCATCTCAGTGCCATTCCAAGACCAGAATATATTGCATCAAATTGGCTGAAAATTTTCTGGACCATGTAAGACATCCATGGAAAATTCCTTTTTTCACATCCCGTACCCTCTTCCTTTTCAACAGCCCTRACTGATGATCCTCTACTGAGCGCACACTTGCTTTTCCAGTGATTTGGATTTTGGTAACCTGTTGACTTCCCTTACACCACTGGAGGCATGTCTGCCTGCATTTCTTTCCTGCAGCTCTCACAGAAGAGTTCCTGTACTGGTCCCAGTGTCTGGTGGGCAGCACCAGGCTGKAGGGTCCCCACACCAAGCCCCCACGCTGGGCAGCAGCTCCCCCACAGCTTCTAGAAACAACATTTCTACAGAGTGACCTCATACAAAATAAAGCTCATCCTAAGAATTCAGCATCCTTACCCCTGAGGCATCCTCACATGCTCAATTCAGGTAACCCRGGTGGAAGGYAGTTCAGGACTACCACACACTTATTCCTTGGGCAGTACAGGTCACTGCAGCTGCAAGGAGTCACTTGCCCTGTGCATGGCAGCAGAAAGGCCTCGAGATCTCATCTGATGATTTTCATTATTTTTAAGATGTATAGTTTACACACAGGAACAGCTCACAKGAGCATCAACTTTTACACCTTTTAAAAGTTACTGATGCAAATCCTCCCCTTTCAGGCAACTCTTAGAACTGTTAAAAGCTTTTAAACCCAGAGCTGCTGAAGCCATAAACATTTATTTTAGTACTTGGTAATTTAAAACTATGGTCAAACAACTCTGAGCCCTTCTGAACACAGTCGGCCTCCCTGTGATTCACAACAGCACCACGAAAGCAAGCAGCACTCAGACACCAAGGGGAAGGAATTACTGCTCCGGGGTTTGTGTGAATGGCCCCATTTCTGGTGAAGGAAGGGTTGGAGAAACTGCAGCCAGAAGTGCAGCAGCATGGCCAGGCTGGAGAGGGCAGGCAGGGCTGGAGGGGACAGACAGGGCTGGAGAGGGACAGGCAGGGCTGGAGAGGGACAGCAGGGCTGGAGAGACAGGCAGGCTGGAGGGGACAGGCAGGGCTGGAGAGGGACAGGCAGGGCTGGAGAGGACAGGCAGGGCGGGAGGGACAGGGCTGGAGAGGACAGGCAGGGCTGGAGGGACAGGCTGAGAGGGACAGGGCTGGAGAGGACAGGCAGGGCTGGAGGGACAGGGCTGGAGAGGACAGGCAGGGCTGGGAGGGACAGGCGGCTGGAGAGACAGGCAGGGCTGGAGAGGACAGACAGGGCTGGAGAGGACAGACAGGGCTGGAGGACAGGGCTGGAGGGACAGCAGCGGCTGGAGGGCGCAGACAGGGCTGGAGAGGACAGGCAGGGCTGGAGAGGACAGGCAGGGCTGGAGGGGACAGGCAGGGCTGGAGAGGACAGAGCAGGGCTGGAGGGGACAGGCAGGGCTGGAGGGCGCAGGCAGGGCTAGAGAGGAAAGGCAGGGCAGCCCCAGCACGAGCCCCCTGCCCACCCTGGCCACCCAGATTCCCTTCCCACCCKACTGCACCCACCCGAGCCACTGCCACCATCTCACAGGCACCCCATCACCGCCAGAGTATCCATCCCAGGATGGAGGGAAAGCAGCAATTCCAGCAGGCAGTGACCTGCTGCAGGCAGGTGACTCTGGCAGGCTGCTGCAGGGTGCTTGGTGTGTCCCAGACACCCACACGTGGTGCTGGAGCAAGGCAGGTGGCTCCTGGGGGSCTCTGCAGCCCCCGGGCCCCTGGCAAAGGCAGGGAAGGGGGAAATGTGCAGAGGAGGTTTGCTGGCCCTAAATACAGCACAAATACTTCTTTCTCCTACCCCTCTCCCAGCCTTTGGCTGAGCATAAACATCCCCAGCACTTTGGGATGGTCATTTAGGACTTTCTGGTGGCTTTGGAAAGGAATTGGTCATCTCAAGCAGAGCACAGACAGACTGGGAACAGTCAAGAAAACATAAAACCTGCTCACACATAAGGGGATCTTTATAAAATTCCAATTACGTGCTGGCATGTTACCTAAGAATCCCTGAGAGGTAAGAGATATTGCTCGCTGTGAGGCCCGGGATAATGAAATTACAAATCCTTTCATGAGTAAGCATATGCTAGAAAGCTACGTTTATTTGGCCTACATATTTGAAACTGTTCAAAAGGTTATTGTCTCACAAAATCTGGATCAGGAATTACTACTTATACTTTCCTTTCTCTAACAAGGAGCTACATTCAGAGTAAAGGTTTTAATTCCTTGGTGATCGATTAGAATAACAGACACATTACTGCAAAGAAGTCTCATTTAAATTCTGTTTTCTGAAGGACTATCAATCATGCATACCAAAAAAATATACTCTCAGATACTTTTAAAAATAGCCAGCAAATGGAGTCCCCTCAAGAAACCTGGTGAGCCCAACAGCCTCATCTGTTCAAGTGGGTGATTAATTTATACAAAAATCTCCCCATCTTATGTTCATACTTTGTCTGCAGCATGTTTGAATTTCAGAACTGAGATTCAATGTTCTTGTTGCAAACCATGGATGGAGGTGACTTTGCATAAATAATGATTTTTACCTCAACAGAACAGGRACACGAGATGCGTTTTCAAAGGTATTTTGGTGCCATCCTAGGTTGGGCGCCCAACTCCAGCTGTATRATGGCAACAATTTGAGATTTAAACTATCTTAGTACCTCAACCCCCTGAAGGCAAGGATATCTGAAACCCCTCTGTGTTGAGTGTCCCTGTGGAAAGCCTGTCCCACGCAGGCACTGCCCTGGGTTTGTGCTGCAGGGAGGATGGGTCTGCCCTGCACGCCCCAGCCAGGTGTGAATGCTCCATCCTGTTCCACTCTCAGTCATCCTCCGCACATTCCCTTGGTGCCAGACTGAGCACAATGGATTTCCTTATCAGAACACTCCCAGCCAGCTGTAACTCCCTGTGCTGCAGCACCAACAGCCTGGAGTGTAATGCACTGTCAGCAGAGGAAGTCTGACTGCACCTCGCCAGCCACAGAGCTGTGTGTGSGACAAGAAGTGTGCTCTCAGAGGGTACTTAATGGAGGCAGGGCTGGCAGGAGCTGCAGGAACACACGTTTCTCCCACCTTGTAGACTGTACCTGCCTGTCGTGGTGCCCAGTGATTCACACTGCAGGCAGCAGCTGTTGCCTTAATTTTATGAGTAACACAGGAAGATGGAGAGCCACCTTCTTACACATCTCTGTTTATGAGATTGGCAGGTACTGGGGTTTGAAAAGAAAAGAACTCAAGATCTGAGCATTTCTTAAATTATTTAGGTTCTTAGAAGTCAGCAGACACCTGACTGAGAGAGGCTACACAGCTTTTAGCAAAMCATGGCACCCAGTGTTGGCATTCTGCATACCAGGCTCYTGCCTGCCTCACTGCACAGATCTTTGCAGCTTTAAAAAGGATCATCTAAATGATATTTTCTAACTAAAGACCACTATTCAATATGCAGCTATAGCTTAAAATACACATTAAGATAAGGAGCAAAACAGCCCCATAAAAGCCTGACACAAAAGTARTGGTAGCCASGAGCTCATYACCTGTGGTTAATATCTCTGTTTTAGAAGGAAGATGCACATYAGGAATGGGAGAAGGATGGTGGTGAGGAGGGTTTGGGCTCTACAGGGGAATTCCTGCAAAGAATAACATTCCCAGTGCAGAGCCTGCAGCTCTGAGAGGCACCCTGAAGCCCAGCCAGCTGGAAAAGCAACAGCAGGATCTGACCCAGGGCAGCTCCCAAAACACAGCCAGGTGAGRAGCAGCCATGCAGCAACATGCCCAGAGTCTCACCCAGACACAAACCCCAAAGCACTGGCACTGACCCCGAAAGCATGGCCCTAGGACAGGTCTGGACACCGGGAACTGGGCTGCTGCCTGCCTGCCTGGGGCCCCCAGCCCTGCTCCCATCCCTCACATGGAACTGCTCCCATCCCTCACATGGAACTGCTCCCATCCCTCACACGGGACTGCTCCTGGGACTGCTCCCATCCCTCATATGGGATGGAACTGCTCCCATCCCTCACACAGAACTGCTCCCATCCCTCACATGGAACTGCTCCCATCCCTCACATGGAACTGCTCCTGCGACTGCTCCCATCCCTCACATGGAACTGCTCCCATTCCTCACATGGGATGGAACTGCTCCCAGCACTGGATACAGACCCAATGGAAAGCACGAGCTGAGGAAGCAGAGAGCCAGGTCACATTTGTGCCTGCAGACTGGATTCTCTGGCTACTGTTTATTGCAGAATCTGCAAACACCTKCTGTGAGTGCACTCCTCTGTGTCATTAGGGTACGTTTGGGTTTTCCTTGCACCCTCTGCTCACGAATCCATGCCTGAGGTGACCAGGGAAGGGTGCAGGGAAGSCTGTGCACCAGCAGCTGTGAGGGCATCAGCCCCCCACATATCATACATGGGATGTTTTCATTAATAGAAATGGTTGAATTATTTKCATTTTCCCATCTAAACTAGCATCTGGCTGCCTAATGAAGTACAAAAGCCACTTTTTGTAGAATAGATAGACATTTTTAAATTTTACAGTATTTTAGTCTTCCTCTTTCTGCAAGTATCTCAAACTGCCTTATTCCCATTCGTGCTACCTCAGAACTCCAACTACCAAAGGYACCACTGAACACTATCACCCAGGGCTGTAATTCATGCTGATTCACACTTGCTGGCCCAGAGACTTTTTCTCCTCATACACCAGTCTCCTGAGGTTTATTTTTATTCCTCAGATATCCTATTTTGAGGCCTCAAAGCTCATTTCTTCCTGTTACAGAAAGGACTGGGATAAAGTAGAGAAKACAGGATTAAGCCTGAGGTAATTCAAGTAAAAATGAGACAACACTTCACCTGATAGCAAAAAACCCAAATTAACTGCAAACAGAGTTTGTTTCTGAAGGYCCATGCAAGCATTCTCCCACCTCCAGTGCTTTTTATGGTGGCAGTAAGAGGAACAAAGGGTGGGTGAGCTCAAGGAATGCTTCCAAACCCTCACTGCAGGTCTGCTTTCACAGAGTCATAGAATATCCAGGAAGAGACCAAAAGGACCATCACATGGACCTGCACATGGATCTGTCTGCCCTCATTTCAGAAATTCAAGGGCATCCTATTCCAGGAGTTTCAGAATCAGCAAACATGCAGCAGATGGGTGGGTTGGAATCTCAGCTACATCCTCAGAAGTTTCACAGGAGCCTCCCAGAAGCTTCTGCCTGGGCAGGATTCACCTGCAATAAATGCCACTCTCACATCCACTGATCTCAGCTCCCAAATTGGTGCAATTTACTCCAGGTCAAGAACAATTACCTTTATCTCTAAAAGCCACCACGGGAAAAAAAATCACCAGTCATGGAGGAGTTTAAGTGGAAAAACACCTCCACTCTGAAACATGACAGGTCCAGCTAGATCCAAACTGCTGCTGAGCCTGCCAAAACCAGAATGCAAATCATAAAACATTCACAGTGAGGCTGCTTGCTACCTGAGTTACATTTATCCAAGGAATAGCACTCTACTGCCAGAGCATGGGGAAATGGAAGAAAGTGGGAAAATCTTAACAGAATTTGACACTAAGTTCTTGAAATATATTTTAGTCAGCCCTGCCCTGATCAGGGCATTTTTAGGATGAGGAAATAGGCAATACAGAAATTAAAATTCCCCGCATTTGCTGCTCTTGCAGTAAGTGACAGGGTAAGATCAATGTTTGGAGAGAGACTGTATAAAGAGAACAGTCTCCATTAATCTCATCCCTTCCCATGGTGAAAGCACTTAATTTGCACTTTCTCAGCTGAGTAATTACCTCTGCTGTACACTTACAGCTCCTTTAGGAATGGAGTAGCTGATGTGAACACAGGGCAATATGACAGATAAAAACAATGCTAAAAAGAAGAAAGAAAACCAAACCACAAAATTAACCTTTCCTGAGCACCAAAGTGTTCCATGTTGTTTCCACCATTAGATTACATATGAACCAGGAAAGATTTGGGAGATGAAAACTCAGCTACATATAAAACCAAAGTGAGATATGTAAAATACAAGTAATGAAGCCAAGTTTTTAACCAAAGACATCAGGACCCAAGCACAGCAGAATTCTGGGGCCAGGATACAGCTAAACAGTAGGAACAAATGCAACAGCCACCTAACTTGGGCTGAAAGCCTCTCTGGAAGCTCACAAACTTTCCTAAACTCTGGGGAAAAAGAAACACTAAACAAAACATAAAAATCAATCTAGAATGGCTGRAGAGTCACAGAAATGTACCCCAGAGCAATCTGCTGAGAGCTGGTGGAACAGAACCCTGCACACTGCCAGAGTGGCTGCAGCCTCATTAGGGAACAGCACAACAGTCCCACAGGCTCTGAAAATCAGGGGACTGACGTAGTTTACACCATGCTGACAATTCCTGAAGGGAGAAAAGAAGTTGTTTGGCAATTCTGGTAGATTTTGCCATTTTATAGCTGGAAATGCATGCACAAAATTTATGTTTTCGTTCTGTATCTGTAGGCAAGAATAATTTTTCTTTCAAYTCTGACTAGTATCTTCACTCCCCCTCCACCACTGGCTCAGAAGTCACTGAAGACACAAGATGTATGTGTTTTATTACTTGAAACACATGGAGCTACTCCCATGAATCACAACCACGTCCATTACAGCAGCATAACGAGTGGAAGCACTGCTGTCCCTAGGCACGAGCGCTGGTCATGGCAAAAGAGAGCCCTCATTTATGAGAGGGTGCTGCAGTTCCATACAGATCTTCCACCAATATTCCTGATGGGAATGGTGGGGCAGATCAGGGGCCGCCTGTCCAGGTCCCAGCTGTCAGTGACTGTGGGCGGTGGACATGGTTTGGTGGCACCAGTGCGGGCTCCCAAAACATGCAGCAGCTTCGTGCAGCCTTGGAGCTGCAGCATCTACAGCCAGTCAGAGAGTTCTGTGCTCCCATGGGACATTTATTTCTCATTTCTACCTCTGCAATATTTAAAGGAAATCACAGGTATCTCAGCTAAGGGGAAAATGGCACCCAGTGATTCCCAAGCCTGCTTCTGCCAGCTGAACGATTCGTGCCTGACATGCCATCCATCACATCTTGCTCCAGGCACCTCAACCTAATCCATCCCCCAACGAGACCTGTCTCAGCCYAGCAGTTCCTGGGAATCACAGACTGCAAATCACCCAAGCAGACTCTAAAATTCAGTATTTAGTTCTGGTGCTGAACAGTTTCACCCCAACAGACTTTCTTAAACSCTCTCATTGAAAGTTTCAGGGTGCTCCACCCATTTATCCTTTTTTCAAAGAAGAAGAAAAGCCAATTTTATTTTAAAAAAATCTTCTTTAAAGTTACATCAGGAAACAGGTTATTGTGTGTCAGTCCTAATTCAGGCCCATGTATCATGCACAGCCTTGGTGCACAGCTCAGATTTTGAGGGAGGCTGAAGCAAATAAAAGGGAAGTCAAAGGAAAAGAAAAAAYCTGCCATCTCCGTCCATGGACGTGGCACACTTTCTGTTTGAACAGCCACGGGGTGCTGTGTGTGTTGGGACTTAAGAGTCTGAGCTCCAAATCTGCTCTCCTCCTCCCATCTGCCTTAAACTTCTCCAGGAGATGGACTGGACAGCTCAAGATTTACGGGCTACTGACACAGCCCAGGAGAAATGCCACTGCCCAGGGACTCATCAGTATTCTCTGCAAGCATCCTCCAGCTGAGTTTTGGGAGAACATTTTGTGCCACGTCTTGAAAGAGGAGGTACTGCTCTTGATTTGATGAAAAATGAATTGGAAATATGAGCTGTATATGTGCTAATTTACAGCGATGAAGTTTGCATTCATTACAGTAATGAGCATTGCATAAAGTGTATAATCAACATTCCCTGCAGATGTCAAGAGGAATCCAGAGGCAGYGAGGAAACACGTACACTTGCCACAGCTGATAATAAACATCATAAACTTCCAGCCCCATGAAAACATAAAGAAAGAGAGAGCCCTTTTTCTCCCTACTAGTCCTCAGGGGTATTTGAGTGTATCTCTCGAGTTCTTGAACTAATGAGCTTAGACAGCCTTTCAACCATGAGATAAATATTACAAGTGCTCTAAATATTTTTATTTAGAAAGTGAAAGCACAACTGTTTCACTTCCTTTCCAGAAGAAGACAAAAGCTACAAATGTGATTACACTGAGTTGGTAACTGGAGATAAATAATTAAATCCTTCTATGCAGAGGAAGAGGTTTCTTTAACATCACAACAGAAGTTAAAAGTCATTGAAGAAAAATGCKAGAGTTTAATAAGTCATCATCTGAAATAAAGTTAAAATACCAGAAAACCCCATCCACTGTCTGTGAAATCAAAGCAAGGGGGGCAACAGTGAAATGGTACCTGTTCTGTGAAATGGAACACAAACCACCTCCTGAGAGGACGGAAGAAAGGCTGGTGGTGGTRTGGTTGATTTCAAGGCCATGTGCAACAATAAGAACAACACAGCAGAGGATGAGCAGCAATGTTACCACGAGTAAGAGTTCTCCAGACACCCACACCGGAGTTGTTCTTACCTTCTGGCAGCCTGGGGTTAGCGTGGATGGAGTTGGGGTCCCCGTCCTCCTCGGGATGGTACCGGTACAGCGTCTGCGACTGCTTTGGGGAGGACTGYCTGCGGTCTTCCTTCAGAGCAACAGGAGGAGAGGTTGTTGCACTGAACTTCACCTTGGGGAAATCATTCCCCTCAAGGCCTTCATGGGATGATCTTGCTGCGCTCGGCTCTGTAAAGTTCACCTCTTTCAAGCCCTGATACATGCTACTCTCTGGCTCTTCCTTCCTGGCATGCTTTTTCATTTTAGAGTGGGGGGCTCTTTCTTGCTCGTGCCTCTCTTTGTTCCCTTTTGGCCTCCTCTCCAACTCCTCCAGGTGCTGGGGTGCCTCGGTGGTGGCCGTGGTGTGCTGGGGAGGAGTCCCGGTGGTGGCTGGTGCCTCCTTGCGCGTCGGCTGCTGGAGGGAGGGTGCGGTGGTGCGGGGCAGCCTGCGGCGCTCGCCGCGCTCCGTGGCGCCGCGGGCCTCGGCGGGGCCCCTGGGCACGGGGGTGGTGCCGGGTGCCGCCGTGCCCTCGGTGTGGGGGTCAGCCAGGGCTGGCACCGAGGGAGCCACGCTGGCCGCCAGGTAGTCATAGTCCTCACCCTGCTCCTGGCTGAGGCTCTCGTGCTCCAGGTGGGACGAGTAACTCCTGTACTTCTTTGGAGACTCCACCTGGGRGTTGTCTCCCTCGGAGGCCTCCTGGTCGTAGCTGTAGGGATCGTCGTAGTGCCGCTCGGGCTCGCCGTCCTCYGCGTCCCCCGGGCTGGCCGTGTTCAAGGGGAACGTGTCGCAGTCCGGCAGCTGGTAGCACATCAGCTCCCCGCCGGCGTTGGGGCAGTGGCAAACCTTGCAGGGGGGCATGTGGAAGGTGTGCCCCGCCACGTACTTCTGTCCCTCGTGCAGGCAGCCGATGCGGCCGCACTGGGGACACCCGTCCGCCGGCACCACCGCGTCGATGCAGTTCGGGGGCAGCTCCGGGCACAGCATGAACTGGCAGCTGATCTTGCCCCCTCCCTTGGGGCACGAGCACTCGGTGCTGCCGAAGTCCACGAAGTAGGACTGTCCCTCGGGCACCTTGCCGTTGACGAAGCCCACGTTGACGCAGTCGTAGTACTGGTAGCCCTCGCAGGTGCAGCCGTGCTGCAGGCACGTGGCGCAGCACTCGCCGGGCTCCAGCACGTCCTCGATGCAGTTCTCCAGGGCCTGGCACTCGGCGCCCGTGCAGTCCCTCTGCGCCTGGCTGCCGCCCGAGCACAGCAGCACCAGGAGCAGGGCGTTCCAAGGGCTCTGCTGCCAGCTCCGGGCCCGGGCCATCGTCTTCCCGAAGGAACGCGGCTCCGCTCCAACCTCGCACGTTCAGCCTTGGCTGCTCTCCTGGAAGGCTGGGGCTTCAGCTCCGAATCTGCAGCGGCCTCCTAAGTTACCTTTTCTCATAGATCCTGGAGTTATGAAAGAAAACTCTGTTAAAGACTACACTCAGCACATATCCTGTTAAACATTAGAGGTCTTTAAAAGTTGGGATGAAATCCAACATCTGGAAACCTAAGGACAAAAATTAATCATAATGTCTTCCAAGCATTAGAGGCACTAAGTTTGGAGCTGGATGCTTCCCCCACCCCTGTTCTGAAAAGGAAAGGAAGAAAAAATGGTTGTGACTGCTCTGTTTTGAATCTGTTGACAAAACATATATATTTCAATAAAAGGAAGGCCCTTCTTTATACTTCAATGCCTTTTTGTTAATCTTTCCAGCTAAAAAGATTTTTTGGCAGAGCATAAGTAAATACACTGTTCTTCCTCTCCAGATATCAGCTTAAGATAATTATTCTTTATGTTTTAATTACAAAGACTCAAATCTTAAGGAATTTTTATAGACAAAACTTAGCCTTGGGACGTGAGAATTTGTCTGTACARATGTTAACTCAAAATCTGGATTTTTTCTGCCTCCTTCCCCCACTGAGCAATCTCTTGCACTTCAGTCTTCAGCATTAACAGTTATTTCTTTGCTCCAGCAGGGCTAAAATAGAACTTCTTTGTGTGTTGCGGTTACMTTGTGGTTACACATCATACAAACTATCCTGTAATACATATTAAGGGCCGGATTCTCTGCTCACAGAGGTTGGCACAGCTCCACAGCAGGACTGTGGTGCACAGAGGGATTGACTCCAACTTCACTGGAGGACATTTACAACAACTGAGGGTGTGCCACCATTGGCAACCACTTCTTTTAGTTTTGACAATACCAGCAGTACTTTTTAGTGAATACTAAATACTATACTATACCATGAACACACAATATACATCTATACATACATGAACTGCCATAAGAGCACTGTTAAAATGCCTTGAAGAAGAGAAAATGGTTTGCTTTCTAATTACTAAGCCCTTTGAGCATCAGAAAGTTCTAGGGTTAATCAGCTGTTGTCCTTTATATCAAAATTCTGCTCACAAAGCTACACAATTAACATGGAAAACCACTTACAACAACAAKAAAAAATTGCCTATAGAAATTTTATAGAACCTGATTATTTTCCCAGGACCCCTCCCATCATCAAAAAAACAACAACCCTAAAACATTTATCTAGGGGGTAAAATACAGCCACATCACCCAGAACAATGAACCACACACGCAACAGGAGTTGTGCCAGAAAATCCATTCAGAAAGATTACTTCTCCCATTCAAAGGTGGCTTCCAACAAGTCTGCTCAGTCCCTCTGGCAAGAGGCCAGGCTGTGGGAAATGCCTGCCTGTTCTGATAAGATAGGGGCAAACCGTGCTAAGAATTTCCACAGTTCTGCCCTGGAATCCCAATTACTTCAGTACCTTATACAGAGACAGAATTCTTACAAATGTAGGTTTCCTACTACTAATTTGAGTATATTAGCTGAGTGTGCTAAAGGAGAGTGACTGAAAAATAAATTTGTCAGAAAATACAATAATGGCTTGGAACAATTTCACTTTTTCAAAATCTCACTGCTCTCAAAACCASGCTATTTCTCATGAAGGAGAATTTTCAATATGTGGTGCTGAAATTAATTCCTCAGAACGTAGKCTGGGAATTAATAATTTATCCTGCTTTCAGCAGCTTTTCCAGGTAATSCAAATTTGTAATTGTTACATTGCTTTAGCTGGGAAATAATGAATGGGAGAACAACTACAGAGGACTTCTGTAAGGGGCTCACAGTAGGATTTTGTCACATCCCCTCCTGTGGTACCTCCTGGCTGTGATGCCTCCATGCAAACCCCATGGGGAGGCAGCTGAGCTCAGCTCTGCCCTGGCACATTCCCTTTTTCACATCAGGCTTCCCAGAGAGCCCCAGCACCCAGAATGGGCCGTGTGGCTGTCAGAGACACAGGTGTGGCAGCCTCAGTGTGCAGGAGGGCAGGGCCAGGCATCACCTGTGGGACAGGTAAGGGGGAGCTGGTGTGATCACCCCTGCCCAGCCAGCCTGTGCTGGGGCACAGCCCCGGGTAAGTGGTGCCCCAAAACGCTCCCAAAAGAAACCCCTGTGCTGAAGCAAGAGGCAGAGAGCAGTCATCCCTCGCAGGGAGAGTGTTCAAGGACAGCTGAGGGTTCATCACAGGACAGTCCTGCTTTGGAGAAAGGAGCTGCTCCCCTGTGCTGTCACCCCCTGGCCCCCTCACCCCCACARGTTTCCATCCAAGGGTTTGTTTGCTTGCCTGGGTCACCGCCAGTCCTCCCTCTGCTCCCATCCTTGCTCCCTTGCCTCTCACACTCTCTGCTCCATGCCCTGCTCAGTCCCCCCATGCCTTCCTCTTCCCACCATTTCCACATCCCTCAGCATCTGGGTTTTCAGGCTTAACTGATAAGGCTGAAATCCTTATAAGCCCTTCCTCCATGAATGACACCACAACCTTCCCTTTCCTCACCTCAGGCTCACTTTCCTTCCTCAGAGGCTCCTTGGTTTTGGTGCAATGACTCCAACAAAAAGTATCTTTTCATTCCTTTAAACCACTGCGTTTCCCTGTGCTTTCTCCATCTGTTTCCCACACCCATCACTCCCCCCAAACCATAAACTCACTTATCAAAGAAACGGCCTCTCCTTCAGGCACAGGGAGAACCATCTTTGAGGGAAGCACAGACAGGGCTGCTGAGCCCCACTGAGCCCCCATCCCTGCACACAGAGCRGTGCTCCTGCCAGCCCCCACAGCTGCTGTGCTCCACCTCTGGGCCCCTGCCCTGCCCCAGCACTGCAACGATGCTCTGGAGACAGCAGCTCATTACTGGGGAGAGGCACCAAAAGCTGGAGCTGTAAATAAAGGTCTCTGAGCCAAGAGGGTAAAAACAATAAATACACTAGCTCTGTAGGACAGGGGAGTTTWATACCAGCAGATGTTATTGCAATAATTTGTTTCCATTAACTATTTTAATGCTTTCCTTGATGTCCTTTTAAACAACTGGGGCAATACACAAGGGCTCCACTAAAATGAGAATTGGTTCTTTGTACTCTCACCAATGTCCTTCACCCACTCTTACCAATGTCACCGACCTTTGCTGTTCCATTGAATGACAAATTATACCCTGCACACCTAAAATAAAAGTCTTTCAAAGGCTCTGTTTAAAGCTTTACAGAGATCTACAGCAAGGGAACCATGTGCCACCCATGCCAGCCCTCATGCACTGCTTCATGCCCAGGAGAATTCCATTCATGTCCACTGTGGAATTGCCTAACCTGTATATCCTGCTCTGCTTTGGTTCAAGGGCTGACCCTGTTGGCTTTACTGGGTTTTACTGGGCCATTTTTAAAGAAGTTGCCATTCCTGTGCTCATAATACCTCCTGAGCAAGCAGGAGTGCCCGTGCAAGAGAGGGCAATGCTCTGGACTGAGAGTGAGTCTCTCAAATTCTACCCACATAAACATGTGAGGTAAACCAGCGGTAAATGGAGGATGGTCCCAATGCTGCAGTTCCTTATGCCTCCATTCCTTCTTTAAAAAGTATGCCTAGGAAAGGCAGAGTAAAGACACTTTATGGAAAACCAGCTTTAAAAACAGTCCAAATAAGCATGAACTGCAGGAAAGCATTTTCATGGGAAAGGAAAGCAGATGAACCCAGTATCTGTGTGATGGGACAGCCAGGGCTAACAGCAGCAGCCATCAAAATTGTAACTAGTCCTGGCTGAAAAACACCATATTCCTGTCTCCTGGCAGGGGAATAAAACAAGATTTCAAGATGCTTATTTCAATTCGGTTTAGGGCCAAAAAGTTATAAATTTTGACATTTTTTCAAAACAATATACTCCAAGTGATTTACTTCATTCAAAGCCATAACATAAAACCAAAAGGAAGAATGTTGACTTGATTAAAATTGTTCAGTCGTATTACTCTAAAATGTTGATGAAACCAGTGTGTTCCCACAYAAGATCTAGACATTTTAAATGTGCAAGTTCTTTAAATTAAGAGGAGCATTTTATTGGGAGATTCTTTTTCCAGATGGTTTCATTTCAGTGCTGAACCAGAAAGCTTATTTTAGGTAAGCAGAGGTGACAGGAGGCACTCTCCTTCAAAGATTTCACCCAAAGACAACGTGTCTGTGTGAAGGGTGCCCCAGAGACATACAGAAGGTGGGCACATGTGGAAGAGATGCCACAGGAGCAACACAGGAGCATTCTGTCWAATGTTCACTGAACAAAAGGAGACAGCCCTTTATAAACAAAAAGCAGGAAAGAGAATAAATCCAGTGCACTGTAGGAGAACCCACTGATTTCCATCTTTAAGATGTACCTGCAATTTCACCAGCTGCAGATCCCTGTGAAGAGGTTTTGACAGAACAATTCTCTCTGTCCCACCTCTCAGTCCCTCACTAAATTGCCATGTTTGAGGAGGACAGGAACAGAAATGCTGGTTTGATCTGTATCTTCTGCTTTTGAGAGTGAGCAGGGCCAGCTGCCAGGCTGATGTCAGAGCAGAAGGTGGCAGCCATCTGTGCAATCCCTCCCGTGCTGGGTACTGGGAGCAGATGCCCTGCTGGGTGTAGCTGGGCTAGCAGCCCCTGAGCCTGCCCAGGAATTCACACCTAAGGTTCAGAAAGAAAAAACCCTGTGGGAAAGCCAGCGCAGGGCTGGCACTCACCGCCTGTGCACAATGCAAGGTTATCAGCCCGCAGAGCTGCCATGAACATTCTCCTGCTTCCCCAGTGCCAGACAGCTGAAATTGGCCCTGCAGGCTCAAGCTGTACYTGAGCAGGGACCAAACACAGCCTTGCACTGTGCTGGGGAATCTTTTGGTGATGCTGAATCTCTCTCACAGCGGTGAAAGCTCTGCAGAAAGCAGGGCAGCAGGCATGTGCACGCCCGTCCTGAGGAGCAAGGGGAATGTATTTCCCCAGTCCAAGCATTTTCACACCTCTCCCCAGCCAGAGCTCCGGGCTGCTGCAGCTGCCAACAGCTCTCCCTGCCTGCGGTCACAGTTTAGACTGAGGGAGGAAGAAGGGAGGAGACGGAAGGAAACAACAATTTTAAAACAARCCCTTTTAAATGCAAGAGAAAATGGAAATTTGTCAGAGCATTTCAATCTTGTATGAAAACCAGAAAAAAAACCCTAAACCCAGTAAGTCCTGACTGGGCTGTGCCAGCCCATGGATTAGATCTTCCTTTCACACCCTCTCAGTCCGGAAACTGGTGATCTCAGCAGGCGCTGGAAGGGATGGCTGCTGGAAGGGATGGCTGCTGGAAGGGATGGCTGCTGGAAGGGATGGCTGCTGGAAGGGATGGCTGCTGGAAGGGACTGCTGCTCTCCTCGCAGAGGGAACTGCAGGGCTATTCACCCGGAGGATGAATGAAAAGGGAGAAGTGTTTCCATCACTGCTCTTATGCAACATTCAGGCCCAGGGCTCATCATCTCTGCCTGCAAATTATGGAATCTGAGCTGAGCTGAGCCCCTGTGTTGGGCAGAAGGAGCAGAGGGGCAGGATGAACCTCAGGGTAAATCCCAGTCCAACAAGCTGCTTTTTGTTATTGAAAGTAAAGCACTCTGGAGTTGTCAACACTCCGGTTCTTGGCTAAACAAGCCTGTGCTCAGGAGTTTTGCAGGCAGTTTTCCTCAGCTTTGTTTTCAATAGGAAATCAGTTATCATTAACCCCCTTTTCATGGAAAAGCTTTTAAAAATGGACATTTGGGAGTCTGSAGGATTTTTACACAATTCAACAGTGAACTCAAGAGGAGACTAACAAGAAGAAAGCAGGATGGGATCAAAATTCACGCAGCCTCCCGAAAGAACTCTGATAAGAACTCCCTTCCCAGCAGAAGTGCCCTTGGGCAGAGATGCTCCAGAAGCTTCCCAGGACATTCCCCATGCTCAAACCCAAACAGGAACCTGACATGCTGCAGTAATGGGAAAGCATCACCCGAGGTATTTCAGCTGAAGTAGCCAAGCATTAACAGAAGTGACCAGGCAGCTCAGGGACTTATTCTTCCACAATGTGCAGGGTTTGAAGGCTTTCTGAAGTCCCAGAGCGCAAAGGCAGCCTTTTCCCAAGGGAATGACAGAGCCAGGGAGGGGAGAATCATGTCTTGGGGCTATTGTGTCAGTGCTCCCCTTCAGCCCAGCCCAGCACAACAGGGCAGGTACTTGGATTCCAGAGGAGTGAAATTCTSTGTCATTGGGAGTCGCCAGTYCAGCAGATCCAAAGTGACTCAGGYGGAGCACAGCAGCTGCCCAGGAGCCAGAGAGGAACGGCTCACATGGGACATGGGGAGCTCAGCACAGGGACCAGAGCAGCAGGGACAGGTCCCAGGACTCTGCCTGGATTCCCTGACAAACCCACCATGCGGATCCTTGACAAACCCACCACGGATCCCTGACAAACCCACCACGGGATCCTTGACAAACCCACCACGGGGACCCTGACAAACCCACCACGGGATCCCTGACCAACCCACCACGGGATCCTTGACAAACCCACCACGGGGACCCTGACAAACCCACCATGGGATCCCTGACAAACCCACCACGGGATCCTTGACAAACCCACCACGGGGACCCTGACAAACCCACCATGGGATCCCTGACAAACCCCACTGGGTTCCTGACAAACCACCACGGATCCCTAACAAACCCACCAGCGGATCCCTGACAAACCCACCATGGGCCCCTCACAAACCCACCATGGCCAGGTTCCTCTCTGGACAATGCACAGGATGCTTAGCAAGTCCTGACAGCTGGGCCAGGGTCACAGCTCTGCTGCAGAAGAGCCAAATCTCTTATACTGGAGTTGAAAATAAATGTGTTTGCTATTGATACACTTTTTTTCTCTTCTTTTTACATCACCAAGTTTCAGGTGACTATATATACTCCTCAAAAACACAATTAAATAATCCAGCTATTTCCACACCAGCCAAAGAAATCTGGGAAAAGATTAAAGCAAACTCAGCAACAGCCACTCAAAAATGTTTCCCAAGGCACAGCCAACAAAAACTTGTCAAAGCTCATAAGTTATGAACTAATTTGCACAGGGAGAGCTCTTTTGGCAGCAGGCAGGTCCCAGAGCTCCACAGCACCCTGAGCAGCCACACACATGTGGAGACAACCTCGTGATGGGGCAGCACAGCTCCCAGGAACCAGCACCAGCACCAGCTCTGGGCTTGGGTGAGCACTGTCAYTACTGGAGGCTGCTCTGATAAGTGAATAGAGAATTTTTTCTCATTTATGTAAAGACCTGCACTCCTCTCTTCCCTCTCAGGAAGGAACAAACCCCTAGTTTCCAAGATGTTCCCCACTATTTAGATATTTACCATTTCCCAAAACTAACCCAAGCACAACCCCTGCACAATCTCACAGCCATGCCCCTCAAATACATCCTTTCAAGATCCTGGAGTAGATTTCTCTTTCTCTGCTTCCTTCCTCRAACCTCCCTGCAGGATGCTCCAGCCCCCTGCCCCTTCCCGCAGTTCTACAGAGCTCCCATGTGCAGGGCTGCAGCGCCTCTCACCAAGGAAAGAGCCTGCTGCAGGGACAGCGGCATGCAAAACCTGAGATGCCACTCCCATTCCCCTCTGTGATTCCCTCTCCCCGTTTCTCCTTTCCTCCATGAAAGAACTCTGATACTACTTAGAACTCTATGTAAGCAGCACATTTACGTTTTGCATTTGTTTCTTTTTTGTAATCCAGTCTCCTGTTTGCACTTTGWACCCCACTGCCCCCTAAGCAGTGACAGTAATACAGACCTTTTGRTGGGAAATGCGTTGGTTGGAACATCTGAGCACTCCCTACCTATTTCAGGCAGCTCTTTCCAAACAGTTCAAACAGAAAATTCCCCCACCCCCATCTAAAATCCAAATTAGGCCAAAGAAAGCCTACTATTTAACTGACAGCTTAGCAAGTGGCCTTTCCTGCCCTGTGCMCTGCCATGTGGCAATTTGGAAATAATTAAAAATGGTTTTCATCCCGGGAAGGCTGAAGGGAGCTGCCAGGCAGCCTTGCACAGCGTACCTGTGAGCCAGAGCTGCCTCCATCGTCTGAACTCCAGCTTCAGAACGGAGGAATGGATCTGAGACCCTCCAGAGGAACTCAGAGGGGTCTGCTTCAGTCTGACAATTAATTCCAAATCAGTGTCAAAACAAAATGTCAATACAGCAAGTTTGCAGCAAATAATTTTTTCGTAATTGCGTCCCGACTTTGTCACRATCATGATTAATGGTGAAAGTCRAGCTGTTGGGCACTGAAAAATACCCAGTTACTGAATCTGGTTGAGCATCTGACAAAATACATGATTTTTTYGTCTGAAGAAGAAAAGGAACTCAGACTTGTTTCAGCATTCCTGCACATGCCTTCTCAACCTCCATGGACTGCAGACAAGAACATATCTGGAGTATGGACTGGACATACCATGAGGCATATTGCCAATTATAAATTAATAAAATCCAGAAAAAGCAACAGTGATCATTCCCTGGGAACAGTTTCCTCTCACATGGTGACAAAACAAAGTCCATATCAAGGTTATTATATATAGCAATTAAATTCTTCAGCTAAAACAAAACTTGGTTAAAATGTTTTCATTGAAATGTTGGTTAACACAGGCATTAAACAAATGGAAATCAAAGCCTACAATTTGTTGAGTACTTTGAAAAGTTTTAATGCAAAAAAAAAGTGCTGGAAAGAAACCTTCAATTTTTCCTCATGAATGAAAGTAAATCCCTGTAAATGAAGCTGCATCTATCACACTGCTAATCAGTCAGCAGCCACAGATGTAATCCATCAATCCCAAGTGCTGCTGCACAAACTTTCCATAAAAGATAATGGAATTAATWTGGTTTGGTGGGTACCAGACTGAAAAGGAAAGAAGCCRGCTCTGCTATTCCATCTCGGAGCCCATCATGCAGAGACAACAATAATTCCAGGTGGAGCTTACAGAAGTCACACGAGCATGGCCCCATCTTCCACCTCGGGTTTATCCTGCACTTTTGCCTGCAGCAGATGTGGAGTCCTGTATCTTGACTCCCTTCCTTTCACAGGAACAGATCCAAACTGTCCAGGGGGTAACCTTAATTTGCAGAATAATTTCCTGGAGATTGAAGCACGGGTTTTTCCTGTTCCTGCACAGAACCCCAAGCTGGCACACTCAGTGATAGTTTGCCAAGTGTCCAAATGCACTGGGACAGCTTCTGCCCTCAGATGCACATGTGCACTTCTCGTGTTCAGAACAACTTGTGGTTCTGTACCATATTCAATCTACAAACCAGAATGAGATTAGAAAAGCAAGTCTTGTGTATTTTGTAAATTACACATGACATTTTCTAATATACCACAGGAAGTTACAGTGATCTGCTGGGTAAGCTTGCAGCCCAGACTCTTGAATACTTTAATTTACTGATCATCACCCAATACAAGTAAACGCACGATCACTTGCAACCACAGGTGGAATATTCAAAACAGAAATCCAAGCAAACCAGATGATACTGCATTAACAAAAAATGCTGATTGAATAATCGTATACGTTACCTTATAGACACACATAATTTAAACAAGAATACTTTTCTTCCTTTATCATCATCTTGGTTTTGTTGAACACACTGACAAAACAGTAAATTCAATCTGATTTTCATCACAGCAAACAATACTCCAGCTAAAGTAGTATTGACTAGTACAAACAATTTGTTTGGTCTTGGCACATTAAAATACATATTTATGTTTTGGTCAATGATCTTTTGGAAGGGAAGGAAACTATTTTATTTTCCAGCTGAGGAAATCCTATAACTGTAAAGATAATTAATACAAGGGGAAGTAAATAATTAGTACAAGGGGAAATAAATAATTAGTACAAAAGAAGAAGAATGAGTTTGTAGTCCCTCCTTCCACATTAGTTATGTACAGTCCAGCACATGACTGAGAAGGAAAATTAAGATGGAAAAGTTACTAACWTGAGAGATGAAATGAAATTTCCCAAGAGTAGAGAATATTCGGTGTTTAAAACAATGAAAGAAGGACAAAAACCCCACCAAGGAAAGCAGAGGGGGTGCAGTGGGAGGAATGTCAGCTTTCCAGACTCCCCTGTCAGTGCTCCCCGAGGCTCTCTGCGGCGAGAGGCACCTGCAGAGAGCCTTCCTGTGGCACGACCCTGCCTCACCCCGCCTGATGGACACGCTCTGGCAGCCCAGCCAGACGTGCACACCCAGCTGACTGAGCTGGAGCCTGCACGGGGAACATTTCCACTGGGTTTCAGTAATAAACCATACATCGAATTGGAAGGCTCAATTCCGACAGCAAGGGGCCTACACCACGGTCCTGGGCATCCCAAGTACAAAGAACAAGAACAGAACAAAGAGGTCCGTGAGTTTAACTTCTCAGAAGATCACTGGTGCTGTTTAACATCAGTTTTCTAGAAGTCACCTCGCTGATGAGGTTCTCTACAATCAGTGGAGGGCTGGGTAATTCTCCAGAGGGCAATTAATAAACTGTTTGGGATGGATGCATTGTCCCTTTGCTCTGAGKTTTACCACAAAATTCCAGGCTGGTTTGGGCTGGAAAGGACATTAAAGATAACCCAGTTCCACCTTCCACTACCCCAGGCTGCTCCAAGCCCTGCCCAGCCTGGCCTTGACACTTCCAGGGATGGGAAGCCCACAACTGTGCACCATACAGAGACTATACATGATTTACATGATACATYCCTTAATTTTGGGTGGATAAAGCTGCAGAGCCTGTGATTTTTCACTTTGCAAAGCAGGACTCTATGGGCAATATGAACAAAGCTTACAGAATTGTAAGGAACAGAAATAAACTGAAGGGGATATTCCTTCACCAAATGTGGACCACAACAGTGCAGAGGCCAGGGAGGAGAAAGCAATCATTCCCTTGGAGGTCAACTGGGAGAATCCCAGCAGAGCTCTGAAAAAAATTATGGACTCCATCACTCCAGCACTTCCTGGTCATCCAGAGGAATGGAGAAGGAAAATGGTGCAACACCCCACAATTCTGCCAATCCTCTYTTTCACCTACAAGACAAACTTCCATGAAGGGTGCAAGGTGTGCATCCAGATGGAGATGTTCCTCTTAGTAATGTGGGGGTGGCCACATTACACATGGGCACAATAAAGACTGCCAGGATCTGGATTTTCATTGTTTCCATGCTCTTCTCAGAGAGCCAAAGCTCTATAAATCAAACAAGACATAAAAATAACGTGGTCTTGTTATACACAGCACGTGCTGACCACTCACACCCTGACCACTGCCTCCCAGGGCCTGATAAAGCAGATTTCCTGTTTGGGATGTTTCACAAAGATAAGTGTTCACCTTTAAAATAATATTAAGCAGTACCTTTCCACATTACCTTCCAATCTGTACTACCATCTCAGCCCACAGGCACTGTTCTTCCTTCAGCAGGAGATTTTGAGTTGTTTGGCTTTATCTTGTTTACTTTACACAAATGCTATTCCTTTCTTACAGATGGGTATGATCTGGTGAAGACCTGGAACATTTTATCCCATAGCAAAACTCATTCAAAAGTACCATCTGTTCTTCCTGCAGGGGCACAGTAATGCCAGAAATTGTTTAACATTCCATAAATTCAGACCACAGAATGGATAGCTCATTGTTAAAGTGAAGCAAGGCATCATTTGGAACCTGATGACAGACATTTTGCTGGGGTTTTGCCTCAAAAATAGTATCCAATGTATTATTTTTGGTTTGCTTTTAAAACTTCACATTCAACATTAAACAGCAAAGGTGGGTCACAACGTGACCTTAAGGTCTGGCTGAATCCCCACTTCCAGCAGGGTCCTGGCTAATAACTTCAGGGAGAAAGAGACTTGGGAGTGGGGCCATTGGGTTACAACAAATTCACTGCAACACCAAATTCTGCTCTCCTTGCCCCTGGCATGTGTCTGCTGTAGCTGCAGGATACACTTCCTAAGAGAACAGAATCCAATCTTCAAGTTTAGGAGCCATTAAAATATGTCTTATTTTACAGATATTGCACTTACTGCCCCCACACACAGCTCTACACTCTGCCTTTCACTGACTGGTAAGAAACCCCACGTTCATAATGGTATGACTTGCCATTTGCCATTCCTTTCCACGCACCAARGCTACAATATTTAATCAATAAAAAGGCTGGACATGAAGTCCTGCTATGAGTATGTACCATCTGAGTCAACACTGAAACAGCCTCCATTTGCCATTCATACAAGAAAACCACAGACTAAAGAAGGGGGAAAAGGAGAATTACAGCAAAAAACCCCAAAACACACACAAAAGGAATCAGTAGTGTTTAARTGGAAAAAAAAGGGCTCTGTAGAATGCTGCCCCCAGAGCGGGACACAGTGGCCCCGTGCCCAGCTCCTGGGGTTTGCTGGCCCCTGTCCCCTGTCCCCCACAGCTGTGGGAGCCGGGCTCCAGCAAATGCACACAACTCACACCCTGGGAGCAGCAACCCAGCACGGACCGTCCCAGGGACACAAACCAGCCCACAGCACTCGCACGCTCCCACGGATAGGAATGAACATCTCAAAACTCTATTATRTCAGCCCAGAAAGCTGTCATTTAAGACCCTTTATGTAAGTGTATACAATCATTGCCATGTCTCTGGGAAGCTCCCACACTGCTATYATAAATCCACAGAAGCAAAAAGCACTTTTAGCCCAGCCATTCCTAATCCTAGAGACAATGCCTATATTTTTCCATCACATCAGATCCTGGATGGTGGGGGAAGGGCAGGAGTGTGAGGAGACGGGGGAAATGCAACTTGAGAAGTGGTAAGTGTGTCAAAATCTAAATTACTTGGAGATATTTTGCAGCACAATTCTCCTTTATGCCTGCACAGCTCGGTTCATATGGCTCACATTCAGCCTGTCACAGTGAATCACTGCTACTCCTTGACTAACATTAACGAAAACAAACCTAACTTTCGCTCCAGCCTGTGAGGTAAAACTTTAAATTCCCAGTTAAAAGGCCAGAAGTGGCATTGAAAATAATTGTTTTTGTAAGACACTCATTTTGAGGAGAAAACAAAAAAAAAAGCCCATGAAGATCTGASTAATAGCACAAACACATGTGTTGCTTATGGAGAATTTTGCAAAAAAGCAAAAAGCTTTGTCCACGAGCAGCAAAGATCCAACTTCAGCAGCCTTAACTAACAAAGCAAACCCGCCCCTCTGTACTTAAGTCTTTAAACTGCATCAAACTGGAGATATTTAGCAACAGCTTTAGAGCCTAAAGAACAGTTAAAAAGTAAATCTGGAAAACAAAGTACAAAAACCAAAGTGAAACTCAGCCAGACACAAGCTCTGCAACTAGCAGAACGCAAGGCACAAAGCAAAGCCAGCACTCAAACAAAGTTATTTTACACTTCTCCCAGCAAATTTGCAACAAATGTCCGGTTAGGAAAGATTTCTGCTGACCTGTGTATGAGCAGCAGTGCAGATGTGGCGAGTTCTCCTGTCACCTTTTGTTCCCAGCCATGTCAGCTGTGCTCTGCTCCAAGTGCTGCTCACACTCCCAAATCCCCTTTTCCAGCTCTATCTTAGGAACTGCCCAGATTTTGTAGTGTAATCTGAGCAGGGAAGTACCATGCGCCTATGATATGGTTAATTCACTTTTTACCCCCTGCAATGCTTAAGGAAGCTGCTTCACATTTCAAAGCTGAGCCTAGGGCTGCCTGACCCAGGTGAAGCCAGGGCAGCGCTGGGGCTGCCTCCTCCACCCCAATGGGGCCCTAAAATTTCCCCCTCCCTGCGCCCAGGGGGGATTGAGGGGCTGCTGAGGCCCCCGTCTCCCTTCCCCTGGGTGCCTGGTGCAGCAGAGACCGCAGTCCCAGCACAGAGGGGACTCCTGGCTGAGGGCCACCACCATGCCCAGGGCCAAAGCCAAGGCTGGTCACTGAGGCAGCTCTGGTGAGGCCCCTCGAGACCCAGCAAAGCCCTGGGCATCTGGTCTGGGATCTTTGGCAGTGAAGATGTTGCACATGTTGGGATGGAAGAGTCCCATCTGATCCTCTCCAGGTTTGCCATCAGCTAAGCAATTAACAGTGTCCAAAAACCACTAAACTTTATCAATTAACTCTTCTGTTAATATTCTTCTATTGTTATTGATCTACTTCTGGTTTGAATTTGCAATTGCCATCATGCTTGACAAGGACACTACTCTGAGAGAAGGAGGAAATGCCTCTTCTTCCCAAATTTTGCACAGGGGAGAGTTACACCCACTGTGAAGCTGCCAAGTAGGAATGCACCAGAGAGGGTGCAGAGGAGCAGAGGGAGAAAAGTCCCCAAATCCTGTCACTGCTGCTGGTCCAGCCCCAGCCCCACACTGAGGTCCCCAATGCTGTGCACCAACCCAGGGATAACAACCAGCACCAGCCTGGTGCAGGCATTTCCTGACTGTTTGCTCAGAGAAGGGTGAAGTGCAAACTGACACGGGCTGTGCTATTCCCCAGCTTTTGTGCAAGCAAATTCCATGTAATCCCAATGTCAACATGGTCAATGGCCCAACCACTGCTTGATCAAGTCAGAGATGCCAAGGGAGTTCCACTGGCAAGGGAAGGGAGGTCTCTGCTCCTCTCTCCACCAGCCCTGGGCAGATGGGGGAGCAGAGCTGCCTTTTCAACAGCCAAGAGAGGGCCCCTAAAAGAGATTAAAGGGAAGAATCAGTCAGGGATCCTGGAAGAGGAAAGATATAAGACAAAAAGATGGCAGAAAACAGAAAACCTTTGGAGGATCTTTTAACTCCTGGCCAGAAGGCAGCAAAGCAATTTCATGTGAAGAACCTGCTTTTTTAAATCCTTGCCCTGATATTTAACATCTGCAAATACCTTGTGTGAGATTTATAACAACTGCATTCTGCATCTTTGAGCTTTCCTGTCTTCAAGTCCTTGACCTTTACTCTAAAGCAAAGGTGAGAGCTCTATCTTCCCTGTTGCATAATTTACTAAACCCAGTTATGTTTGAAATTAGCATGTTGGTAAGGTAAAACTTGGAATAATGTAATGGACTATTTCAGAGAAAAATATATATTCTTCAAGGGTGAATTCAACTTCTCAGCTCAGAAGTTTGATCTCGACTGGGGTGACAATTGCTTACAAAACAAAAGCAACAAAAAGGAAGTGAAGTGACCTCAAAGGTTAGGAATGGAGCCAACAGTTGTCTCTGTCGATGGCTGTGTTTATAGCCCAGTATCATGGAATGGTTTGAGTTGGAAGAGACCTTAAAGCTCATTTTGTCCCACCTCTGCCATGGCAGGGACACCTCCCACTGTCCCAGGTGCTCCCAGCCCTGTCCAGCCTGGCCTTGGGCACTGCCAGGGATCCAGGGGCAGCCACAGCTGTGCCAGGGCCTTGCTGTGAGGAACCCCCAGCCCCAGGCAGCACCTGCACTGTGCCCAGCAGCACTCCCTGCTCCTCACCCACCACCCTGGGGTGCCCCATCCCTGACTGGGGTGGGTGACCCCGATTTCTGTGCCCCCCCAGCCCTCCAGGTGAGGCCAGGCAGGGCTGCACGGCCAGGGCAGGGCACAGCCCCAGCCAGCTCCTCACTGCCTAATTCCATTAGCCTGCAGAACAGGCTATAATGTGCTGAAATGATGATTAATCAAATCTTATTTTTCTCTAAAGCAGCTAATGAACAGCCAATTAAGTGTCTCAATAATTCTCAAATAACAAAGGAATACTGTAGTTGTCACACATGGAGTGACAACTACCAGCTATTTAACAGCACAGGCCCAGCAGTGAAAGCCAGCCTGGCTGGAAGGGCAGGGGGTGTGGGACCACCACATCGTCCCAAAGCCACCTTTCCTTCCCACTTCAGATCTCCACCATCCCCCCGTCCTCACTGCTTGCTCCCAGGCCTTTGTGCCCACTGCTGTGGAGGGACAGGGAGCCCTTGTGGTGCCACCGAACAAGGGGGCTGGGGATGGGGTGCCCAGGGGACAGGGGTGCCCAGGGGACAGGAGATGGGGTGCCCAGGGGACAGGGTGCCCAGGGGACAGGGCTGCCAGGGGACAGGGTGCCCAGGGGACCCCACAGCACCCCCACACTGAGCAGGAGGAGTTGGGCACCCAGGGCCTGCCAGTTCTGCCTGTCTCGCGGTTCAGTTCACATCCTCTGCAGACTCCAAACAAATCCACGAATGCTTTGTTTTGATCGTATCAATCAGGGTGAGATTAAGATACATAAACACAGCGCAGTTACCCAAAAAGCAAGGAATGACATTTTAAAAAGAATCCATAATCTTTGTTTTTTGAAGTATTTCTTCAGTGGGAATTGTGTTGGAGCAAAGAATGCGAAACCTAGAAGCTTCCAAGAGGGGGTCATGTGAAATTACTCTATTTCAAAATTTTTCCAAATCACTAACATTTTGACTCTGAATGTATTTGTAAGAATCTGCCAAAAAAACATCAAACCAGTCAATTTTTTTTGCAGTTCGTAACTGTCTCCTTTTTTTCCCAGGTCTTAAAAAATGTTTTTGTAGAGAACTTATGTCATTTCTGTAGAAACTTCTGCAATCCACAATGACATTGCATATTTTTTTCAAGTAAAAACAAGCCTCCCAATAAAGAACAAAGAACATCCTTTGTTTCAGACGAAGAATTTCAGGAGAAACCACAAAATGTTCAAGCAAAACATTAAACATTTGATTTTCCACCCATTTTGCCAACAGTCTAAGTTTTCCCATACTTCTAATACCAGTGTCACTAAGGAGGGGAGGGGACGGGGGGCAGGTCAGATGGATGACAGTCACTCTGCAACTTAAGACCTGTTAATTAAAAAAAGATGAAAATAGGATGTTTTGCAGAAAGCATTTATCTTCTTTCACTTAGCTTTTCTCTTTAATGAGGAAACAAGACCTGCTTGATTTACCCATCAGGAAAAAACAGCATTGAGGGAAAACTGGAAGCTGTTACTCGAGTTACTAGAGAAATCCTCAGCTCTGCTCCTGAGAACACCCAGCTCTGCAGCCACTTTGGTCACCAATATGAGAGTCCTGCCCTTTGTTAAGGCCCAAACAGTACTGATGGCAGATGTTATTTAGGCTCTTTAAACGAGTTTTTGAAAAGCAGGCTTAAAGTCAAATGGAAACATTTAATTTTGAACCCATTGGAGATTATGTGAAACACACACAGGCTTGCCTGACACACTTCACTGCCTGTTTTCACAGAATGGTTTGGGTTGGAAGGGACCTGAAGATCATCCAGATCCAACACAATTARCGAGCTCCAATTCCCAGTTAGTGGGGGTTTTTCCCAGTGCAAAGCCATCCCCCAGCTGTGGCAGCAACATGGAACTTTGTGCAGCTGCATGCTGGAGTGCCACAGTGCCCAGCACTGCACAAAGACACATTTTACACAATTGAAGTGCTATTTACACCCTCAGAGACAAGCAAGCCCAAACCACAGAAACATAATCAAGAATTACATACATGAGCTGTCTGGTCTAGGCATACACTTCATCTTCATGGCAAACATCATAATGTGCTGATTTATTTTTTTAATTGTTACAGAAAGAGAGATTTTAGTAAATTTAAGTAAACCCCAGTGAGTTTCTTTCACTTCACTCTATTTAAATGCAGGAATAGAAGTGATGCACTCAAGTTAACCTGTTTGCCCAGACTGGAGAGACATTATTAAACGTTCTTTTACACATCCTAAATATTCAGACACTTGCAGCACCCCAGGGCATAGTGTGCTATGTCAACACCTTGAGAAGAATGCAAACATCTTAATAAAAGCGAGGAGAGATTGCTTATCGTGCACTCTTGCTGTTAACATCTGCATTTTACAAAAGCTCACGAATTATTACACACACTTTCCACAGGACATATCCTCCTGGATATGCAGGCAGCCATGCCAGGAACCAAACAGCATGTCAGAAAGCAGACTGCATTTTTGGTTTTGCTCTAAAGGCAAATGAATGTTTCTGAGCATTCTGCAGCTCTCCTGAGCAGAGCCATTTACTCTACTTCACCAGCTCAGAACTGAGCAGTAAATCCCCCAAACCAATCTGCTCTGTATCACATTATATCCTTCCCAAATAGCCATCCAAGTTTTATACATTAATCATGCCCAAGATCCTACATTCAGGATCATCAGCCTGGATGTTGTATGGATTGCAGGACAGAGTCCCACGCGTGAGCAGATGAGACCAGACCAGGACGTGCCGCGCCACCAGATGTGAGTGTCCTGCTTATGGAAACTGAATAAATAAAAAGTTGGCCTCCACAGAGCTGGCAGAGCCTCTGGGCAGGCTCAGCAGCTCAGCTCCTTCAGGTGGATGGAGGAACAGCCTCCCTTAGTCCTCCCTGATTCACTTCAGGAAAAAAAGGAGACAAACCCAAAAGGCAGCAGGATTATCTTCAATAGTCTAATTAGTGGCTCGAGATAATCCACTTGGCTTTGCCTAAAGCAAATTAGGGAGTGCTGGTGGGAACTGTGCAGAGGCAGAGGCCAGCAGGGCCCGGAGCAGTGGTCAGTGGGGTCAGGGACCTGCGCCAGCTGCCCACCCTGACCCTGGGCTCAGGGGTTTCAGGAGATGCACGCCCGGCCAGAACTCGCCCAGCAGAGCTGCCACCATCTCCTCTGCCAACTCCACTCTGAGCCGCTTAGCAAAGCAAAACTAGATTAAAAATAAAACAAAATTGGGCTTTGCTATCAAAACTAAAATCTGGCAGCCTGTTCCCATGCAAAATCCTTCACAAGTGATACATTTGTGGAGGACAGCTGGAATAAATCCATGATGTTTAATGACATGCTAAAAGCAAACCTTGAACAAACAACTTTAAATCATTTGAAATACTACTGTGAGTAGATGAAACTCTGCAGCACACACATGWTACAATAATTAATCATTTCTAAACAGTAGAGTTTAATTATTTTTWAAAAAATCTTTTGCAGAAGTGGGTGTTTTTCCCCATTCCAGACGTATCTTTAAAGTAACACTCTCCTGTGAAAAGGTTTCACTTAAATGCATTTCTCTCATTCTGACCTGATTCATGACACCAGCAAAAGAGTTTTTCCAMCTTTCTCCTTAATTTTTTTTTATAAGTAACCTCACCTCCAAAGCCAGAGCATAACATGGAAAAGCAGCAGCCCTAGAAGTTTTTTCTATAAAACACTTCAAATGTGATTGCCACAGAAACTGAGACAACATATTGCCTTATAACTTAAATGGGAATTCAGATCCCAWAGGCGTCCCCTCACCTCCATGCATATGCAGCATCATCCTAAAAGGTTCCCAAATGCTCGGGCAGAAGAACAGGTCTGCCATTCCCGGGGTAAAAGAGCTGTTCACTGATGCCCTGAAGGATTTCAGCTGGCCCACCCTGAGCACCAGGGACCTGTGGAATTTCCCAGGAGGGACAGCTATGAGATGGGGGCAGGCACCAAGCTGAGATGATTTAGGACAGCACGAACAGTGTAAGGGGCACACCTCAAGCAGCTGCCGGCCAAAGAGCCCAGCTCTCATTAAGTGAAGCCCGGGGACACAGACAGTGCCTCCTGGCCGTGGCTACAGCAGGAGCTGGCTGAGGACCAGCAGCTGGCTGGTAGTCCCCCACCACATGTCTGGCAGGAGGGACAGAGGGAACATTCACTGTGCTAGTGCAGACTCAGCTACTTCAAGTCAAAAACAAAGGTGGTTTGAGCTAACCTGGCTGGATTTGCAGCGAGGTGGATTAAGAACACCCATAAGACCCCTTCTGCCAGCCCTGGTGGGGATATAATCTTTGCTGGTTGTATTTTCTATTTCCAAAATGTCATGTATGCCTGCCCCAGGAATTGCTTTTTCTCTCTCTCTCTCCATCAGCAGTCTAGACAAAACTGCATTAAGATCCTTTCTTGACTTATGTGTACAGGTGTAAGGGGTTAGCAGTTACTAAAAGGTTTTCTGGATACAGGAAAAAATGAGCTCCTTGTCTCCAAGGTATTCTCAGTGAATAGAGTCAGGAGCAAAAACTAGAACTAAACTAAAAGAAGTTTCCTGCCAACAATCACAAAAAAAAAAAAAATTACAAAAAATTCCTACCAAAATAGGCAGAAAGTCTGCGAAGTGTGGAGGGGCACTTCCTCCGCCCTCATGTCACAGAAGGAGTGGGAGGCACCGGCTGGTGGCAGCTCCTGCCGGGGCGCCTGAGCCCAGCCCACGGCAGCTGGCTGTCCGTCTGTCCGTGCAGCTGTGCCAGGGACGCCGTCCCTCCCACAGAGCAGTCCTGGCACCGCGCTGGGCACTCCCTGCCTGCCTTCATTCATAAAAACCAGCCCACGCTGGGGAAAGCCCCAGGCTCCAGCGCACCCAGCAGTAAATGCCAGCGACATCTCTGCTCAAACACACTGCCCGGGCCTCTCTGCATGCTGCAGTCAGCGATCAGTGACAGGGCTCAAACTTCTCCCTGCCTCTGGCTCCAACCCACAGAGCTCGTTAGCAAACAAGACAGACAGGAATGTACGCCTGCCGTAATGCAAAGCAAGGGATGCAATTAACACAGCTTAATTTTCATGAATAATGGGTTAGGTTTGTYATGCACCAGAATGAAAACGTAGCTCAAACTGTCTGGTCTTGCTCTGGTCATGTTCAGCAGGAGGAGGAGTGGCCAGGCCACAAGTGAGCTGCATTTCTTCATACCTAAGTTTGTTTTGACTGTTTGATTTCCAACAGAAAGACCACAATAACATAAGCAGGAGAGAACAAACCGCTTTTTGGAAAGCCCTTTCCCAAGTCTCTTRTAACTCCTGATCTGTATGAACATGGAATTGGAAAGGACTTCTTGGGATATTAAATACAGGCCCCTGTTATTAAAGGCAACATGTCACTTCCAGCAGAAAGAAAGGTTAATGTTATGCCAATGAGCTGGAAGGAAAWCCAAATTTCTAATGCATGAGAATGGGGGGAAAAGCTAAACAAAAGTGAATGCATGAGCCCATATCACGAGATCAGAGCCTTATTCTAAACATATGGGCTGGTGGCACATCGAAGAGGAGATAAGAGGCACAATAATTGAGAGTCATGGTTCTTTCTGTCACTAGGGATCTGCACACAACTAAGAAAAACACCTCAGCACATTCAGCCCTGGGACAGAGGAGGAAGGGGAGCTCCCAGAGCACTGTGAGGCCACCTGAGACCACAGTGGCCCCGAGGTCAAAGGCTCATGGAAGAGGCAGGCAGGCCCCAGCCAGCAGCACTCTGGTTTCCTCTGCTGAACAGCCAGAAGGCAGCTGGAGGAAAGTGTGTGCCCACTGCAACTCTTTCAGCAGCCACCAAAATCTCTGCAGAATGTAAGAGACACTTCTGGTTTTGGCAGAAGCAGCTAAATCCCACCGTGTACCCACAAACTATGGGAAGAAACTCCCAGGCATGGAAACGTTTCCAAAGAACAGTTTGAAYGGGAAGASCAATCCTGTAAAGATTTCTCATCTCCCTGGATTAAGGAAAGAAAGCAGCGGAGAGAGGCGTGGTTGGCAGGAGGCTTGGTTTGGTTTACATGGGGGCACGGGGACAATGGGGAGGGACAGCCAAGGTCCCTTCCCTCCCCAGCAGGCTCCCTGCAGCCTGTGAGACCTGAGTTACCAGACACGACAGCAGCGAGAGCAACAGGAGCCCTCAGAGCTTCCAGAACACACAAAAAAGGCACAAAATCACAGTGTGGAAGCGGCCTGGAGAAGGGCTGCAGCCACTCTGCTCCTGCAAATCCAGAGGAGGGGATGTCCTGCAGTGCTGGAAGGGCTCTGGCAGCATGGAAGCCCCAGCAGTGTCCCCTCCTGGAACTGAGGAACTGTCCAGCAAAACAGTTTCCGAGCAGTCCAACACCAGGACTCCATCCCAGCCGGGGACAGATGATCAGATGCAGAAGATGCCACTTCCTGACTGTGCTGCTGTTCCGCTGCCATCCACCACCTGAGCCCCTGGAAGCAGCCTGGGGTGCCTGCTGGGCTCCACCTCACARGCCTGCAGGAGTGCAGCTGCACTCAGGAGCACTCTGCTGAGGCTCCCTGGCAGCTCACCAGCCTCTGCAGTGGGATCCAGCTGATCCTCAGCCACACTGGCCCCCAGCCCCCAGAGATGGGGGTTGTTGCTGCCCTCCCASGAGCTCATGCCTGAGAGGGACAGAAAGAGCTTTGTGTGGAATGTCATCTTTAATGCCACCAAGCACTGCGGGGGACTCTCTGCCCAACATCACCTCTCAGAGGCCACCTACACTCAGTGCACAAAACTGCAGAACACCATTTAACAACATTTCTTCCAGCTTCGAGCAGATCAGAGGAATTTAGAAGTGTATAATATCACATGATTACCTAAAGCAACTGGAAAGGTATTAAAGTGGATGGAAAGTAAAGAGAGATCTCTTCAGTCACAAAAACTGACTTAAACTAAAAGAAAACCATTTTACCTAGTATTTATATACACTGCAAGGCTACTGTTTACTCATTATGTATTCCACTATCCCTTGCAGAATAGCCTGATGCAGTGTGCTCAGACCAGCAGTCCCACAGAAGTGGGGTACCTGAGGAGCTCTCAGAGCTCCATGGCTTTCCCWTCAGTTTCTTGTCTGTAGTGGAAAAGTTAAAGCMCCAGGCTCTACATGAAACTCAATAAACCCTGCTCYGAGCACTGCCTTCATGACAGAATACATTGATGCAATTAAAATAACATGGCTCTTGAAGAGTAAGGCAGCACCGGGAAAGCTTTGCCAACAAAGCAATGCCAATTAAGAGTGTGATTTTTGGAACATATTTTTAGGCCAACATCAGTCCTATTAATGCTGGTATAACTGTCTTCAAAGTGATTTTGAAGGTCCAGCTGACGCCACTAGGGAGAAGAACTAGTTAAAAGACTGGGGTTTGGCCTCTATAGGCTCCATTCTGTCATTAGGGGAAAATCTTTCATAATAAAACTAATTTCATCATTCCACTAATAAGGGGGGTTTATGTCCAAAATCTTCTCAGACAATTTTACACCCATGACCTGTAGAGCACGAGCTGTAGTTTTTGTTGTTAAATGACATAAGTTACAAGTAAAGACACATTTATGGGATGTATCCATAGCTTCCATTTACATCTGAAAGGACCAGGATGCCTGAAGCAAGAATGTGTCATGAGGAGCAGGAGGAAAGGAGAGAACTCGGGTGCTGATGATCTGTTAGAAAACCACACAAACTCCAAACACCGCCCCTCTGCTCATCGCCTGTAGGTGCAAAGAAACCAAACTCGACGCTAATATAACTTGGCAATAACGGCAACCTTCCTTTCCAAAGAAAACCAAAGGCTGAGAGAGAAAATTCGATACCAGTGGGGCACACACCAGCTCCAAGGCCCTTCCTGCAGGTGTTACAGACCGTGTGCCCAAACCCTGCTCCTGTGACCTCAGCTCGGGGCGGCTCAGCTCGGGGCGACCGCCAGGCTCCTGCTGAAGGCTGCGGGCGATAGCGGGGGAGATAAGGGGAGGGGAGGCATGGGGGCCGAGAGCCGGCCGGCCTGGGCCCAGCCCTGCACACACGCAGCGGTTTGCGGCCGCTGCTCGGCTTCCCCCGACCCTCCGAGCCTGGCGCCCCGACCTTGCCCAGCACATCCCTGCCCTGTCCGGCGCAGCTCCCGCACAGCCCCCGCTCCATGGGAACGCCGCTCACTCCAGAAATCCGAGCATACCAGCAAGAGCAGGCAGAGAGCGCTTTTCTTAGCTCTGCCATCTACCTTCTCCTCTTCCTTTCGCACRTCCCACTGGTTTTCGCTGGGCTCACGAGCCTGCAGGGCTCGGCGGACGCGTCTGAGAAGCAATGCGGGCAGCTCTGCCCCAGCGCCAAATGACATTTGCTTTGCAAACACTCCCCCCGCCCCGCGGGCCGCTCTCGCCTCCACCCAGCGAGTTGTTTTCAATAAACCAACAGCTCCGAAACAACCACAGCAGCTTTTTTTTTTTCCTTTGAAAAACTGCCGCTTTCAAACCAACAGGAAAAAAAAAAAAAAAAAAAAAAAGAAAAAAGAAAAGAAGAAAGAAAGAGAGGAGCAGCACAAGGAATATCCGCGCATTTGTCCCGGAAAGGGCTCTGGGTGGAGGGGCTGCAGCGGGCTCCGGAGCGCCCCGCACTTACCGGGCCGCGCCGCGCCGCTCGCTCCGCTCCGCGGGGAAGGGGCCGCGGGACCCCGGGGCCGGAGGGAGGGGCCGGAAAGCGGCGCCGGGGTTTGTCCGACCTGACAGCGGCCGGGCGGGACGGCAGCCCCGCGGAGCGCGGCCCGACACGCCGGGACAATGGGATGGAATGGGATAGAATGGGATGGAATGGGATGGGCTGTGCGGGGAGGCTCACGGGGACGGGAGCAGCCCCCAGACGGGCTCCTGGGCACCGCAGCTACCAAGGAAAAGAAAAAGCCGGGGGTGAGAGGTGAGCGCTGCGCCTGCCCCGGGGCTGAGGGGCCTCACCTGGCTCTGCCCAGGTTAACGCCTCTCTGTCGACCAAAGGTAGCTTCGAGGTTGTACTATAAGGGCTTTTCAATTTCTTTTTGTCCCACAGCTGCTTACTGAGATGCAAGCAGCCCCACACTCACCTGGCCGTAAGCCCTCAGGGAAGCACTCGGTGCTCGGACCCCGATCTGCTCATCGAGAGCGTCCCGTTGCTGTCGTGTGACACTAGCGACTGTTTATAGAAACCCATCCTGGGATAAATTAGAGACAAGTCCCTGGGACGAACCAAGTCCCTGCAACAAACACTATGTCATCGGGAAAGCATCGCTCCTCAGAGGGTCTCGGGAGCAAGGCCGGTGCTGCTCCCTGCCAGACAGCGGCTGTGCCTGTGAGCCCAGGGGGCTCAGCCAGAGGGAGCCGCTTGTCCTGGATCGAGAGCTCCGCCACCTCTCTGTCCACCAGGCTCGGCTTCCCCCTGCCCCTCTGTCCCTTCAGTACCTGCCGTTTCCAGCCGGGCCCTCCGGCCAGCCCTGGAGCTCTGTCCCTGGGGCAGGCAGCTCTGACACAGCTGGGATGTTCCCACACCGAAGGGCTCCTCTGCCTTCCCGGGCATTTGCTTACGGGCAGGAGAGACCCTGTTTGGTGCCCGTGGGCCCAAGCCAGCAGGGAAGAGCAGCAGGAGCATGGCAGTGTCCCACCGAGGCCTCCTGCCCAGCCCAGCAGCACCAGCCTGGCCTGGCCCGGCCTTGGGGACAGCTGCAAACAGCTGGTGGAGGCACCAGAGGATCCACGGCCTGGCTGCCAGCTTTGCATCTCCCAGCAGCCAAGGCAAGCAGCAGAACCCACTGCTGCAGTCAGGGCTGGGAGCTCCCTGCAGTGCTTGGTCACCTTCCTCCTCACAGCAAAGTCAGCCTGGCCRGGTCTGTGACACTATAAATGCAACATGTGAGGAAACTTTGGAGCTGGTCGTGGCTCTCAGCTCCCATTCACAGGCAAGACTGAAGTCTGCACAGACAAAATGTGCATACAATTAGGGAAAAGTAGCAGGGTAAGAGTTTCCATTTCTGAAATGCGGTATCCTGTCTCCAACACAGCCAATGCTTGGGGAAGTGGGACTGTGTTATTGTGTGATGCTGCAGTGTATGTGGGAAGGGTCCTGTCGATTGCTGCTGGACACCCTGAGGGATGGACTAACTACACAAAATCGTTGTGTAACTTTAGCCAGAGAGAAAAATGCTATTTACTTTGTCAGCAAACAATGAGCCCTCCCAAAATGTTCCTACACAGTCTTGAATTTCATCTGGAAGAAAAATGAAAGCATAGAAGGAGCAGAGGACTCTGATTTCTCTCTCCATCTGTGGAGATGCAGTGTGAGCACTGCTGCTCTGAAAGCAGGGTCACAGTCCCTAAATTGTGTGGGGAGCCCGGGAGTGCCCCTTGCTGGCCCCCAGTGCAGCAGGAGCACAGGGGAGCAGCAGAGCTGGGGCAATGCTTTATCTGGGGTTTGCACTGACACGGGGACTGGGACTGAGCTGGCAGCAAGCCCACACCTGCCAGCTCAACACCCTGAGCTGTGTGTTTGAGGAACACCAGGACAGACCAAAGGAGGCAGGACTGTGATAAAACTAAACCAGGAATTACAGGAGACTCCCAAAATCACTCCAGCAGSAGCTTTTCCTGTTAAAGCCATGATGCCTAAGCAAGGTAAAGTCTGTAGGTAGGTTTAAATTCTCTCATCAGACCAATTGATGCACATGGGAGATACTTTCAGGKTCCCAAATCCTTCCTGATATCGAAGAGGAGGTGCAAGCTGCACCTCACCAGAGCACCACACACCTYGATAAATTCAGGAAGTCCTAAACCTAACCCAAAAATTGGAGCCCTATGTTGGTGGCCTGTCCTCAGGCTGTGCTTTCACTCAATTTGTCCAAGAAAAAAAAATTACTCTGTTTCTGAGCCATATTTTTAACAAKATAAGATCACTTAAAATATTTTGCATTGACTTCAAGTGACACTGAAGAACTAATACATCCAGGATTTAATGAAGTGAGGCTAAATGGAAATATCCATCATTTCTGAATGAAAGAAAACTGACAACATTGTCTGGGGACTGAAAGGATAAGGCAGGTCGTGTGAATCCACACAGCCATCCTCATGGGTGGGAAAAGCACATACCCACTCAGGGACTAGCTTTGGAAAGCACAACTAACTCTTTGGAAATCTGATTTCAGAAGAAAACTTTGGACTTGAATCCAGCCCTTTTTTTTTTTTTTTTTTTTTTTTTTGCATCTCCAACTCTCCTGAAGCTCTGAGCTCTGCACTGTGCACCAAAGGAGAGAGGGTAGCACTGTCCCCTTCCAAGGGACAGACAGGGAATCAGAGCACAGAGAAACCTCTGTCCATGGGGTGGTTAGTCCTTGACCCACCTAGAAACAACTTATTTTCCAAACAAAAGCCCCACAGAAGTGGAACCAAACCAGAAGAGAGATGTGCCTTTTTAAAATTCCAGAGGTAAGAGATGATTTAAAAAAAAAAGGTCTCCAGTGATTCCTAAGCAACAATTTCCTACTTGCAGACCAGTGGAACAAAAGCACCAGTGTCCTCTGCCCCTTTCTTCTGCCCCTGTAAATTGTAGGATCCAAATTTGCCACATCTCTTCCGTGCCCCTCCCTTCCACATGGCTCTGGCATTCTCACTTTAAAGTGGTGCTGCTCTGCTTGAACAGCCATGGAGCAGAGCAGACTCAGACTGAAATATTTGTTTGCATGTCCTCATCCAACCACGGTTTTTCAGAATTTGGGGAGATGTCACAAAGCCACAGAAAACAATGCCCCCTTGGCCAAAGTCAGGCCGCTCCACAGCGTGCCTTTCACTGCAGTGTATGGTTGAGAAACATAAGAAATGCACAGCTCGCACAGGAAAAGCTTTCAGCAGATGTTGCTGCTCTAGAATGCCAGAGAGTCACTATTGTAGCACATTTCATACAAGAGGAATTGACTAGCTCAGTCCAAACAAATCCATTACAGTCTGTGCATACTCTGAGGCCGTGCAGAACAGCTCACACCATTCTGGGGATTTCTGGTCACCACAGCTTGTAAAGGTTTGCTGCGACCTGCACAGTTGAACTTGTGACAGGGAAAAGGTAAAGGAGCAGCTCACAGGAGAAGATTCCTGCAGTGTGAAAAGTARCCACAGTAATTACTCTGGTTCTGAGCCATATTTTTAACAACATAAGATCACTTAAAATATTTTGCTTTGACTTCAGGTGACACTGAAGAACTAATACAATCAGGATTAATGAAGTGGGCCTAATTAGAAATACCCAGCATTTCTGAATGAAAGAAAACCACAGTTTAGGAGGGAAACTATCTCCCATTCCTTATCATCAGCCAATTCTTCTGCAGGTATTTGGTCACATTTACTCTCTGCTACACCCATTCAGTGCCCTGAGAGGAAATCAGGTCGTACATGTGGAACAGAGTAAAGTCTAATTCTTCAAGCCAGGAGCGAGCATGCCTGACAGTGACTTGCCATTAATTTAATGTACTGGCAAGGCAAGGGCACTTAAAAGCTGCATTTGATAAAGTATTCTTTCAGATTCTTTCATTTTACTGCCAGTGTCTGAGAAATGTGCCCAAATCTAACATCAAAAGGCTCTTCAAGGGAAATAGCACAAAAATTATCCCTATCTTGGAACCTGATTTGAAACTGCTCCTGTTTTCCACCACTAGTAATTGATGGAAATCAGCATCTGACACCAGCAGATGTCACCTCAGTGAGGAGCCTTCAGGTGGCAAAGGCTGCAAGGACAGCCAAGGGGAGCCCTCCTGCTGCCCCATAGCTGCAGAAAGAGCCCCTCTGCCAGGGCTGGTTACCTTCAGCTTTGTCACACGCAAAGCTGCCAAGAAACCCAAACCAAGCACGTCAGACACGCTTCAGCTTGGACTGATTTCCAAACACACAGTAGAGGCTCAAGTCTGACACACATACAGGTGTGCAGAGAGCAGGCAGAGTGGTTTTTCCCAGTCTATCTCCCATTTCCCCCTGGCCATCCCAGTTCCTCTCACTGGATCCTCTGTACCTGAACATTTTGAGAGTGAGCAAGTTGAAGATGTAACTGAAACAATGCATTTCTTCTTATTGTTTTCTCTTTTGAGACTGTCAGTATTGACCTTGAAAGTTTTAAAGAACAGGAGAAGCTCTGGTTCTTTCCATGGTGGATGAGCTGACTAATGCAGACTGTCTAAATCCACTTTAGATTTGCTGCAGCACATTACATGCAGGTTGTAAGCAAAACAAATATCCAAGATAAGAGTGACCACCAGCAGGCTGCATCCRGTGGAGCCCCCATGACTGCCGTTATAACTCTGAAACATGCTCCTAATTTAGAAAGGATAAGGTATTGAAAAACCATTTCAGCAGAACTTTACAAACATTTAAGGTTGCCCACCAGGACCCAGAGCCCACGGGCTCTTTCTGTGTGGGCTGTTTTTATGTGTTTTTTTTGCACCCACACCCAGCTCTGCTCCATCAGCAGGATCCTCTGTGGGTGCAGAGATCTGTCAGCTGGGTATGGCAGAGGGTAGGGCACAGGAGAGGCTCCAGTGGGAAAGCCAGAAGGGATGCAGAGAGGGGGAAGATTGGAAGCAGGAGGAAGTCTAGAAATTTGTAAAGGCATCATTCTGAGCCTGGGTATTCCCACCTGGATTCCAGCTGCGAGTTCACCTCCCCTCTAACACACTCCATTACCCACCCAAAATGAGTGGATTGTGTTTTCATCCCRGAGGTGAGGTGTGATTTCCATCTGCTGTTTCTGCATTTCACTGCACAGGAAGTCTCATCTCCAAGCTCTGCTTTGCTGTCTGGAGTTCCCTGCTGCCTTTGCCCACTCACTGAACTACKAGAAAATTGCCAGAAACATCAGCCCTTAAAAACCACTCAAATCATGAACTGGACTACCTCTGTCTCATCCCAGTGCTCACAAACACAGAGGGAAACGCTGCTTAAGCCTGCCACAGCTCCCTGCTCTGCAGCCGGATCTCAAATCCCAGCAGCACTTCACACCGCCTCGTTAACGAGGCTGTGGCTTTGTCCCATCCCCTRCAAGCCGCGGTGCTGCTCTGTCCTCACACAGGACTCACGCACGAGTCTGTCCCAGGCAGCACCTGCATTTTGGAGAGGAGCCTGCTGTGAGCCCAGCCAGGTGACACACAGGACATGGAGGGGCTGTCACTGCTGAGGAGAGATTTCCAGCTGAGCCCACACAGGCAGAGACCTGCTGCCAGTGAGCATGGGTCGTTGGCAAGCTGGAAGGTACAGCAAGGTCCCGTTTGACAAAGGAGTGCATAAACCCTTAAAATTACTTGTCACAGATAATTTTCCTCTGGTGAATGGCTTAAATAAAAATGTTTGCACTGAGGCCAAGAATGCAGGGTCTGAGGCCAGGCAACATCCTGCAATGGTAATAAATACCTACTACACAAATAAACTACCAGAATGGCTGCTTCCCCAGATGTCATGAAGTTATCCCGTGCATAAGCTGCTCTTTGATGCTGCCTGCTATCCCAGCCTCAGGCTTGCAGCACCTCTGCCACAGAAAACCAATTTTCTGTTAAAATAAACCAATTGGGATAGAAACTAAAGTGGTGTTATTGAATATGCAGTTATTGTCACCYCTATTGCCTCACTTCTTTGAAATGCAAATGATCCAAAGCAAAAAGCAAAGCCATGTTTTGAGTGCTGTGGGAAAAGGGGTGACAGTCACCAAGTGCTGGCAGACCAGCTCCTTCCTCCAGCCAGAAGGAAGGCCTCACATTACAGGCTTTGCAAATTGGATAAGGTGTGGAGCTAATAAAAACTTGAACCAGCCTGGAAACCTGATGATTAAATCTTGGAAAGCTGAAGGCCATGTGAGGTGGTTAGTTCTGACTTGTGCTGTGATGGATCTCTAACAACATGTGAAAGTTATCATCTCATGAGGCAAACATCCCTGTTGTTGGGCAGCACAGACACACAGACAGCCAAGTTCTGAACAAAACCAGCTCACGAGCCCCACAGGGACTATTTGGACATCTCATCCTGCACAAATATACCCAGTTCACACAAAATCATCTCCGTTCAAAGTTAAAAATGATTCCTAATGTTACCTACTCTGGAAAACCCAACAGCAATGTTTCATTTTCTGTTTTTCCACTGTAGCTGAAACTGCAGCACTGGGGCTGGATCCATGCAAGAGGCATCCACATACAGCACATAATTCCTCGCTGAATTTGTGGATGCTGCTGTGCAGGAATATAACAGGGCTGGAATGCCGTGCAGCCCTGGTTAGCTCATGCTCAAAGGCCAGCCCATGACTGCCTTGGACATGGCTCCCATTCCTACTGAAGGGAATAGCTGACCCTATAAATCAGACTGCAGCAACGCCCCTTTCACAGCTGTCTCCAGGCTCCCTCCTAAACTTTGGCTGGGTGTTTACTTTGAGATTCAGAGCACACATGTAAACTGTTTAGGGATATTCCTATATCCCTGTTTTTCATTAAAAGTGCCAGAGAGAATGAAAAATGTAGCCCATTAGTGTTATAACCATCAGAAAGAAAAAATAAATAAATAGGGAAAAACGCTGTAGTGAGGCTTGACCCGTAACAGCCCAGTCTGCTTCCCCAGCACGTTCCAGTCTCCGGGCCAGTGCTGCTCTGCAGAGGTTTTCAGGCAGCATTGGGCAGATCCCTGCTGCCCACAGGTCCCACTCCAGTGGTCTCCAGTGTAAGCCATGAACATCTCTGGGAAAAATAACGGGTCATGGAGAAATCTGTGTTTGTTTGTTGTTGTCCTTAAGGTGAGATCTGAACAGCCCTGGGGTCGCTGCTCATCAGCACAGACCCCTCCGGCCACACTGCTCTCTTGCTTTTTCCTTTGGAAACACCTTCAGAGCAGCGTGGCAGTTTCCATTTCTTATGGTTTCCACACACAAAAATGATCCCTTTCCCCTGTTCCCGAGGCTGAGGGAGCAGAGAAAGGTTAAAATGCCACGGGYCTGTGAGGAAAGAAGTGTCAGAAGCAGCCCACTGACACTCAGAAGAGGAGGGGGCAGAAAGCGTTTTATGTTTTTGTTTCTGACTATCTCTGTTTTAATCAGCAATAAATTAAACTGTTTTCCCCCCAAACTGCAATGCTAATGCCTCTGTGGCAAATTAGCACCACTCACAGAGAAACTGGAAGAGATAATGGATATTTCCCTCTTCAGTGTTATCTACACAGAGGAGCACTAAGTGTAGCTAGGAATTACTGCCACAAGCAGAGAGCCTGGTGACATTTGTGCTGAGAGTGGCCACAGCCCCTCACAGTCCCAGACAAAGCCATTCCAGGGCCAGCACCCTACATGCCCCCCAGGGGATGCCTCAAGGTGTGGGGAAATCCCTGCTCTAGCATAGGAGGGAGCTCAGGTGTTTAACCAGAGCTTGGGAGCAGCTGGGGGATCCTCTGGAGCCAAGGACACTCACATTCCCACCCTGCATCCAGGAACTATTTTGCAGTAAGAAGTGGTCCAGCAGAGGCTCAGAAAGGCTACATTTCACAGCTACCTTGCTGTTAGTTAAGAATTCTTTTATTTTTTTATTTTAATGAGTCTTATCTGTGGGCAAAAAAGCTCTTTGCAGAAAGAGTGTGTGGGTTTGAGGAGTGGGAGAGAGCTGTGAATAGATTCAAGTCCTTCAGCAATAACCAACAGTCTGCTCGAGATTTAAATTCATCCTTTTAGCACTGAGATCTTTAGAACGTGTAGAGACCTYAGCTGATACTGGCTTTTTTTTTATTCTGTGTAGACCTTTATCTTCAAATAATAAACCAACACTCTGCTTTATGCAAGGCAATGAAGAAAGAGTGAAAATATCCTTTATCACCTACATTCTTGTTATGTGGCATCAACACAGCATTTAATAAAAAGCATCTTGATATAATAATAGTTTGAAGTTTATTTTCCAAACAGAACTGTTGTTTGCCTAGAGTAATGTAAATTTGTGGTTCTTCTTTACACTTCACAGATGACAAGAGAAAAAGATCTTAGGATCTCCCCAAAGGAGAGATTTAATTGTAAAACAAAGCACTAAGTATGACATTTAGCTGAGGCTGGAAAGGCTACAGTAATTAAAAAATACTAAAACATATGGTGCACTTCATGAGGCTGGTTAATATCAGCTCCCAAACTGAACCTTTTGGGTGCYTGAGAAGAAAAAGGAAAATGCAAATATTCTCCTCTATCCTGAACCATAAAAAAGCCTTTGCTGTAGTCCTCATGAAGCAGGAATAACACTCCCATCTTAATTCTCTTAATCTGGAGGAGGGGGATTTCCTTTCACCTGCTAAGCYAGATATGAGCAACTGCTGTGATCTAATAGTGCATTTACCATGATATGATATATGATATGATTGATATGATATTATGTGATATAAATGATATGATATGATAGATATGATATGATAGATATATGATATGATATGATTATGATATATGATATGATATGATATGATATGATATTAGATATGTAAGAATATGATGATAATTGATATGATTGATATGAATATTTGATATATGAGATATTGCATATGAAGTAATACTGATATGATACGATATCGATATAATATGATATTATCGATATTGATATTGATATTGATAGATATGAATGATATATGATATGATTATAGATATTTGATATGATATGATATTGATATGATATGTATTGATATGATATATGATATGATATGATTGAATATGATAGATTATATTATGATAAGATATGCATATAATAGTGTGGATATGATTGATATGATATGATATGATATGATATGATATGATATGATATGATATGATATGATATGAGGGAAGGAGATTGTCCTCCATGGTTTGTAGTGGCCTGGCAGCCCATGCCAGCAGGGGACAGTGCCACGCTTGGCTGGAGAAGGGTCTGATAAGCATCACTTAGGTCACCCTTGGAGCACCCTCCCTAAGCCCACGTCATATTTCAGTGATTAGAGGAGCACTGGGGACCACAAGGAGCCCTTTGCAGCAGGCACCAAGCTGGAGATGTTGCAATATGGTCAAATCCCAGAACAGCAGAGATAGAAACAAAACAAACACAAACCACAACAACAGCTTGTGTAATCAGATCATACAGAGGAGCTGGGAGCCACGTCCCTGSCTGGTGCTAACCAGCATAGCTCTTTCTACACTCAATTCTCCATTTTGGCTTCAGTTACTATCATTTCATACCTTTAAAGCTCTACCTTCCCACTTCAACATGCAGAAAGTCTATAAACAGCAGGCTACCAGCCTGAAACTGTTATTTGAAAATCTCTGCTCGGATGAAACCCACAAATGTCTTTGGCAAACATTTCCATCTCTTGCTGCTGTGGGTGCTGGGTGCAGAGCCTGTTTCTGTCAGTGTGTGCTCACCTGCTGCCCAGCACAGCCCTCAGCTGGGAGGGCACTGGCAGTTGCACTCAATCTMATGAGCACTCACAGCTTTGTGCCCTTCAGGAAGATACTCCAAAGGGAAGCCAAGGAAATGGGTGTCTTTTTTTTTTTTCTGTTCCATGAAAGGGTGGTCAGAAAAATAAGAACATCAAAAAAAGGCAAAAGCACATATATGTGAGAAGAAAAGCAGATTAAAAAACACATCTGACRGCCCTGGAGCCAAACATTATTTAGCACCCTCAGCTTGCTCCCACAACCCAGGAGTGTGGTATATGGTAGAATTACAGAATCACAGAATGTTTAGGGTTGYAAGAGACCTTAAAGCCTATTGGGCCCAAATTSACAATTCAATTCTTAATCACAAGCAGCAGCACCCATGAGCCTGTGCTGTCACAGCCCTGCCGGGTGTAAGGACAGCCTCTCACAGGCAGAGTGGCTGCTCCACCCCACACACACCCAGCTGGGAGCTCCATTCACTCAAAGTGGCTCATTCTCAGGCAAGGAGAGGGATTTTGGCACATTTTCTCAGGTGGGAAGCCTGAAGCTCYTAGCCCTCTGGCAGCGCTATGTATAAGACATAATTTGCCCAATTAAATTAAATTATATCACTGGTGGAGAAAGGTGGGCTGATCTTGCAGACCTGCAAAGCAATAAATGTCAGTTCCAGCAGCAGTAGAGAGCAAGTACATTGCCACGAGTAGCCCAAACCTTTCCCAAACGAGTGAAAATTCTCCCTGAGTTACACCTTTACTGAAAAATAATAGCAAGCTCATTAATGCTGGTGATTTGTTTCTCTTTTTTTCTCTTCCGTACAAGTAATATGGAAACGGAAGAAAGAGGATAATTTCTCTGGTACTGAAGTGCTCTCTGACTGCAATTATTTCTGGATTCCCCAAACCCAACATTTGCAGTTTTATCCCAGGAGAAAAAGATGTAGTTTGCATTTTTAGGAGAAAACCCCCTCCGATTAATTTGTGCAGATTTGCATATAAATGACTTTCAGGCTCAGCATCCATCGTGATGGCAAGTGTGGTTTGTGACTCCCAGCTGTCTGTGGTCTCCAGGAATCACGGCAGCCTCTAGGAGTTCTCTCCAGTTGGGTTTGCTTCGTTTGTGTCTGAGCTCAAAGGCAAAATATGTTCTCTTCTACCCAATCTTATTCAGATGTGATTTACATACAGGAGAAAAGCCTGAGAAATATCAATATTTGCATTTTAAACATGATTTCAGGATGTCTGTTGTGGTTCATTCATCTGCTTTTTGGCTTTTGCATGCATTTAGTTCACTCTTTGACTGCACAAGCATATGGGTCTCATTAGCTTAATGACACYCTTATTTATCCTTCATCCTTGCTGGCACTTCTTATCTGCAGGACTGGGGCTGCTAGGTAAGCTGTGCTGATATTCACAATTATCCTTATCATAGCTAACCTGATTGGCAGGTCACTGATCCCAAGGAGATTGTAGGTGATGGTCGCCTTCATTTTGCTGTTTTCAGGCCAGACGTGGCCCCTTTGTGCCAGGCAGAGGCTTTGGAGAGGGAAGGCATCGCGGGCAGCTGAAGTGTTTGCTGAAGGTGCTCAGGACTCGTGGCCTCCAGGTTTTCATGTTCTGGGTGGGTTGTCTCGGGTCCAACGAGGCTCCCAGGAACAAACATCCCTCCTGCTGGATCAGATCACATCCTGCACTGGGCAAAGCCAGAGGGGAGGGAGGAGCAGCCCCACAGGTGCTGGGACTCCCCAGTGTAACACAGGCACTGTGTGCTGCTCGCTGTCCCAGGGCTGTCACCGGCGCTGCCCTGGAGCCCAGGCAAGCCCAGAGCAGTCACTCTGCAGGTCCCATGGCCACCTCCAGCTTRGGTTTAAGCTCCATGACAGTTTTCCATTGATGTCTCTGCAGGTTCCCTGATCCCCTCAGTGAGTTCCACAGGATCATGGCTCTGATAGTGACAGAATAGCACATATTTTACCTCTTCCCTGAAGGAAAAGAGCTACAGATACATAAAATCATTAAATGACTAAGCCAGCTCCTGGGACACATTAAAAATGTGTGTGCTTAGATATGTTCAACAGCCTCAGAGCACACAGAGAGAAGGTGGGAAAGGAAGAAGTGCTGCTTGGAAAAGCTARTGAGGAAACAAAGCAGCTGTCTGTGCTAAGGAAGTTCTGCCACAGCCATTTAACACTCCAGGCTGAGCCCACAAGCCCTGGAAATAGGTGGGTAATTCACCACTTACCAAGTCAGAGAGTCATAAAGAGTCCTCAGCAGGAAGGGACACACAAGGAATGCCAAGTCCAACTCCTGGTCCTGCACAGGACCCCCAAGATTCCCAGCACTTAGAGCTTAGAGCATTGTCCAAACTCCCTTTGAGCTCTGGCAGGCTCGGTGGCCTGGGTGTTGTGTGTTGTTCACAGCCCCAGACCTGTGAGTGCAGGAACACTCCCAGCATGTCTCATTTTTCACCCTAATCCAACTGATAAAAACAATAAAGCAGCTTTGACCTTCCATATAAATTGTTTACTTTACTGCTTCCATGGCTATTTGTACTTCTCCTCTCACCAGTCCTGAGCCTGGGTGATGACAGATCTGGAGGCAGGACCCCTCCAGCACCACCCTGCACGCCCTGGGCCTCTGCTGCTGACACCTGGCTGGGGCTGCTGGCACAGACTTCTTCTTCTTCACAGCACATCCCTGTGCTGGTAGCACCGTGGAAGCATCAACACCCACCTGACATGCCAGAGATGAGAAAATGGTTGAAAACTGCAGCAGCTGAATTTCCTGGCTCATCAAGTGGTGCTGAACAGCCTTCCCTCCACCTCCAGATTTCACACTGGAGTCTCTCACCTTATCCTTCTGTAGTTCCATTGCTGCTGAGGAGCTTTAACTGTGCAGCAGGTTGTAGTGATGGAGAGTTGGTTTAAAAGCTCTCTGCCACTGGGGCTTTCTAGCTTTCCACCTGCCCTCATTGTGCCTCCCAAAGTCCATCTGGTAAGTCGCCAAAATTATCTTCTGATTTAAAGTCTGCTTTGTACATGATACACAAGAGCATCATTTCATAAAAAAACAACTTTGCAGCATYAAGAAAAATAACACATGAGAAGGATTAAATAGAAAACTGGTTGTGTTTCAAGAAATTGGTGCTGTGACAAAGAGCCAGCAGCTCCCAAAAGCAGAGATACTTTCAGATTTCTTCATATAGCCAGCAGGGATATCTATAACAAGTAATTCCAATAAAATATATTAAAAAAAAAAAAAGAAAAAAACCACACCATCCAAACMAAAGTCTTCTAAATGCAAGGGCAAATGAAGATGATAAGTTTTRACAGCAAAATTCACTCTGCTGCAGAAGGAATGTCCCTGGGGCCCAGGGATTACATGGCTTATCCAACCTGTCCTAGTCCCTGCTGCCTCCTGCATCTCCCACAGAGGCTCCCCCAGCTCAGGGTGCTCGAGCTCAAGGAGCCTGCYGTCCCCTGGGAGCTGGGGAGTGCTCAGAGACCCATTTCCACTCCGCTCAGAGAGGCAAAGCAGAGTTCTGAGCGTTTCCTCAGGGGCTGGCTGGGTTTGCACACATCACTGCTTCCATCCTAGGCAGATCCCAAAGGAAGAAGCTCTCCACTGTTCCCAGGGGCCCCGTGGGCAGACAGGCACACGTGCTGCAGAGCTCCAGCCTCCTGGGCACAGCAAGTCACCTTTAGCTGCTTTCCCCTCATTGCATACAGAGCCCTTGCCATTTTTGTTGCTCTCCATGTCCATCTAGGGCTGTAATTAAATAGGTATCTACCTACAAAGCACCTAAAAACTGGAGAAAGCCATGAAATATGACACATTTCTGGCAGTAGGAATGCATGGTAACTCAYAGCAGCCTCTCCCTGGGGTCCCTTCTTCTGTCATTTACCAGTTCCACACTCCATCTGAAAATGCAGGGGAGAGTTTCAGCCATCCAGAAGAATAACCTAATAAAGCAGTTGGTTGCTGAAACGCCCCCAACTTCTCTCAGTTCTGAAGTGTTGTGCACAGCTATCAGTTTCACAGGAGCTGGGGCACGAGCAGTAAAGCAGTGGGTAGCATCATTATGGACCAACATAGAGAAGAGAGGAAATGAGGCTCACTTGACATTCTGTTTGTGCTTCTGGCGTGGCAGTAAGAAATGCAGTGAAAGTGCCAGGGCAGCTCTAAGCCCGGAAAAGAGGAGAATCTCACCAGAATGGCAGGAGCTAAAACCCAGAGGTAGTGACTCTGTAGTGCCAATGCCATCAGTGCTATGGCCCTGTTCTCTGCAAACTCAGGCAAAGTTAGCAGTGGTTTTACTTATAGATGGAATGCCAAAAAGAGCATTACATTGGTCTGCTGTGACACCAGAGATCCTGCCCTGTCTCTTATACACATCTAGATGTGTATAAGAGACAAGTTAGCAGTGGTTTTACTTATAGATGGAATGCCAAAAAGAGCATTACATTGGTCTGCTGTGACACCAGAGATCCTGCCTGCGAGTGAGGCAGTGTGAGCACCAACAATGCGATGTTGCAGCTGGGGGCTGGTAAAGCATGCACATGTGCAGCCTGCAGTGTGAGATGTGTGAGCACAGCCAGGCTCCCCACTCCAGCAGCCCCACCTGGGGCTCTCCCTCCCCTCCTGGCCAAGGGTGTGTCTGACAGCACGGTTRAACCTGAGCAAGCTGTTCTGTATCTCTTTAACAGACCACGGCCCAGTATTAGGACATGTTCCCTTAATATTTGGAGAATTAATGACACATGAGTAATGCAGCAGCCTGATCCAAGAAATGTTCCAGTATATTCTCATATTATCAAGTTTTTCCAAACACCTAATTTCACGGGTGCCCACAGAATACTGGAGGTGCCTGGTGCCCATTGAGGAAGCAGTGGCTGTGACTGGAGCAGCTGAGGCTGTCCTGGTCCCTGCAGGCTCACCGGGAGTGTGACAGGGAGGYTCCTCACCTGGCATCTCTGACACACACACCCACTCACGGGAGGCTGCACAGCTCCCGAAACTCACTCACACAAGTTATTTGTGATGACTTAGAATTTGCAACAAAACTTTTCCCAGAGAGCTGTCCACAGGCACATTGACACTGTCTGCCCCTCCAGGCACTGCCCGTGCAGTTCAGCTCTGCCTGGGGACCTCCAGACCTGCTTCCTTCTGCTCTGTCAAACCACAGGATTCCTTCTAACTCAAACCCTCCTTCTAATCAGAATCCCTCAGACTTGAAGAGGTTTTGGAACTCAGAAGATCATAGGGGGTTAGTTAACGAATTGCATGTTTTGTCTTGCTCCTGCTGGGTTTCGGTAAGACGACACTGAGCAGTCTGCCTCACTCACAGTGTCTGTCAGCTGGGCACCCCCCCAGGGGCTCATGTGGCTGTGTCACACTGCAGGCAGCTTCCACACAGCTGGAGGATGGCAGCAGGTACCTGAGTTTTAGGGTCCGCTGTGCTTTCTTGCTGAGTTAACCAGAAAAAAAGAGCCATTACTGCCAGTGACTGAACACTCATCTGCATTTCCCTTTCCCTTCACAATCATTAGTGTGGGGTCACTAATTACTGACATTCTGTGCTGAGGACACACACATGAATTTGTATTAGTATTTCCAAAATAATGGGTAAATTTGGGCCTTTTCAAAAGTATTTTGCAGCTGTGTATTTTGTGCTGTGCAGCCCCAAAGCTGGGGCTGCCCAGCACCTGATCCCACAGYGCCCATTGTGCACAGAGCCTTTGGGTCAGCTCCAAGCTCCTGTCAGTGGCTGCTTTTTCCCAGTGCAGTTCCAGTTGGACACTGGGAAGCTGGCCTGATGGGGTTTCATAACCCCATCATATTCATAGGAAATGATAATGTATGCTCAGTTCACAGGGGCATTGTTGCCTTTTTATTTATTGCTAGGACTACAGACTCAAATCTGGGATCTGAAAGCCAAGCTGGATTCTTTCCTGGACATCCCATAGCTGTAAAGATGCACAGAAAAACCTTCCTTAAGCCRTTCTGTATAATGAAAACCATCCCAAGCTCTGTCTCCTGAAGCTCTTGGGGCTGAATTGTTGGGAGGGAGGAGAGGACAGGGCAAGGGCAGGGCAACCACCATGGACTGGAATTGTACCTTCACCAATGGGCACCTTCAGAAACTAGGCAGGGCTTTAATAAACTTAAAAATTTTTAATGCATTTAATTAATTTAATACATTTCAGCAATGAAAACCAGAAACTATTTCACATGAAAGTTCAGGTGATGATTAGAATTGCAGCATAACTGTTAGGTTATCCACAGTTATTTAGACTGACTGGATAAAAGGCAAAAGCTTTGACAGAGCAAAACCAAAGGCTTTGCTTGGTTCTCTCATTTCCCTGCTTTAGCACCAGTCTCACTTTCCAGCTTTTGCACCATTCCTCAAGGATTTTATCTTGGAGGCTGATCTGAATTTTTGGTTTTCTCTAATTCTACCCAAGGTCCTATAGTAACTCTCTCAGACATTTATCACCCTGAGCCTCAGCCCTCTCTTCTCAATCCTTTCTAGGCTTTTCATGTATAAAATCCTCTTTCAAGCACTTGCTGGTTAACAAAGGTAAATGCTGTGTCTCTGCCTCCATCCACCCTACTCCAACTTCCAGGCTGACAGAGCAGTAAATATGCAAATATTCTGCTTGGCAATCCTGGCTGCAGTAAGAACATTGTTTCTTAAACTGAATGTAATGCCCAGAGAAATGAGTTCCTGTTTATAATGCAATATACAGTACACAGGAATGTAGGCTCAGATTTCTGTACCTGTTATGGAAAGAAAACTGCTATAAAAATCCATAAAAATATTAAAGCAATGTATGAGCTGGAGGCATTGCTCCTGGAACATGAGGGACAGGCTGGTAGCTGCAGTTTGAATATATACATGTGAAAATCACACCTCATTTTATTCATTACTAAGGAGATGAGATTATCTGAAGAGATCCCTGAAGTGCAAAACAAACTTACCCTTTTTTTACTGTAAGACGGAGATGACAAGTCAGTAAYCAGTCGGATTTTAAAGAGCTGTGCCAAAAAAATGCTGAAGTTGCTGTTGTACCCTTGACAGACAGACATGACCACGTCAACATTTCCCATAAATTCTTATGTGGTGTGCAAAATAAATGTGGTTTATCCAGCTCCTGGAGAGCTACAGAGAAAGCTGCTCCACCTCCATCCCAGAGCAGCTCGCCATGCTGTTGTGCAATGGAAAGACATTCCAGCACCGTGTCAGCTTGSGACTGGATTTCAGAAACGCTGGGGCCTTCCTTCATGGTTCATGCTGCTGCTATGCAAGAACACAGTGGGGTTTCACAGGAGGCAGTGGTGGCCCTTTTGCCCATCCTTTGGTGTAACCAGTCACAAAGAGTCACAAGGGCAATTTAGAGTGGAGGGCAGTTTAGCAAAGAGAGAACAACTCACAAAAGTAAATAATTAAATAAACCCCAACACCTTTTCACTCATCCATAAGTGTCTCTACCTTGTACTTGACCAGAATACTCATGCCTTCAATAAAGTCCAGGGCTGTCAGGTCTGGTTCTTATTTCCAAGGAGCCAGCGATCTGRGAGATCTCAGCAATCAGGCTGCTGCTTGGAGCACACTGGAGAGGAGAGGCTCTTGTGAGGCAGAGAACAGGCTGTGGCAGTCACTTCAATCATCTCATTCCCAGAGCTGCTCCTGCCATCCCATCAGAGCCCCATGCTCCTCACCCTGACTTTTCCCAGCTGAGCAGGGCTGTTCTGGGACCCCTTCCAGCCCTCAGGAGAGTTCATTCAGCCTCTCCTTTCCCCAGAAACAATCCCTCTCCTCCKCTCTGTGCCCCTCAGCTCATTCCCCTCCAGCAGCACACACATTCCCCACACCCTCCCTGGCTGCAGGCAGGGATCTATCCCTTAGGTCTGTTCCTGCTCCCAGCTCCAGCCCTGGGGAGGCTGCTGGAACCTCATTACACCTGCAGCACCTTGGCCTTCAGTTTTGCACCTCTCCTTCCTCACTGCTTAGAGAAATTCTGCATGGTSAGCTCATCAAAACAAGCACTTTTAAATGTGCTTTGGGCACTCAGGGCATTCGACCTCATGTCTCCCTGCAAATCCTGGGCACACCCACCTTCCCATCTTTCCTTGCTGCAGGTTGACTGCAGGATGCCCATCCTTGCAGGCTGGACTGCACTGTGGGCAGTACTGGGACAACACAGCCGCCACTGTCACTGCTGGCAGCTGAGGCCGCCCTAGAAATGATGTGAGTCTCCTCATGCAGCCTGAGGAAATGTTCTGTGGCCACCAATGATTTAATCCAGCTCGTCTGAGGGTCTTAAAACTTGTCTTTGTGTGTTTCTCTCTTGGTGGGTGGAGGAATACAGAGCAGCGTGACCATCCAGCTGGTTCTGGAGCCACCGAATGTTCTGAGGCAGGAGGAGGCTGGAGCTCTGCATACAGCAGGCTCAGAAATTCTCCTTTATCACACTCACATTCCCTGCTAACAGCAGAGGCATTTCTGACACAGCAGTGGCCAACTGGCAGGCACACACAGAGATCAAAGGCTTTCCTGTGGTCCCTGGCTCRCCAGCAGATCGCTCTCCGCAGGTCAGGCCAGAGCTTTGTGCTGTGAATTGTGTGACCCCCGTGAACCTGCTGAATCAGGGCCAAAGAAATGTTTGTCCCATCCTTGCATCTGTAAAGCCTACAAAGAGCAAAGCTATTTTTCATTAATTGCTAACTATTCCTCTTGGCAAGCCAGTTTGCCTCCCACTTTCATTCACTTTGAAACAAAACCTATCGAGAGCCCTTTTAGTCCAGCACTACAATGGGCTGATAGTATATCCCTAGTTTGTCTTCCAAATTCCCATACAAGCTATCAAATGTTGGCTCGTAACAACAACTCATCCAGCCTTTCATCTGTTGAAACTTCTGACTGGTTTGTGTCACAGCCTGATATGTCCATCTATGAAGATGTTTCTAATACAAAGCTCACACTTCCTTTTCCCTAATGTCACACACATTTGCCTTTTTACTTTATGTAATTAAGTTCTTCTCACTCGTATTTACAAATTTTAAATATCTGTTCTGTTTCAGTCATCCTTTTAGTGCCCAGTTTGTCTGTAGTTAGAGTGGGAAGCAGCACAGCCATTGCCTTGTTGCTTGGGAAACTCATCCAAGAGTTGTCACCATCAAATGAACGTGTCAGCAAGGTGCTCGGGCAGGCACTGCCCAAAAATAACTGAGGATTGCAGCAGACCCACAGCACATGTCTGAAATTCACCCCTCCGTTTCTTCTCAGGTGTGAAGAACCTTCCTTCCCCCAGCAACTTGAGTTTAAGTTTTGATTGTGATTTAATAAATTTGGGAGAAACATTCCTGTTTTAACTTTTAAAAAGTCTAGCAGAAAAAAAAATAATAATTAACTACTGCAAATCCTGAGCCCCCCATAAAGCACCCAGTAAATGTGGCTCCCCAAGGTGAAAGATTGGCAGAGTCAACTCTCAGCCCTTTCTGAGCAGCTGGCTGCTCTTTTCCCTGGTTTGTTAGTCCCAGAAAAGGTCTTTTAAAAAGCAGTGACCCAGGATAAACTTGTAATTAGAAATGCTATCTGTTTATGAAATGTTATTTGATATTCCTGAGACACAGACTCAGAATAACCTCTTTTTTTGAAACCTATTGATTTTGTCACTGACTTGAACATTGGCCTAGCAATAGAATTTGTGTCCCATAGGTGATATTTTATCAGGGTCCATCAGTAGGAGCAAAAACCTCTCCAGATTTTTCAAGACAGTTGTAAACAGAATTTCTTCAGTACATTCATTAAATGATTGAAGCAATCCAAGTTGGAAATAACATGATACCAACATAGAGCAAAATTATATAGAGAACACATTAAAACTTTAATGCAAAACCAGCATCACTACGTAAGCCCAAATCAGCACAGCAGTTTGTAAGAGCACACTGGTGTGCATGTGCATCAGTCTAACCTGCAAATCTCTGGGGAGAAAAAGGTACTGGATGGTATTTCATCACTAGCCACTACCTTTGTGCAATATTCCATGTTCCAGTCAAGTTTTACATCAGATATATTGTACCTAGGGAATGAGAAAGATGTAAGAGAAAAATCTTGATGATGAAAAAAAAAGTTATGTACTTTCTTTTGAGTTAGTAGTTCAGCAAATGCCTTCAGGAGGAGGTCTTCAAGGAGCTCAACTTCAGTTCTGTGGTACAATGCTGGAAGTTCATGCCYCCAACACTCCATGGAGCCCCAGCTGGTGTTAGAGACCCCAAGAGAYCACTTACCAGGCAAAACTGGATTTGGCCTTTCTGTTTTATTAATTTTCCTCATTTCCTTTCTATTTTTCCCCTCACAGCCATGGGATCCTCTTGGCTGACCTCCCCCTGCCCCAGGGCACACAGGAGCTGCCCAGTGACCATCAATCAGCCCCTTCTGCCTGGAGCTGCAGATCACGAGGTGCTGCAGCCCTGCTGGCAGGAGCACGGGGCTGCTCTGGCAAGAAAGCCCCGGGGAATCTCTTTGTCTGCTGGTGTAGATAAAGCTCTGCAGCTCTGCTGCAGCCTGACAAAGAGCCCGGGAGGCGAGGCTGGCTCCAGGCACGTCCAGCCAAACAGCCGGATTGAGCAGGAGGGTATTTCACTAGGAGTCACTGTTGTTGCAGTGCTCACCCTGGTGATTGCCAGGCCAAGAGAGGTTTCCCTGAAAATTGTTTTGGGTGCTGGGGTTCTAAGAGCTGCCAGGGAGCTGCTGCAGCAACAAAACATCAATGCATGGATAAACCTTGGGATGAATCATAGAATCATGGAGTGGTTTGGCTGGGAAGGGACCTAAAAGCTCATCTCAATCCACCCATGTCCCATGGTACCTAAAAGCTCATCTCAATCCACCCATGCCATGGGCAGGGACACCTCCCACTACCTCAGGGTGCCCCAAGCCCTGTCCAGCACTTTAAGGGATGATGCTCAAATCTTCTCTGCTCCTGCTCACTATGGGTGTAAGACAAGGTTTGTTCTTTAATGGGACTGTTGCTTCTTTTCCATCATCTCCAGCCAAGTTAAACTAATTAGACTGAATGCAGATTATACTGGAGGCGTATGGGTTTGGTTGTTTTGTGGATGGTATTTGACCCTTTTCTTTCTCYCCTACCTCCACCATTGCATTGCAGAACTAGGGAGTGCTGTGTCACACCAGATCAGAGCTTTCACCCCCCTCACTCTTTATCCACCTTTGAAGTGGTTGTGATGCTGCAGCTTTCCCCAGAACAAAGGCATTCTCATCCCCTGACACACTGCACTGCCAAGGAATTTCATCTCCCAGACAGACTGCAAAGGGAAGAATCACCACAGACTATATGCAATTTATGGTTTCATTAACTCCTGCCACCAGCCACACTAATGGGCATTTTTCAACAAGGAATGCATGATCAATTAGTCACAGGAATAAAAACAAGGGAGTAGACTCTTGAAATGAAAAGGGGATTATTCCTGCTTAAACATCAAAATGATGCTGGCTCCTCTGTGGATGATTAGGTGGAGAATTTATAGGAGATAATGTTAAATGCTCAAATGTTCCCCACTTAATTGTGGGAAAAGTGGTAGTGGGTGCTTTGGTGGGTACTACGAGACTGCTGCCAGGGTGATACACTCTCCCAAGATTTAAGCAATAAGCCTGAATTGCATTGACCTCTTACTGCCAAATAGCCATTAACTGGTGCAGTTATTAGGATTTCAATGTAAAAGGATGTCCAGCTCTGGGGCAGGCAGAGACAGCAGCACCAGCCCTCCTGCATTTCCTAATGGGCCAGGTTTCCACAATCTTCCCTCAGAAGAGGCTGTGCTCAGGTTCTGCTGCACTGCAGGCACTTCAGCACGGCCCCACAGAGCCAAGTGCTTATTTTAGACCCCTCAGCCCATGCACACCCCTCAGCCAGCATCCCTCCCCTCTCACAACCCCTCTGTGTCCCAGGCAGAGCTGGGCTCCACACACACAGGGTTGTTTATCCCAAAGGTTCTGGTGATTTCCGCAAATTAGACCCAGGGCACGGCGTTTCCAGGTTAAAAGATTATAGCTGTAAAAATGTTGATATGAGAGAAATATTCCCTGTGGATTTTTAAAGCATTACAGAGTCTTTCCCTGAACTATGGTTTATGCTGTTTTCTTAATGGAATGCAGCTGGCTTAATGAATAGAAATAGTCAAGAATAATGTATTCAGTGACTGATGGGGGGGGAGCATCCCAAATAATTTATTTATGTTCTATGACACTGATCTACTAATGAGGGCATTTATTAATAACAAATATGCTCAACGARGGTGGTGAAAATCAGTCAAACACATTATTAGCAATTATTATTCCACCCTTTTGAATTGAGAGGTAAAATTTCCTGCAGTAGCTGTAGGTTAGCTGTAGTTTGTCTATAAAGTGTACAGTTCAGGTAACAGCACCAGAAACAGTCCACATTTCAGAGGCAAAGGATGCATAAAACAATAACAATTAAACCCATTCTGGCTAAAAATTGCAATATTTACCTTGGGGTTTCTGCTACTTTCTAGTTATTTTGCATTATTAATTTGGAGTAATGCTTACACAGAATACCAACAGGAATTTGACAGGAAATTAATGTAGAAACTCCCCCCAGAGATCTTAGATGTTGCTAAGCCCATTTTTCCTTAGCCAGAGTTAATGAATAATCATCTCCTTGGCAATGTTTCCTGGAGTAGAGACTTGTACTTTGGTTCCTGTTAAATATAGAAAAATGAGAAGTGTCAGATAGCGRTGGCATCAGGGGGATTTATCTAAAGCAACTGGGTGAGTAAATACCCTCCATGCACTGAGTCACTGCTCTGAACCGCCCCCATTGCTGCAGCTAACTTCCCATTTGGGAAAGTTTTCTCTACAAAGAATGTTTATCCTTTTTCAGTCTAAAGATACTTTGATGTCTCTTTCACATGCAAAAGCAGCACTCCCTCCTTTCTCAGTCCTACAACCAACTCCTAAGTCCAGGGATTTCTTTTATTTTTCCTTCTCAAGCTGCAGGACAACTTCTTTCAGAGGTGCTTTTCTGATATTTCATCACTTAATTTATTGCCYGCACCAAGGTGAGGGCTGGAAGTCGTTTTCCTGCTGCTTTTGTGCTCGGGAGCAGCTGACCTCTGGGGCAAGCGCACGGGGAGATTTCCTGGAATAACCTGAAACCCTGACTGGAGCTCAGTGTCCTTCGGGAGATGGATTCAGCTGTCCCAGTCGCTGGAAACAGGGGCTGCTGCTGCTGCTTTGGGCCAGCTCAGCTCTGCCCTCCTGGACACACCATCCCAGCCCTGGGGCTTCCCCAGCCAGGCTGGAGCTGGTCACACTCGGCCATCGGAGCTGTGTGTGGCTCCTGACAGGACTGGGAGGCCAGGAGGGAACTGGAACTGCGGTGGGAATCCCAGAACCAGGGAATCACAGATTGGTTTGGGTTGGAAGGGACCTTACAGTCCATGCCCAGGGGAGCAGGAGACAGTAGGGGGAGGAAWGGCAGAGGCCAGCCGTGGGGAGTGAATGCTCTTGCCCAAGCCCGTGCTGCCTTRGTGGAGGATGGACAAAAACCAAAGGTGTTTCCAAGTTCAGCCATCCCCCAAACACAGCTGTGTCTAAAGCCAGCCCTCTATCAGGAACAGCAAGGGCAAAGGAAATCAATCCCTCCGGCCCACTGGGACATGTGGGCACTGCCCCGTATTTGATAAGCTCTTGCTGACATCATTAAGTCCAGGTTTCTGTTTGGAGAGTTTGGGCTCCTCCTCAAATAAATACCAAAATCAAACAAAAAGGTAAATGTGCAAAGGGATCTGGCTTATCCCAAGCTCTCTGGTGGGCACTGAAGACCTCAAAACACTTCAGAGGGCAGCTCTCCTCTGCCACACACACAGGGAATCATCATCTCTGCAGTAACTTCAGGTAGTACTCTGAATTTGTGCAATGTTTCTCAGACTGTCTTGCAAATATCAGCAGGTTCAGAGCCCAAACGGTGCTTTTTGCAAGATGAAGCTGGCAGAGCTTGCTGAGATGCAGAGATAAAATCCAAATTAAAATGAGTCCCTTGAGGTTGCTCCCACATGTGACTGAGGGCACTGCTTAAGCAGAGCCTATCCATCCTCTCTGCAAAAACATTTATCACTGAAAGACCCCAGGTTTCTGAAATAATTTGGGGAAAATCTTGGTCATGAAGCTTCTCCACCAAAGGTGGGGCTTTCCAGGTGATACCAGCACACCTTTCAGGGTGGGCAGGTGCCTRACTGTGCAGGGAACTTCTCCCAGCCTGCTGGGCCTGAGGGGCATTTACTCCACAACAATGCCAAGATTTTGGCTGCAGCAGGAGGGGGAGCTGTGCTGAGTGAGAAGCTGAATCAGAAGCTTCAGAGTCTCAGAAAGTCCTCACAAATAGGTACCTGTCGGTGGGAATGTGGATTATTGCTCTTCGGTTCAGGTGCAAACAGGGCATTTTGAGTAACATTTGCAGCCTGTACTGGCTCCCTCAGGCCTTACACAGCCCAAGGCAGCACAGGAAGACTTGGAAAAAAGCATTAATTCCACAGAAGTGGTGTTGGGAAAGCAGGAGATAGCAAAGCACCGGTGAAAGCACGCAGTGTATATGATGTAAAATTATTGTTTAATTGATATACTGCAACATATTGTTCTAATGGTAGGAGGGAAAAGAAATATGATCAGTTATCTCATTATTAATGTTCATTTTCTCTTCCAATATTGCCAGCGGGTTGAGTTAATTATTAAGCATGACAGTTGGGCTTTAATATATCAGCTATAGATTCCAGTCACAGCAGTCTAGTTTAATAATTGGGTTTCTTTCTCCCTCATTTTGACTAATAGCATACTTACAGCAATTATTAAAATTCATCATAGCACAAAAATGAACTATTTGAATCCTCACCAAAAATGGCAGCACAACAGAGCTCTGCTTAGCATTTAGTGGAGAATTCAAAACAGCTTCTTGGAAAACATGGAACGGCTTCTCTGATAATTCCACAGCCACAATGTGAACGTGGACACTCAGTGAAAGCCAAGAGTGCTTCAGGTGAGCCAAGGCAGTGTTGAATAGGCTGCTGTCACTAAAAAAGCACATTCAAACTTCATAGGAAATTCCCTCTGAAAATGCAAATTCATATGTGGTTCTTTAGCTATAGGTAGTTCAGCCAAGCCATGGCAGTTTACCAGCACTGGCAGAAAGTTGTTTTAACACTGCATCATCAAACTGTTCTGGAGACTTCACAGTCTGCCTTGGAATGGCTGTAGGTGCCAAGTGGACACAGCTTCTGCTGTGAGGAACTTAAAATCCTCCTTACTGCTCTTCCAGACTCTTTAAAGACAAGGTTTAACTTCCAGCACGAGCACAGCTCTGCATAGGCTCATTGACCCCAAAACCTATAGGCATCAAGGCACCCAGCAGAAATCCACAACATTCCCACCATGCCAGAGAGAAATGGGGCTTATTCAAGGGCTGACAAATAGGCAAGATTTTGAGGGGTGAGAGTGGAATGAAAATAGAAAACTTGAGAAAAGCCTGGTGTTTATRGTTCTGGGAGAAAGGACAGCAGGACTGTAAGCTGCATGCTCACCATCTCCTCCTCCAAGTGCACACAGGGATGGAGCAGCCCCAGAGAGTGGTTTCAGGCATTGAAACTGCTGTAGACTTGGAATCAGTTCACAAGTGAAAATAAAGACAGAATAATCACAGAATCCCAGGCTGGTTTGGGTGGGAAGGGACCTCAAAGCCACCCAGTGCCACCCCTGCCATGGCAGGGACACCTCCCACTGTCCCAGGCTGCTCCCAGCCCTGTCCAGCCTGGCCTTGGGCACTGCCAGGGATCCAGGGGCAGCCACAGCTGCCAGGGCACCCTGTGCCAGGGCCTGCCCACCCTCACAGCAAGGAATTTCTTCTTAACATCTGACCAAGTACCTGGTTACACAGACACCAGGAACTGTCTCACTCTGCAGCAGGCTGCAGTGAATGTCTGCTGAAATGTGGCCCACAGAATCCACCACAGGTTCCTCCTGCACGCATTGCCTGCACTCCTCTCAGGACACAGCTCTCAAAACCAGTCCCAGAGTGCTCCTGCTGCCCAGGAGGAGGTGGGAAAGGGCTGTGCCCTGGCTACAGCCTTGGCAAGAGCTCAGCAAGAGCCATCGGTGTCACCACAGCCCAAGAGAAAGAACAGGGACAGAATTACTATTTGCCCTTTGAAGCTGAGAAGGGACCAGTTTGTGTCTGAACAGCATTCCTTCACACCTCCCCATATTATCTAAAAGTTGGAGACTTAGCAATTAAGCAACCCTCAGATGAATAATTGAGAAAAACTAAAGACTGGAAAGATACCAAAGGCTTCCCTCACAGGACTGCAGAGTGATGCACTACTTTGGAACTGCAGATAAACCAGGTCACAACCAACCTCATCCTCTGGCCATTATTTAAGAGCCAGGAGGAAAAGACTGGAAGCAAGAAAACACCAGCTCACTGCAAGGTATGCCCTGAAACTCCGTTGGCACAGGAGCCYCAGGCTTTCCTGCATGATGCCTCATGATTCCACGATGCTGTTAGAGCCACGCTCAGCTGCTGCACAGCCCATCCATCGTTCACTTGAGCAGCCTGAGCCTGGGAACACCACAGAGTATTATCAGAGCACAGGGAATGCTGCTCTAATTGTTGGTTTGCAAAGTTATGTGGATAAATGATCATCTGGGGAAAGAAACATGGTGTATGTATAATTAATCTACTTAGAATTTGTTGTAAATTAATCATACTGAATATTAAAACTATTCCCTATTCTCACGTTAAAATAATTCCTCAGTATTTTCATCTGATCTTACTAGAAATGATGAAGCTGGGCTTTGCTGTCCACCTCTCCCATTCTTACCTCTTGCACTGCCAGAAAAGTGCTAAATAGATGAATTGCCAGCTCCCAGCAGCAGAGAACTGATCTTCTGGGCCCTGTGACACACAGATGAGGGAGTCAAACCACAGAGGTCTTTGGAGGCTAAAATCCTGTGTCTCTGTGGTGCTCAGAGCAGCTGGTCCCAGGCAAGAGGTGAGCAGCTGCACAGGTGACCCGAGGTCTGTGGGGAGTTTTAAATCCCACATATTTTGTTCATGTGTCAAATCTGGGCTCTGTTTCCTGTGCTCACCCCATAAACTCCATAGGTGAACTCACCAAAAATGGCAGCACAGAGATCCCTGCAGATCAGGTAAGTGCAGATATCAGGTCAAAGACTGGACTCACTTACCTTGGAGATCTTTTCCATCTTTCATGATGCCTGACTATAAACTGAAGCTGGTGTTTTGCTCATACTGCATTTTTGTCATAGCTTCTGAATCAATCSSTTCAGAACATCAGCTGAACAAGTATTGCTCTCCAGGCAGCTTCTCACACAGTAGAGGGATGGGCAATAGAAACCACACAATTTTTTTACAAAGGTGTATTTGTTCTTTTCTAGGACAATTTTGGAATCAAGTGCTGTAGCACAAACATGTTTTTTCAGGTTTACAATAGCCCCTCACCTTTACTGGTTCTGCAAAGCAAATTGGGTGCTGAATACCACTCACACATGAATTACTGGCCAATTGGCCAAAACTTCTCTTTCTTGTCTCCAGCCCAGCTTTAGCCATGACTCTGCACACTCAGAAATCATAGGGCAATGGAAGATTTGTCTTCTTAACAGCAGTAATGCAAGATGACTGCAGATGAAATTTTACATTCTAATTAATACTTGGTCCCCAGGGATGCTCCTGAGTGTCCTGGCTGTTCAGAGGTGTTCCTGCTCCCTCAAACACAACTGCACCAGCCAGGACATCTCATTTCATGGCCCATGCCAGCAGAAACCCACTGCTACCGGGCTCTGATGCCAGTGGGCCCCACTACAGAGCAGATAATCTTCAGCAAGGGTTGGAGGAAGAGTTCTGCTTTGAGCTCACCTGAAGCTGATCAATAGCTGCACCCACAAAATTTGTTTTGTTGTTGCCCATCAGAACTAAGGAGAAGAATTTCTCAGGAGCTCCTGCCAACCATTGCCATGAGCTATTTGAACTCATGTCCTTGTCCCTTTCCCAGGTCTGCTGTGTGAGGGGCCACCTCCACAGTGCTGTCAGACACCCTGGGGTGTCTGACATCCCCTCTCTGGAAGGGTTCCAGCCAGGAACTGCCAGCTCTGCGTGTGCTGGGGATGTCACCTCCTGCACACACACCTCGTAAAAGCCTTATAAACCCCTGGCACTGGAGTGGTGTGTGTGCATTACTATCAGGTTATGTCACTGCTTCCATAATGAAATTATTTCAGTGGGTTGTAAGTCAGGTATAAAACTCTCTTTGGGCTAAAACTTGGCATGTCCACGTATGCAAACACAGTCACACAGCCTGATTTCTGGGAAGGGGAGAGACTGTGCATGACTCCTGAGTTCTGCACGGGGGCAGAGGGTATTCTCAGGGGGAGAAGCTGCAGAGCTCCCGCGAGGCCAGTGGGGGAAGGCAGAGACTGCTGGAAATGGGACGGCCACAAACCCGCCCAGCACTGCCACTCCTGCCTCCTTTCCACCCCCCAGCTCCGGGAAAGGGGGACGGCGTCTTGTCTGCTCTTGGGGACGGTTAGGGGAGGGTTACATGTTTTCCAAGCTCCGTCTGAAACTCGGAGGGTACAGGGACACTTCAGACCCCCGTGCATAGGCTGCTTCAAAGGAGGAGTCCTTGGAAGCTCACCGGGGCTAAACCCATCCTTTAAACAAGCTTGCTTTGCAAGAGTTTGGATGCTCCTTGACTGTTACTGCAAACTGCAGAGGGAAAACATGTTTGCAGTGCCAGGACTGTRCTGAGACATGACTGCTGTTAAAGAGTGTAAATCTCACTGCTCACAGAGGTCCCTCRTGCAGGGCCCTGCGAGCTTGGCACTATCACGGGAAGAAGAAATCTGCCACTGGAAATTGCCACTGGAAGCTGCATCCAACAGTGCTTGCACATTTAGTGGGAAGAGGGGAGGGATTTTTAAGAAGCATAAAGAAAAAGGGAGCCTCCTGCTGTCTCTTGAAATCTCCCCCAACCTGAACAAGCTCTCTTTGGGGCTAGAGACTCCCAGCAGCAGAAAATGGGGCAGTGCCTGCTGTAACCACAGCATCCTTCAGATATCTGCAGCTGCAGGTGTTTGTACACTTGACCTTTTGTGATAAACAGTAAGGACATTTCCTTCATACTTACTTCACAAGTCTATTAGGAAACACACCAAACTCAAGGCAGTCATTTGCTGTGACGTTTTGTTCCCTGGATAACACAAAACTCCACCTTTATGTCAGTGTTCCTCTGGTTTGCTGGGTCAAAATCCACGTCTGGCCCGAGGGAGATGAGTCATTTCCCCAGGTGCTTCCACTCCTGCTGCAGCTGCAGCCCCGAGATGATCYACATATAGAAAGATGAAATATAAGGAAAGAACTGTAACAACATATGTAATCAGGTGGTAAAAAAGGGGAGTGTGATTGAAAGTAAGGGTATTCTTATTTAATGTCATGCAACTATATTTAGTGATATTAGTGGTTTGAGCATTGCTGTCCATCCTCCCAACTAGAAATTATCTGGTTACACCATGTGGACTCAGGAGAATGTAACAGCTCCATCTTTTCAGGGAAGAGGCAGCACTAGGACCTCAGTGACTGTTTCACACAGTAGACCTGAGCACACAGTTTGCTCCCGCTCTGAGCACGGGCTCATCCGTGAACTCCTGAAGGCTAAATTATTAGAAATACCATTACCACAGGGCCTATGATGGCTATCATGAGATAATCATCACACATSTGGATTTTTAAGACATAGGGCATAGTCTGGTGCTTTCCAGTCCCTGGTGACATGACCTAATAGCAACACGCCCCTGGAGCTGCGCTAGTGCAGCACTCTGTGCTGGGGGAAGCAGGCACTGCTGGGCTGGGAGAACACACAATTGGCAGCCCTTGGCTGTGATTTACACAAAGCTGTTTGTATCTTGTAAATAGATTTCTTTTCCTTCAGTGGTAGGGAGCCAGGAGATGCARTGGTCAGCAGCAGAACAGAGAACATCTTGGTGCAGAGCAGGAGCAGGGGATGGACAAACCTTCCAGCACAGACAGAGTACTCACATGGCTTTTGAAATGAAGAGGTGCAGCAAATGTGGAAGGGTAAATAAGGCCAGGAAATCTTTTGCAGTATGAATGAACTCCCTACTATTTATGATGCAGAGTTTCCAGGGATGTTGCTCTGGAGCTGGGCTCCTGCTGGGCCATTGATTCTTCCGAAACTGAGGTGGGTGCCATGTTATCATTCCCTGGCTCCACCTGTCACTGTCTGGCTGTTCCTCAAAGCTCTGGCTTCAGCCCAATCTTCTGCCTTCTGAGCAGCAGCAGCAAGATTTAAATGGTCCTTATCATTCAAATGACTTGACTTCAAATGATTTGATTATTTTAACAACTGATTAAATCAGCTCCCTCTGATCTAATGGTGTTGGTGTCTGGGAACAGTGCAACCAGGACCAAGGTGCTCCGTACAGGCTGCAAAACCTGCTGGAAATGCYCAACAGTATTTAGGTTGTTTATGACACTCACCTCCCATTTCCTCATGCTGTTCCTGCACCTGTGCTGGGTAGGCAAGGCTGTGCATGCCCTTTGAGCAGAGATGAACTTTTGGGGTCAGCTGCCTAATGGCCAGGAGGTGCCAAACTGTTTGGGTCACTGATGTCCTCTGCCTGCCCTGCAATTCATAGCCACCATTTCTCTCACCTCTTATTTTTTCTCCCTCATACCTCTGCCACTACTTCAGCTTCTCAAACCTTTTTTTTTTTGTTTCTCCTCCCCTCTGGAAGTTGCCGAATCTTCTCTTCTCTTCCCAAGGAAAGTGATGTGGGCTCATTTTCCTTCTCCAGTCTTCACACCTGGTTTATTCCTTCCCTGTGCTGGAAAATGCATTGGCAGATGGATGTGGAGAAAACATCAGAGAGTGAACCAAGTCATTTACACCAAGAGAGATTAGGTTATGTTATCACTGGGTTGTTTATAATCGTGGAATCAGAGAATCCCTAAAGTTGGGAAAGAACTTCACAATAATCAATTCCAACCATCAACCACCACCATCACTATGTTCACCACTAAACKACATCCCAAGTCCCACATCAACATGTCTTTTGAGCTCTTCCAGGGATGGTGATTCTACCACTGCCCTGGGCAACCTGTTCCAATGCTTTACAATCTTTTCCAAGAAGAAATGTTCCCTAATTTCCAATCTAAATCTCTGCTGGTGCAAGTTGAGACCTTTTCCTCTTGTCCTGTCCCTGTTCCCATGGAGCAGAGCCCCACCTGGCTCCACCCTCCTGTCAGGGACTTGTGGAGAGCCACGAGGCTCCCCCTGAGCCTCCTTTTCTCCAGGCTGAAACCTGGAGAAACCTGGAGAAACTCAAACCCACAGCTTGAGTTGATTCAGAGGAACCAACAAGTCTGTTTTAGGTACTGTTTAAATGATGCTGGCTGCTCTTAGTCAGTAAAAACCAGAAAACAAACCAGATATGCCCAGCAGCTCAGTGTGGTGAGTTGTGCTAGGAAAGAGCCCACTCCAGACTCCAATGGCACAAGCATCAGCACCAGATTCTGCCTGGGATAACCTCTGTGAATTCCTCCCTCAACTTATGCAGCTGAAATAATAASTGACCCACATGAACCAAATCTTCACAGTGGGTACATTTTTTTCCCCTACTGTTTCCAAACAAAAATRACACATAAACAGTGAGAAATTATTTCATCTCTACTAATGAGTGGCAGCATGAGAACTCAGCAATATGTTAAGAGAAAATCTCCCTGGTACACTGAATTACACTTTTCCTGGAGTGAAGCAAGAACCCTTGTGATTGAAAAAATCCCTTTCCAGACTCAGAGATTGTTTTTATAAAGTATTAAAAAAAATATATAATGTTCCAAAATTCAGCCAGGAAAGCAGTGGTAATAATTCTTCCCTAATGCCTCTGAAATTAAGCTACACTTAGCCTGAATTTTTTCAATATGGAGTGTATGTATACACAATATTGCTAACATATCCCTGCAGTAGATGTGTGCAATGTGTGCTGCACTGCCCAGCTGCTGGCTCTGTCACACCAGAAACTGCTGCTCCATGCCCACGGGACTGCAGGCCCCCATGGGCAGGGCTGGGCATGGGGGCTGCTCCCTGCACGGCCCCCCTTCACATCCCTGCCAGAGCGTGGGCAACTGCCTGTGGGCACCAAGTGCGCTCAGGAACTGACCACTGCTGCTGGAGGTCTTGGTGCTGAGCCCTGAATCATCTTTCACTCGGACGTGCTCACAAACAAAGGAGGAACAGGGCCTCAGTGGCCCAAAGAGCTGCCCACAGAAGCAGGAGGACCTGGACGAGTGGGATTGCAGAAGCGGCGCAGGGAGAACATCCAGGCAGGCTGCCAGGGGCTGAGGCTGGGGCGATGGAAAATCTGCAGTGGGAAGGAAACAACACAGCATCTGGTATTTTGAAACAAAGCTAGAGTCTTCTGTGCATTCTGACTATGAGTGACCAATGGTAGGCTGTGAAATTCCTAATACCTGTCAGGCACTTGGGGCTGAGCCGTGGGATGAAGCTCAGGGGGGAGACCTGGGAGAGATCCTAGAGTGAGCCAGGGTCCCCCATGTCAGAGCAGAGGCCTGGGGTGGGATCCCACCCCCAATCACAAGACCAGAAGGCTGTTCAGGAGGGATGCTGCAGCAGTGCCTGCACCAGGAACCTCCTTGGGAGGCAGTGGCCACATGCAGTGATTCTTGATTCTCTTGGCACCACAAGGTYASCAGAAGTTGGCCTCAGCAGCCACATACARTAAGCCAGCCRWGCCTCAAGCTGGGCCAGGAGGAGCAGGAGAGCACAGAATGCCAGGAGAAGAGGCCCAAAGTGGGTGTCTRAGCTGCAGTAGWAGTGCTGCTTTCTGRKAACTGGGCACCAGCCCTGGAGGGCTCTCCRGACCCAGCAGAGAYGAATCACCWCAGGCAARGGCCAGGGAGCCGCTGCCCCAGGAGGCTGCAGACCTTCCCTCCCTGCCCCTGCAGCCAAGCACCAGGAGAAGAAAGCAAACAGCAGTGGAGCAGAGTGTTTTCTTTCCATTACCAGGCCCACAGGACTGCCAGCTGTTGTGTGTAAAGCTGTCAGTYTGGAGACAGAAGTAACCCAATGGTCACAGCTGCTCCGGGAGCTCCTTGCAGGGCAAGCTGTGTGCACGAGCAGCACGGTGTGGGCAGGCAGGAGCCAGGCAGGGGCTGCTGTGACCAGCGGTGGGGTCCTGAGGGCTGGGGGAGCCCATGCTGAGCYTCCCTGGGCTGAGGGACAAATTGGAGGGCTGGACAATCACCAACTCAGTGAAGTTCTACGAGGGAAAGTACCAGATTGTGCACTTGGGATGGTGCAACCCTGGATGTATGGACAGGTTAGGGAATGAGATGCTAGAGAGCAGCACCATGCAAAGGGACCTGGGAATCCTAGTGGATGGAAAGTTGGATATGAGTCAGCACAGCCTGGCAGCCAGGGGGGACATCCCTGTTCTGGGGGACGCCAGGCCCAGCATGGCCAGTTGGGCCAGGGAGGGGATTGTCCCTCTCTGGTCTGCACTGGGGCGGCCTCACCTCAAATACTGTCTGAGGTTTTGGTCACTGCAATATAAAAAAGTGTGTTCAAAGGAGGGCAGTGAAGATGGTGAAGGCCCTAAGGGGAAGCTGTGTGAATAGCGGCAGAGGACTCTTTGTCTCTTCTGCCTGGAGGAGACGGATGGGAGCACTGATCGGGGTCTCCAATTTCCTCAGGATGGGAAGATCGGAGGCAAGAACAGATGTCTTTCTGTTGTRTCCAGTGATAGGGAATAGCCTGAAACTGTGTCTGGGAGAATTAGGTTGGATATTAGAAAAAAGGTTCTTTATTCAGAGGATGGTTGGGCACCTCAGGGCAGCACCAAGTCTGAGAGAGCTAAAAAGCAATTGGACAARACTCTCAAGCACCTGGTGTGACTCTTGAGGATGCTTCTGTACAAGGCCAGGAGCTGGATTTCATGATTCTTGTGAGGCACTTCCAATTTAGCATATGCAGTGATTCAGTGATTCTGTTTATTAGAGTAGAACATCTCAGCATGGATCTACTKAAAACGAATACCCAGGAAAAGAGGGAAGCCATCAAGAGCATCTCCAGGGACACAACATGACCAGCAAAGTCAGCAGGCATAAAAAAAGGTTTTCCTGAGTATTGGACCTTTGATGAAGAAAAACATTTACAATCAGGGCAGTGCATTTGTACAGATGGAGGCACACTCTGGGGGTACAGCTGAGGCCATGAGGTCACAGCAGGCTCAGGGGTCACAGCAGGRTGAGGTCACAGCAGGCTCTGAAGTCACAGAGGTGCCAGAGCCGGTGGTTGCACAGCAGCACAAGGAGCCAGCAGTCAGTCCTTGAGCACAACTGTTGCGGCAGCAGCGGCGGTGGCAGCAGTGGTGCTGACATTGGCACAGCGGTGTCAGGACAGCGGTGGCAGCAAGAGCTGCGGGACTTGGCAGAGGGCAAGGCACCATGGCCCTTGCTCTGCGCCTCTTCCTCCTGCTCCTCCTGGCCGTGGCCCTGCCTGCAGGGCTGCCCAGGCTGCTCCGCTGCCAGGTCGCGGGAGCAGGTGACGCGCAGCCTGGCTGCCCTTTCCCGGGACAGCGCTCCCTGCTCCCCGGAAGCGCTGGGGATGGCTTTCCCCAGGCCTTTAGGGAGGGTTTCCTCTGTGGAGGGAGAGACCCCCTTGGGCCCTGGGGCAGCCCCAGTTTCCTCTCCAGGGATGTGTCACAGGGCCTGCAAAGAGGGTGGAGAGCGGCCAGGAGCCAGCCCAGAGCTCCCCAGCCCTGTGCATTTGGCCTTGTCCATTCAACACTGGCTCCCATAGCCTTACCCAACCCCCTTGCAGTGCCCATTTCCAGGAGCAGAAGGGGATCCCAACACACCAAGAAATGGTTCAGCCTTTTGCTCCATTCTAGATTTGGATCATGACTTGGATGATTTGGGAAATCCTGGTGAATGACCACTTTGAATATCTTGGAGATGCCAGAGGCAAGTTCTCAATTCCCTTTTTACTGCAGAATAATCACTGTCAATGTGGCAAGAGCTCAACACATCTGCCATTTTCCTTAACTAATGAAGTCAGGGCTAAAGAATTCTGAAACCTTACCCTGCTCCCCTTCTGGAGCCCTGAGGGATCCACAGGTCGCTGTCATTCGGAGGAAGGAGCATTTATCTGTCCATCTTTCTTCCCATGTGCAATGCCACTGTGTCCTTCCATTGTGCTCTGTGCAGCCACAGAGAAGAGCAGAGAGGGAAGGGGCTGGGCCCAGGCTGTGCCCGGGGCTGAGCCTCTCTGGCAGCCTGAGGATCTCCTGCAGTGCTACGGGTGTCTGTCTGTGCTTCCTTTCTTTGCAGCTGAGCCTGTTGGTGAAGGGGATCTGGCTTCCCAACCCACGGTCCAGGACTGAGCCTCGGGGACATGTTGAGGGTCGGTCAAGGCCTTTCCCCTGGGAGAAGCTGCCAGCTCAGAGCCCAAAGCTCGGCCAGGGGGCATCGCTGCAGGTGCCAGGACAGAGCCACGCACGTGTGTGGCCCTCGCCCTGCGCGATCCCCTCACCGCTCCTGCGCGCTAGTGGTGGCCGTGCAGCTGAGCAGAGATGGCAGAATGTCTTCTGTGGCTGTTGAGTTACAGGGGTGTCTGCAGGGAGGACTTTCTCCAGCTCCTTGTGCTGGTTCCTGCACACAAGCCCAGCTCCTCATCAGGGGTGAGTAGTGTGTCCCTGCTGACCCCACAGGCTGAGCCCTGCTTTTGTGGCATCCATCCTAAGAAATGGAGCAATGTTGTTTTAAGGCCCCCAACAGGAAAAGAACAAAGCTACAGGACATAAGAAAGCCCATGAGCCATCAGAACACATGAGGCAAATCGAAGGAAATGCAGCAGGCAGGACAAGGTGGGTGCAATTCCCTCAGCCTTCCCCTGGGCTCAGCAGCGGGGGCTTTGGCTGCACATCTGGACACGCCGTGCCCGGCACAACAGGAAGGGATCCATGGCAGCCTCGCTGCCCTGCTGCTGCTTCCACGCCCTGCAGGGCTGTTCCCAGTCTGGCCTGGCTGCAGCTTCTCCCAGCCTCTGCAGGAAGGCATTGGGCATCAGCTGACAGGCAGCCCAAACTCCACCAATGGGCATGAGATGCCCTGCAATTTCGCATCTCCAGCGAAAATCAGAAGAGCACCTATATGGAGAAGGGAGAGCCCTGCCCTATCCAAAAAGTTGAATATGGGATTTCCTAATTCTTACCATGTTTTGAGAGGCATTGGCCTCCTGAAGAGCCACCTCTCCAATGGGGAACAGCCCCATCTGATCCAGCTGTACCTCATCCTTTCTACAGAAGCAGTATGGAGAGCTGGGCAGAAGGAAGCATTTCCCGGAGGAAGCAGTGGCTCATTGGCACCTTCTGCTGCAGGAAGGAGGCGAAGCCAAGCCCAGTCACAGAGGTAATTGCTGTGCCTCTGGGCCTGAGCCATGCTCAGGCTTGAAGCTGCCCTCTCTGCTGCTTGGCACTGCAGGCACAGCCGACAAGACGGGCACAGCCCAGAGGAATTATCCCAAGCAGGCTCAGGCACTCGGGTACTGAGCTGTCCTGCTGGGGTCCCTCCGTGGGAGGACACGTTCCCGAAACCTGGGAGCGGCTGCACGGGGTGCCCATGGTGGGGAAAGGGCAGAGGGGGAGAGCAAGGCTCCAGTGGGTCCTGAGGGCCTGGCCAAGTGTGCCCCTGGGCTGTTGGATTTGTCTCAGGGGAAAGAGGGATGGAGAGATAGAAGAAGGTAGAAAGCGGGAGAAAAGGCAGGAGGGCCAGAGGGACAGGGGGATAGCTGTGGCTCTGCCTGCTGCAGTTTTCCCCAGGCAGCTATAGCAGAGTTGGAGCTGTGGCGAGTGAGAGCCCCCAGGGCCCTGGCTGCTTCAGCTGCCCCACCAGGGATGTTGCACAGGGCACGGAAAAGAGAGTGGAGAGTGACCAGGAAGCCGCCAGAGCTCCCCAGGCCCCTGGGCAGCTTTGGGCATGTCCATTGACATCTGGCTCCCACAGCCTTATCCGACCCCCTTGCAGTGCTCATTTCCCAGCGCAGAAGCGGGATCCCAATGCACCCTGAAAAATGTTCTCATCTGTGCTCCATTCTAGATGAGGTGCTGCGGAAAAAGTTCTCCATTAGATTGGTTGAATAAAGTTTTGAAGCCTTTGGAGCCTCCTGCAGGTATTGTTCTCAGTGTCCACGTGGAATAATTGTTGACAACTTTGCAGGAACCTGGTAACAAGCTCTGTGGCTGTTGTGTTACAGATGTGTCTGCAGGAAGACTTTTCCCGACCTTTGCTGATTCCTACACAGAAGCCTGGCTCCCATCGCAGGGTGAGTAGTGTGTCCCTGCTGACCCCACAGGCTGAGCCCTGCTTTTGTGGCATCCATTCCTAGAAAATGAAACTACTTTCTCCTTAAGGTCCTCTGAGAGGAAGAACCAAGCCCCAGGAACACAAAGAAACCCCAAGAGCCAAACAAAACCTGAAACACGTTGTGACAGAACTGCTCAAAGGAACGGTGAGAGCATATCCTCAGACTTGTCCTGGGCTCAGCAGCCGGGGCTTGGCTGCACATCTGGACACGCCGGCCCGGCACAGCGGGAAGGGATCCATGCAGCCTGGCTGTCCGCTGCTGCTTCCAGGCCCTGCAGGGCTGTTTCCCAGCCTGGCCTGGCTGACAGCTTCTCCCCAGCCTCTGCTCAGGAAGGCCTTGGGCATCAGCTGCACACGCAGCCCAAACTCACCAGGGATTCCCCTGCAATTTTCCCGGTCCCCAGCACATCCTGAGGGGTGGGCTGCTTGGAGGAGGGAGGGCCATAGCCAGCCCCAAAGAGCCTGGGCGGGATCAGGATTTTTTTCTGATCCTTATCCCATGTCATGGACAAGTATTGCCTCCTGAAGAGGCCACCTCCTGGATGTGCCATTGATTCCTCTGATCCAGCTGGGCCACTTCCTTTTCTCAAGGGATGGACAGAGGGGCTCTCTGGAAGGAAGCATTTCCTGCAGGAAGGGGAAGCGATGCCAGGCCCAGTCACAGGAGGTAATTGCTGTGCCTCTGGGCCTGAGCCCTGCTCAGGCTTGAGCTGCCTCTCTGCTGCTTGCACTGCGGGCACAGCCCGGACAAGACGGGCACAGCCCAGAGGAATTATCCTGAGCAGGCTCAGGGCACTCAGCTACTGAGCTGTCCTGCTGGGGTCCCTCCGTGGGAGACACGTCCCGAAACCTGGGAGCGGCTGCACGGGTGCCCATGGTGGGGAAAGGGCAGAGGGGGAGAGCAAGGCTCCAGTGGGTCCTGAGAGGGCCTGTGCCATCGTGCCCTTGGGCTGTGCGGGAGCTGTTCCATGGGCAGGTGGTTAAGCAGGAGGGAAGAGAGAAGGTTGGGAGGACATCGTGGCACTTGCAGATTTTCCCCAAGCATTTAGTGAGGGTTTTCCTGTTGGGAGTAAGAGAGAGCCCAGGGCCCTGGCTGCTCCAGCTGCCCGTCCAGGATGTTGCACAGGACCTGCAAAGAGGGTGGAAAGTGATCAGGAGCCACAGGCTCCCACAGCCTTACCCCACCCCCTTGCAGTGCCCAATTCCCCAAGGCAGAAGGGATCCCAGCACACCATGGAAATGGTTCGTAGGATCTGTGCTCCTTTCTCGATTGAGCATGACTTGTACTTTACATTTGGAAATGCTGGATGAATTGGTGCTTTGGAAGACCTTCGCTAGAATTTGGAGGATCGCTGTCAGTGGGAGGAAGGAGGCATTTATCTGTCCATCTCCCTCCGTGTGCAATGGCATGTGTGTCCTTCCATGTGCTCTGTGCAGCCACGGAGAAGAGGCAGAGAGGGAAGGGGCCGGGCCAGAGCTGTGCCCCGGGGCTGAGCCTTTCTCAGCTCCTTTGGTGGCCCCAGGGACCTGAGCTGCTCCACTGCCACTGCCAAGCCTAGCCCTGCCTGGAGCTGGGTTCAGAGCTGCTGGCAGCTCCAGGGAGTCCTTTCTGCCCAACTTCCCCACAAGGGGCTCCTTCCATCCAGGTGGGCCACTGCAGGCACGAGGTCCCCCTGGCCCTGCTCTTGAGTGGAAGGCAGAGCTGAGGAGTGCCTTGTGAGGGCACCAATCACCCAGTGCCTCACTGCCACTCGGGCCTGAAGGAGAATCGTCAGCAGTGCCATTGGAGCTGTTTCTTGTCCTGCCTTTCTTTGCAGCTGAGCCTGTTTGTGAAGGTGATCTGGCTTCCCAACCCACGTTCAGGATTGAGCCTCTGGGACATTGTTGAGGGTAGGTCAAGCCTTTGCCCTGGGGAAACTGCCAGCTCAGAGCCCAAAGCTCGGCCAGGGGCGTCGCTGCAGGTGCCAGACAGAGCCATGCACGTGTGTGCCCTCGCCCTGCATGATCCCCTCACAACTTCTGCTCATACTGCAGCTGTTTGGAGGAGGGTGAGCCCTGGCCCAGCGCAAAACGACCAGATTGATGTGGATTTTACCTGATTTTGCATAAGCATGAGTCCTGAAAGATGCCACCAAAGAAATGGGGAATTTTTCAATCTGTTAAGCTGTACTTTTTTGTTTTCTCAAGTGCATGGACCAAAGCTAGCGACAGAAGGAGGTGTTCCCCAAGGAAGCAAGAGGCCGATTTGGCAGCCCCTGCTGCAGGAAGGAAGGCAAAGCCAGACACGGGCACGGGCACAGGAGGTTAATTTCCATGCTGGGCTCAGCCCTGGCGGGGCTGTGTGGCAGCAGCTCTTCCCCAGGCCTGCCCTTGCACGGCCCGGCAGCAGCCAAAGCTGGAGGTGCCTCAAGGAGGCTTGGAGGCCTCTGGAGCTGTTTACACAGCCCCGGGGAAAGGGGACTCATGCCTCAACGTCCCTCCCGCTGCAGCTGCTCCGGAGCTGGCCCTGAGTGCCCAGAAGGCCCAAGGCACAGGAGCAGCCCCGAGCGGGAAGCCCTGCCGCGAGCCCAGGGCCAGAGCCAACATTGGCTCCCGACTGGGCAGGGGCTGCTTGGGCCTGACAGGGCCTGACTCTGTGCCCTGGGGCTGGGGAGCTGTCACGGGCAGGGAGGGCCAGGCTGGCAGTGGCTGCTCAGGATGGGTTTGGCCCGTGTCCCTGCAAGCAGCGACTGCCCAAGCAGCTGCGCTGCCCCCGGGCTCTCCTCCCGGCCTGCGGGCTTCTGTTGGGTTGCACAGCCTGTGCCAAGGGGCGGCAAGGTGCCTGCAGGCCCCAGCTCTGGGGGAAACGGAGAACGTCCTGCCCGCATCCACCGTGCTGCCAGCTCAGCAGTGCAGCACAGCACAGCTCACGCCTCCCCATTGCTCCCACAGGTGCAGCCGGCCCCACCACATGTGTTCCTGATTCCCAGAAGGGCCCTGAAGGGCTTTCTGTAAGGGAACAGGCTTTTGGCTGGGTTACTGGCAGGCCTCCTTTGTTTTGGAGCTTATCATCTTTTTATGGTTGTCCAAATTTGGACTTACTTGAAGAGAAAAAGGGTGAGTGTTTTAGTTCACTTTCCCTCAAACAGCTTGTTTTGAAAGTCTACTGCAGACTAAACATTTCCAGTGAGGTTGCAGTTGAGTTGTGGGCCCGTCCATGATTGTCCAAAGAAACTCTGCTGAGGGTTCTGCTGCTGCCCGAGTGCTTTCATTGGCCTCTTAATTGCTTGCCTTGTCTGGGGACCCGCTGGGCTGCAGCCAGTGCTGGGCTCCCACTTGAGGCTGCCTGGCCAAGAGCAGCCCCAGGGGCACAGGGCAGAGGCAAAGCCGGTGGGGAGGAGAAAGAGCAGGGACGAGATTGCCCTTGAAAGGCAGAGGCGCTCTGGGGCCCGCTCCTGGCCAGGGGAGCCTGCCAGAGCCGCCCCTGCTCGCCGGGGCCTTGAGGACAGCTGTGCAGCTGGGGCCGAGCTGTGCCAGCAGCTGCAGCCGTGCTGGGGAGCCTGCGACTCTGGGCCCTTGCTGTGCAGGAGGTCCCTGTGTGCCACTGGCAGCTGGGGCCTCAGCCGCCTCCTCTCTTTCACAGGAGCGTCGTCTGCAGCTTAACAAGACGCAGGCCAAACAAGTCAGGCAGGGCAGAACTGGACCTGTCTCTCTCATCTCTGTGCTAGTGTCTGGTGTCTCTGGCATGGCTGCCAATAGCCCGTTTGTTTCTGGGGTCATGCTGCTGCGCCACACCAGAACAGGAACCGTCTAGTCCCCAGTGGGGCGTGGCTCTGCTCTAACAGCCAGGCCAGGAGGTGCAGCCCTCCTCCAGGGAAGGGCCTGAGTCCAGCAACATCTTTGGCCTTCAGCTCAGGATGTCTGTGAGCTACACCACCGACAGGCCTGAGCTGCTTGTCTAGGCCACAGCCATGGGTGGGGCCGGCAGCAAGCCGGGACGTGGGGGCTTCCGGAGACAACCCTATATTGGCTAGTTTTTCCACTTTATTATAATTTCGAAACTTTTAGAAATAATTAGGGTTTTTCTTTTTCTTATTAAACGAAATCTACCAAAAATTTGTCCCTTTTCCATGTATTAGGATTGTTTCAAAGTTGGTTTAGAATTCAGAATAACTTTGAACATTTTTACATTTTCTGAACTAAAGTGGACGGTTGGTCATCTTGCATCTTCCGTGCAAGTGTCCATGTGTCCCTTTCCAACTGCTGCAATACCAGCTTTTTTGCTGGGGAACATGCTGTTGCCACGCCCCCTCAGAGCAGTCCCTCTGTCCCCAAACGGTGTAGCCCTGGTTGCCCAGCCAGGCCAGGCAGTGCGAGTCCTCCTGCCAGGGAAGGGCCTGAGTCCAGCAATATCTTTTTTGCCCCTTCAGCTCAGGTGTCTGTGAGCTAGGACGACAGCACTGGCGGAAGGCTGCTTGTTCTGCGGCGCAGCCCAGGGCTGGGAAGACAGCACGCCTGGGCACGGGGCCCCTTTGAGAAAAAAGCAACCCCATCTTTGTCTTCATTGACATTTTTACACCGCAGAAATTTTTCCAAATTATTCAGAAACAGTGTTTCTAGAAAAAAATCCCCATCTATTTCTTCCTTTTCCACACAGGAGTTCAGGATTTTCAAAAGTAGTTGTAGAATTCTGAAAAATGTTAGACACTTTTACAACTTGCAGAAAATAAAAAAATGAACTGCATTGAAAATTGGTAATCTTAAAGAAGACTAAGTCATCCAACAAGGCACCCCAGAGTACTGGAGAGGCTTTTTCCAACTGGAACATTTTTACCTACGACAGCAACCAAACCTAAAACCTTTTCCCTGATATTTTCCAGGATTTCTGAGAAGCTCACCTCTCACTCTTCAAGGGCAAACTTTGAGCCACAGTGGCAATCTCCTGCTGTGCAGGACGGTCTCCTGTGTGCCAGCTGCAACTGGGACCTCAGGCAATCTCCTGTCTCAACAGGCACCCGTCTGGCAGCCTTCACAGGAGGGGCCAAATCCCTCCAGTTCTGGGGACACCTGTACCAACATTCCCCATCGCCCATGCCCATGCCCATGTCCCTGTCACAGCTGCTTTACCCTTGTTTGCTGTGCAGATTGCTGGCCGACCGCACCAAACACCGTCCTCTCCCCCTGAAGGCACTGCGCCCTCGCGCCCTCTGGCCCCTACTCCAAGTGCGTGGCAGGGTTGGCACAGCTCTTCTGTTGCGCAAATAGAGAGATGGAGCTGTCACACCCAGTGTGCGGGGTGGTAGCCAGCAGCAAAGCCCACCCGGCAGCAGCACAGGCTGAGCTCCATGGCCAGGGAGCAGCTGCGATGCCCCTGTAATGGGCCAGGCAGGAGCCAGGCAGGGGCTGCTGTGACAGCACCAAGGGTCCTGAGGGCTGGGAGAGCCCATGCTGAGCGTCCCTGGGCTGCTGAGGCGGCACATTTCCTTCTGGGAGATCATCTGGGCCTGTTTACCTTCCTCGCAGTGGCAAGCCCAGAAAAGAGGAGCAGCCATCAACAAGCATTCAGGGACACAGTCTGGACCCACAATGTCAGCACAGCAGGTGACAATAAGGTTTTGCTGAGCAATGGACCTGTGATAGACAAAAAACAATGCCATGACAGTCCATTTCTACAGATGGGGGGCACACTCTGGGGTACAGCTGAGGCCATGAGGTCACAGCAGGCTCAGGGTCACAGAGGCTAGGTCCACAGCAGGCTCTGAGTCACAGAGGTGCAGAGCCGGTGGTTGCACAGCGCACAAGGAGCAGCAGTCAGTCCTTGAGCACAACTGTTGCGAACAGCGGCGGTGGCAGCAGAGGTGCTGACATTGGCACAGCGGTGTCAGGACAGCGGTGGCAGCAAGAGCTGGGGACTGGCAGAGGGCAAGGCACCATGGCCCCTTGGCTCTGCGCCTACTTCCTCCTGCTCTCTCTGGCGTGGCCCTGCTGCACAAGGGCCTGCCAGGCTGTCCGCTGCAGGTGGGAGCAGTGAGCCGGCACCTGGCTGCATTGTTCCGACAGCGCTCATGCTCCCGGTAAGCGCTGGATGCTTCCCCAGGCCTTTAGGGAAGGGGTTTTCTCTGTGGGGAGAGAGAGGCCCTTGGGCCCTGGGGAAAGCACCAGTTTATCTCCAGGGATGTGTCACAGGTGATGCCTGCAAAGAGGGTGGAAGAGCGGCCCAGGACAGCGCCAGAGCTCCAGGCCCCTGTGCAGTTTGGCCTGCATCTCACACTGGCCTCCCCATAGCCTTACCCCAACCCTTGCAGTGCTTCAGTTTCTCAGAGGCAGAAGGGGATCCAAACACCATGGAAATGGTTCGGGTTTTTTCTTCCATTCAGATTTAGATAATGAACTTGGAGATTTGGAAGAGCTGCTGAACTGACACTCGCTGAATGCCTTGGAAAATGCCAGAGCAAGTTTCTGAATATTTCATTTTACGTGGCAGAATAAATCAGTGGTCTATGTGGCAAGGCTCACGCATCTGATTTCGTTAAGTCAGCAGTGAAGAATTACTGCAAGACGCTTGCCTTCTATTCCCTTCTGGAGCCCTGAGTTGATCCACAGGATCGCTGTCAGTGGGAGGAAGGAGCATTATCTGTCTTCGCTCGGTGTGCAATGGCAGTGTGTCCTTCCGTGTGCTCTTGTGCAGCCGACGGAGAAGAGCAGAGAGGGAAGGGCCAGCCCAGAGCTGTGCCGGGGCTTGGAGGCATCTCAGCTCCTTTGGTGGCCCAGGGGCTGAGCTGCTCCGAACTGCCACTGCCAAGCCTAGCCCGCCTGGAGCTGGGGTTAGAGCTGCTGCAGTCCAGGGACTCTTTCTGCCCCAACTTCCCCACAAGGGCTCCTTCATCCCAGTGTGGGGCAACTGTCAGGCACGTGGTCGCCTGGCCCATGCTTCCTAGTGGAAGGCAGACGCTGACGGGAGTCCTTGGAGGGCAGCAATCACCCAGTTGCCCTTTCACTGCACTCGGGCGCTGAACGGAGAATCGTCAGCAGTGCCAATTGGGAGCTGTTCTGTCCTGCCTTTCTTTGCAACTGAGCCTGTTGTGAAGGTGATCTGGCTTCCCAAACCACGTTCACGATTGACCTCGGGACATGTTGAAGGGTAGGTCAAGGCCTTTCCCTGGGAGAGCCTGCCAGCTCAAGAGACCAAGCCGCCAGGGGGCGTCGACTGCAGGTGCAGAAGAGCCATGCACGTGTATGCCCTCGCCCTGCATGATCCCCATCAAACTTCTGCTCAGCGACTGGAGCTTTTTTGGAAGAGGGTGAGCCCTGGCCCAGCCAA
>NDFG01001112.1:0-11828 GCA_002167245.1 Sporophila hypoxantha | reverse complement strand
AATGGAGGATTTGGAATGTGGGAATGGGGAATTGGGATTTGGGATTTGGGAATGTGGGAGTGGGAATGGGGAATGGGGGACTGGGAATGTGGGATTTGGGAATGAGATAATGGGATCTGGGATTTGGAACTGGGGAACTGGGAATGGGGGATTGGGAACAGACGTCAGGATTGGGATCCAGGAATGGGGTTGGAAATTGGGAATGTGGGATTGGGATCTGGGATTTGGGATTGGGAACTTGGATTGGGATTTGGGGATTGAGAATGTGGGAATAGGTTTGGGATCTGGGATTTGGGATTGGGAATGGGGGACTGGGAACAGGGAATGTGGGATTGGGATTGGGAATTGGGAATGACGGATTTGGGATTGGGAATTGGGAGTTGGGGATTGGGACTGGGGGCCAGGGAATGGGGAATGGGGAATTGGGAATGTGGGATTGGGAATGGGAACTGGGATTGGGATCTGGGATTTGGGAATGTGGGATTGGGATCAGACATCAGGATTGGGATCCGGGAACGGGGGATTGGGAATGTGGAATTTGGGAATGGGATTGGGACTGGGACTGGAGAACCAGGAATTAGAAATGGGAACTGGGATTGGGATTTGGGATTGTGGGATTGGGATTGGGACTGGAGAGCAGGGAATGGGGATTTGGGAATGTGGGAGTGGGAATGGGGAATGGGGGACTGGGAATGTGGGATTTGGGAATGAGATAATGGGATCTGGGATTTGGGAATGGGGGATTGGGAACAGACGTCAGGATTGGGATCCAGGAATGGGGTTGGGAATTGGGAATGGGGGATTGGGATCTGGGATTTGGGGATTGGGAATCTGGGATTGGGATTTGGGATTTGGGAATGTGGGAGTGGGAGTGGGAACTGGGATTTGGGATCTGGGAACGGGGGAATTGGGAATGAGATCTTGGGATCTGGGATTTGGGATTTTGGGAATTGGGGTTTGGGGATTGGGAATGTGGGACTGGGAACTGGGAATGGGAGATTGGGAATGAGGGATTGGGAATGTGGGATTTGGAAATGGGAATTTGGATGGGGATTTGGGATCTGGGATTTCAGATCGGGAATTGGGAATTGGGGTTTGGGGAACTGGGATTGGGATTGGGAACTGGGAATGGGGGAATGGGAATGGGGATTTTGGGATTGGGAATTTGGGACTGGGATTGGGAATGGGGGATTTTGGGAATTGGGTTTTGGGGAACCGGAATTGGGATTTGGGATTTGGGAATGTGGGACTGGGAAAATGGAATGGGAGATTTGGGAATGAGGGATTGAGATCTGAGGTTTGGGATTGGGGGATTGGGATTTGGGAATTGGGAATGTGGGATTTGGAAATGGGAATTTGGATTGGGATTTGGGATGTGGGAACATGGGAGTGGGAACTGGGATTGGGGAACAGAGAATGGGGATTTGGGAATGGGAACTTGGATTGGGATCTGGGATTTGGGAATGGCAGTGGGGAACTGGGAATGGGGGATTGGGAATGTGGGATTTGGGATTGGGATCTGGGAATGATGGATTTGGGATTGGGAATTGGGAGCTGGGGATTGGGACTGGAGAACAGGGAATGGGGAATGGGGAATTGGGAATGTGGGAATTAGAAATGGGATCTTGGATTGGGATTTGGGATTGGGAATGGAGGATTTGGAATGTGGGAATGGGGAATTGGGATTTGGGATTTGGGAATGTGGGAGTGGGAATGGGCAATAGGGGACTGAGAGGATGAATTGGAGATTTGGGGAAACTGGGATTGGATTGAGGAGAAACTGGAATAGAGAGGGAAATGGAGGAAACTGGGATAGGATTGGGATTTGGTATTTGGGAACGTGGAGAGATGGGAACTGGGGATTTTGGGACTGGGGGAATTGGGAAATTGGGAATGAGGGATTGGAATAAAGTGGGATTGAGAGAGAGAACTCAGGATTGAATCCAGGAATGGAATTAGGGAATTGAGAATAGAGGGTTTGGGAGATCATGGGATTGGGAAGAGATTAAGGGGGTATGGGGATTGGGACCTTGGGAATGTGGGAAACTGAGGAATCAGGGGAATTGGGAACAGACATCAGGATTGGATCGTCAGGAATGGGGAATGGGAATTGGGGAAATAAAAAAAAGAGGGTATTAGGGATCTGGAAATAATGGAAGAATTGAGGGAATAGGGGGAACTGGGAATAGGAGGAATTGGGAAAATGTGGGATATGGGAAATGGAGAGAGTGGGGAATTGGGAGAGAATATGGGAATGTGGATTGAGAGAAATCAAAGACAATCAGGATTGGGATCTGGGAAAAAGGGGGATTGGGAAATTGGAAATGAGGTTTGAGGGATTGGACTGAGATTCATCAGGATTGGAATAGTGGACTGGGAATTAGGAATTGAGGGGAACAGGGAGAGAGGGGAATGAGGAAGGGAACTTATGATGGGATTGGAGATTGGGAAATGGGAGTGGGGATCTGGGAATGGGGGATTGGGAATGTGGGAATTTGGATTGGGAATTGACAGGAGAACAGGACATGGGAATTTGGAGAAATGTGAATTAGAAATGGAACTGGGATTGAGGGATCATGGAGATTGGGAAGTGGGGAGTGGGATCAGACATCAGGATTGGATCCGGGAACGGGGGATTGGGATTGGAAGAGAACAGGGAATTAAGAAATGGAACCTGGAGAGGGAGAGTATGGAACATTTAGAGGAATGTGGGAGTGGGAATGGAATAAGAGAGGGATTGGGATCAAAGGGAAAGAGGATCATGGAATCCTGGGATGGGGAGGATTGGAATTGGGATTGGGGATGAGATTGATGGAAATGAAGAATGGAGAAGAGGGACTGGGAACAGGGAATGGAGGAATAGGGAATAAGGGAACTGGGAATGAGGGATTTGAAATTGGATAGTTGGGAGTTATGGAATGTGTGAAAATGGGAATATTGGATTAGGGGATTTTGAGGATTTTGAGGGAATGGGATTTTTGGAGAGGAAATGGTTGGAGAAATTTTTGAGAGAATTATTTTGAGAATTCTTCCCAGAAGTTATTGGGGGGAGGATTTCTGGGGATTTTTTGTTGAGAAATTTTATGGCGAGAGGAAACTTATGGGAATTTTTTTAAGTGGAGGGACTTTATTGGGAATTTATGAGAGATTTTTTTATTTTACTGTTTTTTCACACAAGATTCTTTAATAGGGAAAATTTTTGGTAATTAGAGAGGGGGATTATTTTGGGTTTATGGGGGAAAGAATTTGGTTATTAGGGATTTTATTCTGATTTTTTTTTTATATATATTTGGGGGATTTATTTGAGAGATATTATCTTTTTCATTTTAATATTCGGAGATTTTTGAGGGGGGATAATAGTGAAAAAATTATTTTTTTATTATTATGGGAAGAGTATTAAATATATGGGAGTTTAATTGACATTTTGGGATTTTATAATAATTTTTTTGGTAGGAATTGGGTTTGGAAATGGGATTATATAGGTAGGAGAAAATTGCGAGGCCACAAGGGATAAAAACAACAAAGAACAATCAACCAACGCATGAGGGTTATTAAAGAAAATGGACAAAAATCCCCTAGAGAGGGAAATTTCGGGAATTTTTTGGGGGAATTTCTTTTCCCGACCATTTGCACAACAACAGGACCGAGGGCCAGGATCCCAAACCGGAACGACCGACCCCCGAGAGATGAAAACCCAACAGCAAAAAACCAAGAACAAAGCAAGAGAAACAAAGAGAGAAATCAGGGGAGAAAATTACCAAGGGAAAAAAATGCGGGAAAGTAATAAAAAAGAAATAGGGAAAGAAAACCATGGAAAAAAAATTCAACGGAAAAAAAAAATCCGGAAAAGAAGAAAGAAAAAAAAAAAAAGGGAGGGAGGGGGAGGAGGGGAAGAGGAAGGAGAGAGAAAAATCCAAGGAAGAGAGGGAAAATAAACATACAGAACAAAGAGGAGAAAGAAAAAGAATAAACCAAAAAAGGGAAAAAAAAAAAAATATAACAAAAAGAGAGAAAAAATCACAGGAAAAAAAAAACTCCAAAAAAAGAAACAATGGGAAAAAAAAACTGGGAAAAAAAACTCGGGAAAAATCCGTGGGAAAAAAAAAAAAAAAAAAGAAAAACAAAATCCGGAAAAAAATGCGGGAAAAAAGAAAAGGGGAAAAAATCCGGGAAAACAACTCGGGAAAAAATCCAGAAAAAGGAAAAAAAATGGGAAAAAATCCAGGAAAAAATACGGGAATAAGGAAAAATAAAGGGGAAAATCCAGGACAAAAACTCGGGAAACAAATCCAGGGAAAGAATAAAAAAAATAAGGGAAAGAGAAGGAAAAACTCCAGGAAAAAATCCGGGAAAAAGAAAAAAAAAAGGGAAAAAATCCCAAGGAAAAAGGCCTGCGGGGAAAAGAAAAAAACAAGTGAAAAAATATCTGGAAAAAATCCGGGAAAAAGAAACCAAAAGGGGAAAAAAATCCTGGGAAAAAATCCAGGCGAAAAAAAAAAATCCGAGACCAAGAAACAGAAAAAAAAAAAGGGAAAAATACAGGAAAAAACATCGAGAAAAGAAAAAATCCGGAAAAGAAAAAAATGGGAAAAAAAAACCATGGCAAAAATCCAAGAAAAAAAAAACTCGGGAAAAAGAAAAAAGAAAAAGGGGGGAAAATCCAGGAAAAATCCGGGAAAAAATCCGGCGAAAAGAAAAAAAAATGGAAAAAAAAAATCCCCAAATTCTCCGAGAATTTTTGTCCTCCATTTTCCCCATATTCTTCCCCGCAATTTTAATTTACCAGTTTCTCAACGACACCTTTTCCCCCAACCAAAAAAAAAAAAAATAATTTAAGAGGAAATTATATTCCCCATTTTATCCCAGAGATTTTTTTAATCATTTCCATTTCCTCCCCTTTTTCCCAATAAAAAAAAAATAGGAGGATTAGTGAATTCCCACCACATAATTTCAGCCAATATTAGTAAAAAATTTCCAACCATTTTTTCCCATTTTTCCACACAATTGTTTTTCACAAAACAATTTCACCCAACCCACAACATATTGGGATTTTCCAGCGCATTTTCCCCATTTCGCCAGAGGGAAAATAAAAAAAAAGAAAAAGAGAAAAAAAAGAAAGAAGGAAAATCGACATAAAGAATTACTTAAAAAGATAATACCAAGCTCAACACTGTTTTTCACCTACTCGCACCTCGGGGAATTCATCAGACAAAGTTCCAAAAAAAACCCAAATTCCCTTTTTTTGCCATTTCCGGGAATTCAGCGCCAGGAGACGACCTCGGAGAAGTCGGGAGGCAGAGAAGCCCAAAAACAACAACCACCAAAATATACACCACAAATTCACACAAAAAAAAAAATTCACCATACAAATTCCAAAAAAAAATCCCAGGACTACCAGCATGAGTGAGAAAAATTCCAAACAAATATTTGGAGCAAAAAAGGGAAAATTCCCAAAATTTTGGGGAGGAAAAATGGGAAATTTTTAGGGGGAAAAAATGAATTTTTGGGGAGGATTTTTATTAGAGAAGAAAAATAATAAATACATCTTAAGGGAATATTTAAAAGAATTTTTCCAGGATTTTTTTGGGGGTTTTTTGGGGAAATTTTTAAAGAATTTTGGGAATTTTTAAAGAATTTTTGGGGATTTTTATTTGAGATTATGTTAGGTGAGGGATTTGGGCGTTTTTTGTGGTTTTTGGGGGGATTTTTCCGAGGATTTTTGAGGAGGAATTTTTGAAGATTTTGGGGGAAATATTTTTAGGTTTTATTGGGGAATTTTTGGGCGGGAATTTGAAGGGGGAAAATATATTATTAAAGAATTTTTTCGGGGATTTTTTTGGGATTCTTTTTTTTTTGGGGGAATTTTTGAGAATTGTTTCGGGATTTTGGGGCGTTTTTTGTGGATTTTTGGGGGGATTTTTCGGGAATATTTGGAGATTTTGGGGGAAATTTTTAAAGAATTTTTCGTGATTTTTTGGGTTTTTAGGGGAGATTTTTTGAGGTTTTTTGGGGATTTTGGGGGGATTTTTTCGGGATTTTGGGGGGAATTTTTTTTAGATTTTTTTTGAGGTTTTTTGGGGAATTTTGGGGGATTTTTAGGGTTTTTTAGGGATTTTTTTCGCGATTTTGGGGGGGAATTTTTTGGGGAATTTTTCGGGATTTTTGGGGGCATTTATTTTTGGGATTTGGGGATTTTGGGATTTGGGGAATGGACTTTGGGGAGGGAATTTGGGTTTTTGGGATTTGGAGTTTGGGGTTTGGGATATTTGGGTTTTGGGATTTGGGATTTTTGGGATTTGGGATTTGGGATTGTTGGGGTTTGGGATTGTTGGGGTTTGGGATTTTTGGGATTTGGGAATTTTTTTTACTTTTGGGATTTTGGGGATTTTTGGGATTTGGGGATTGGGATTTTTGGGATTTGGGATTTTGGGATTTGGGGAATGGACTTTGGGGAGGGAATTTGGGGTTTTGGGATTTGGGGTTTGGGGTTTGAGATTTTTGGGGATTTGGGATTGTTGGAATTTTGGGTTTGAGGAGGGGATTTGGGATTTGGATTTGGGGATTTTGGGATTTGGGGTTTGGGATTTGGGATTTTTGGGATTTTTGGGATTTTTGGCATTTGGGATTTGGGATTTTTGGGATTTGGGATTGTTGGGGTTTGGGGTTTGGGATTTGGGGTTTGGGATTTGGGATTTCTGGGATTTGGAGTTTGGGATTTCTGGGATTTTTGGGATTTTGGCGATTTTTGGGATTTGAGGTTTTTGGGATTTGGGATTTTTGGGATATTTGGGAATTGGGGTTTGGGATTTGGGATTTTTGGGATTTGGGGTTTTGGGATTTGGGATTTCTGGGATTTGGAGTTTGGGATTTCTGGGATTTGGAGTTTGGGATTTCTGGGATTTTTGGGATTTGGGGATTTTGGGATTTGAGATTTTTAGGATTTGCTATTTGGGATTTTGGGGATTTTTGGGATTTTTTTTTATTTTTGGGATTTTTGGCATTTGGGATTTGGGATTTTTGGCATTTGGGGATTTTTGGGATTTTTGGGGTTTGGATCTCTCCCATCGGCCTCTCCCATTGGCGCAGCTCGGGGGCCAATCAGGGCGCAGGTTCCAGAACTGGGCGGGCACGTACGGCTGCGAGCCCGAGCTCTTCTTCCGACCACGAGATCTGCGAGAGATCCGGCAGGTACGGCCGGGATCTGGGGAGAATTCCCCAAAAAACGGGAAAAAAGGGGGAAATTCCCCAAAAAACGGGAAAATTCCCCAAAAAATGGGAAAAACGGGAAAAAATCCGGAAAAAAAACGGGGAAAATCCGGAAAAAAACGGGGAAAATTTGGGGAAAATTCCCCCAAAAAACGAGGTGGAAACGGGGGAAATTCTCCCAAAAATGGGAGAAAAGGGGGAAATTCCCAAAAAAAGAGGGAAAAACAGGGGAAAAAACCAGAAAAAAACAGGGAAAATTTGGGAAAAAATCCCCCAAAAAACGGGGTGGAAACAGGAAAAATTCCAGAAAAAAGGGGAAAATTTGGAGAAAATTCCTGAAAAAATGGGAAAAAAATTGGAACATTTGGGAAAAATTCCTGGAAAAAACTGGAAAATTTGGGGAAAATTCCTGAAAAAAGGGACAATTTGGGGAAAATTCCTGAAAAAATGGGGAAAAAGGGACAATTTGGGCAAAATTCCTGAAAAAAGGGAAAATTTGGGGAAAATTCTGAAAAAATGGGACAATTTGGGGAAAATTCCTGGGAAAAAAAGGGAAAAATGGGACAATTTGGGGAAAATTCCTGAAGAAATGGGAAAATTTGGGGCAAATTCCTGAAAAATGAGAAAAAATTGGACAATTTGGGGATGGTTTAGGTTCAGTTTTTTGGGGACATTCCCGATGTTTTAGGATCGTTTTTTTGGGATATTTTTGATATTTTCAGATCGGGTTTTTGGGGTATTCTCAGTGGTTTTGGGGCATTTTCTGGGCACATTCCCGATATTTTAGGATCAGTTTTTTGGGATATTCCCAATATTTTAGGATTGGGTTTTTTTGGGCCATTTCTGATCTTTTCGGTTTGGGTTTTTTTGAGATATTCCCGAAGTTTTAGGATCAGATTTTTTGGGACATTCTTGATATTTTAGGATGGGTTTTTTTGGGGATATTCCAGATGTTTTAGGATCGTTTTTTTGGGGACATTCCTGATATTTTGGGATCAGTTTCTTGGGGACATTCCCGAAGTTTTAGGATCAGTTTTTTTGGGACATTTTTGATATTTTCAGATCCGTTTTTTGGGGTATCCTCAGTGGTTTTGGGTATTTTCTGGGGACATTCCTGATATTTTCAGGATTTTTTGGGGGGCCGTTCCCGGTGGTTTTGGGGCTGTTTTTTGTTCATTTCTGACGTTTTTGGGGCAGATCCTGGAGCTGGCGCGGCAGCAGGGGAAGCGGGTGAAGGTGCTCGGGGGCGGCCACTCCCCCTCGGACATCGCCTGCACCGACGGCTTCATGATCCACKTGGGCCACCTCAACCGCGTGCTGCAGGTCAGGCGCGGAACCTTCCGGAAAATACACAGGAAATAGGAAAAAATCCCAAACAAAACCCATCAAAAATTAAGGAAAAAAATTGCCCCAAAAATCCCCCTAAAAATCACAAAAAAACCCTCCCCAAAATCACAAAAAAGTCCCTAAAAATCCAAACAAGAATCCCAAAAAATCACAAAATAAATCCCCAAAAATTAAAAAATCAAAATACACCCCCCCAAATAATCACAAAATGCACAAAAAATCACCAAAAAATCTTTAAAAATCGCCCCAAAAATCCCCCCAAAAATCACCAAAAAATCCCCCTAAAAATCACAAAAAATCCTCCAAAAAATCACCAAAAATTTAGAAAAAATCCCCCAAAAAGTCACCAAAAAATCACAAAAAAAAAAAATCTCAAAAACTCAACCGCGTGCTGCAGGTCAGGCATGGAACCTTCCGGAAAAATACACAGGAAATAGCAAAAGATCCCAAAAAAAACCCCCAAAAATTAAGGAAAAAAATTGCCCCAAAAATCCCCTCAAAAATCACCAAAAAATCCCCCTAAAAATCACAAAAAAATCACAAAAACAATCCCCCCAAAAATCACAAAAAAATCACAGAAAATCCCCAAAAAATCACAAAAAAAAAAAATCTCAAAAACTCAACCGCGTGCTGCAGGTCAGGCACGGAACCTTCTGGAAAAATACCCAGGAAATACTAAAAAAAAATCTCCAAAATTCACCAGAAATCAAGAAAAAAAATCCCCCAAAAAATCCCCCCCAAAATCACCAAAAAATCTCCAAAAAATCACCAAAAATTTAGAAAAAATCCCCCAAAAAGTCACCAAAAAATCCCCCAAAAATCACAAAAAAATCCAAAAAAAACTCAACCGCGTGCTGCAGGTCAGGCACGGAACCTTCCAGAAAAATACCCAGGAAATTGCAAAAGATCCCAAAAAAACCCATCAAAAATTAAGGAAAAAATTGCCCCAAAAATCCCCTCAAAAATCACCAAAAAAATCAATTCAAAATCTGAAAAAAAATCACAAAAAAATCCCCCAAAAAGTCAGCAAAAAATCCCAAATAAAAATAATAAAAAAAAACCTAAAAATCCCAAATAAAAATCCTAAAATTTACCCCCAAAAAATCCCTAAAGAAATCCCCCTCCCAAAAATCCCCCAAAAATCTGGAAAAAATCCCTGAAAATCATCAAAAATTAAAAAAAAAATTCTCCAACAAAAATCCCAAAAGATCTCAAAATATCCTGAAAAAATTCCTCAAAAATTACCCAATCCCCCCAAAAAATGCCCAAAAAAACCACCGAAAAAAATCACAAAAAGATCCCAAAAAGTCCAAAGAAAATCCAAAAAAATCACCAAAAAATCACCAAAAAATCCAAATAAAAATACAAAAAAAAAATCCAAAAAAAAATCACCAAAAAATCCCCAAAAATCCCAAATAAAAATTCCAACTTTTCTCCCAAAAATCCCTTAAGAAATCCCCCCAAAAATAAAACATAATCTCCAAAATTCACAGGAAAATCCAGAAAAAAATCCCCAAAAAATCCCCAATTTTTTTAAAATTCACTCCAAAATATAAAAAAATCACCAAAAAAATCATCAAAAATTTGAAAAAAAATCCCTTAAAAATCACCAAAAAAATCCCAAAAAATCCCCCAAAATCACCAAAAATTTGAAAAAAAAATCCCTTGAAAATCACCAAAAATCACCAAGACAGTCCCAACAACATCCCCAAAAATCATCCAAAAAATCACCAAAAAAATCCAAATAAAAATTTTAAAAAAATCCAAAAAAATAAAAAAAAATCCCAAATAAAAATCCCCAAAAATCCCAATTTAAAATCCCCAAAAATCCCAAATATCCTGAATTTTGGGCTGAGGTTGGCTCTGGATTCTGCAGGTGGACAAGGAGAAGCTGCAGGTGAAGGTGGAGGCCGGAATTCTCCTCTCCGAGCTCAACCTGGAGCTGGAGAAAGTCCCCAAAAAATCCCAAAAATTTCTGAAAAAAATCTCAAAACATCCCAAAAAAAATCTCCAAAAATTCATGAAAAATGTTTAAAAAATCTCAAAAATGTTTCCCAAGAAATCCCAAAAAATTCCCCATCAAAAATTCCTAATGAAGTCCCCCCAAAAACCAAAAAAAATCCCCAAAAAATCACAAAAAGAATCACCAAATTTTTTTTAAAAATCCACTCCAAAATATCAAGAAAAATCACCAAAAAGTCATCAAAAATTTGAAAAAAAATCCCCTGAAAAATCACCAAAAATCCCCCAAAAATCCCCCAAAAAATCACAAAAAGATCCCAAAAAGTCCAAAGAAAATCCAAAAAAATCACCAAAAAATCACCAAAAAATCACCAAAAAATCCAAATAAAAATTAAAAAAAAAAAAAATCCAAAAAAATCCCCAAAAATCCCCAATAAAAATTCCAAATTTTTCCCCAAAACCCAAATTTTGGCTCTGGGCTCTGCAGGTGGACAAGGAGAAGCTGCAGGTGAAGGTGCAGGCCGGAATTCTCCTCTCCGAGCTCAACCTGGAGCTGGATAAACACGGAATGGCCCTGGAGAAGTGAGAGTGGGAAATCCCGGATTGGGAAATCTGGGATTGGGAATGGGATTGGGATGGGATTGGGATTGGATTGGATTGGGATGGGATGGGATGGGATTGGGAATGGGAATGGGAATGGATTGGGATGGGATGGGATTGGGATTGGGAAATCTGGGATTGGGATGGGATTGGGGATTGAGATTGGAAATGGGGATGGGATTGGGATTGGGATGAGATATTGGGATTGGGATCGGGGATTGGGATGGGATTGGGAAATCTGGGATTGGGATGGGAATGGGAATGGGGGATTGGGGTGGGAATGGGATTGGGATTGGGATGGGATTGGAAATGAGATTGGGATTGGGAAATCTGGGATTTGGATTGGGATGGGATTGAGATTGGGATCAGGAATTGGGATGGGATTGGGATTGGGATGAGATATTGGGATTGGGAAATCTGGGATTGGGATGGGATTGGGATTGGGAATGGGATCAGGAATGGGAATGCGATTGGGATTGGGAATGGGATTGGGATTGGGATGGGGATTGGATTCGGATTGAGATTGGGATGAGATTGGGATTGGGATCAGGAATTGGGATGGGAAGGGGAATGGGATGGGATTGGGATTGGTAAATCTGGGATTGGGATTGGGATGGGATTGGGATTGGGATTTGGGTGGGAATGGGATTGGGATTGGGATTGGGATGAGATATTGGGATTGGGATTTGGGTGGGAATGGGATTGGGATTGGG
>NDFG01001111.1:14343-34807 GCA_002167245.1 Sporophila hypoxantha | reverse complement strand
TGGAGCAGCCATTTCCAGGGTCTGAATGATCGCAGCCACACCCAGTGTGTGGCACTGGTCGAGCACAAGGGGATCGAATCCAACCTGCCCCTGAACATTTTCATAACGTCCTGTCCCCGTCAGCATMTCAGCAACAACCCCACGCCTGGGATCCTGCTGCGYTAGCGCAGCGTTTTTCACCACTGCTTGGGCTGCCAAACGAGCCCACTTGGTCTCAAAAACACCCAATTGCACAGGGTCAAAAAGAGAATGTGCCACACGACGGAGATCATGGGGTGTCATCAAATCAGCAACAAGTCTCCGGAGAGTCTGCATAACCTCAGCAGACCCCAAACCATGCTGAACAACTGCGTCACGAAGTTCCTTCTCCAGCTTATATGAAAGGGGCTCATGGGTGTTATTAGCAACACCCCTGAGTACAGGGAAAGCCTGGGAACCCCCTGACAAAGCCACCGCATCCGCTGAGTTCCGGCCCTCGGGCCCCACGGGAACAAGAGAGGATGAGTGACTGGGAGCCAGGTCAACACCTCTCACCCCTGCGCCCCCTGCAGCACCGGCAGAATCAAAGGAGCCCACCTCGTGACCTCCCAGACGCTGTGAGGAGACAGGCTCGTTCATCTCGTCGGTCTTGACCTTGGCCGCTGGCCAGAAACGCTCGGGGCGCCTCGGGCGCACAATCACTTGGCACTCCCCCGGAAGCATCCAATAGCTTGACGGTAAACCGCCAGAGCCCCGGATACCCACCGGCCTCCCGCCGGTCGCGTCAGCCTTCGCGCTGAAGGTAAGTACTCCAGCGCCCTGTTGCGCCTCAGATCCGGCAGGGGGCGCCGCGGCGGATGCTGGTGCCGGCACAGCCCGCAAATCCGGCGCAGACCGGGACGAGACCGGCGCAGGGCCCCCAGGCCCCCGACACGGGGGGGGGTCGGAATGCCGAGAGAGGCGCGGCCCGCGGAGCCGTGTCACTGCGGGGCGGAGCAAGGGAGCCCGGCACGCCCCCTATGAGAGCCCGTCCCAGGTCACAAGATCCCACAGCGGGCACGGCCCCCACCGAACGGAGAGGGGCGGGCTGCCCGCCCACCGGGGCGGGGCCGGGCGGGGCCGCGACCGGCACCCCGCCCCCGGCAGCTTTCACCGACTGCACCTGCCCAGCGGGCTGCGCAGGCCCAGAGACGGGCGACGCCCTGCCCCCGGCTGCTTTCACTGGCTGCGCATGCCCATCAGGCTGCACAGGCTCAAGGATGGGCGAATCCGCCCCCCCCGCTGAGGAGTCCGAGTCGGGGACGGGCGAGTCCGCTCCCGTCACGCCCAGGGTGAATGTGGTAGACACACCGCAATTCGGACAGCAGGTGGTCACCGAGTCAGACCCGAGCTGAGGCGGGCGCCGACCCTCAAAAGCTGGGAAGGCAAACAGAGAGGGCAAGTTGTCCCCCGTCCCGCCACCCAGCACACCGTCCCAGGGCGGGGAGGGAGGTTCCACATCACCCAGAAGCTCAAACTCCCCTTCATCCACATCCGAGACAGAAGGGCTTCCCTGGGAACTCCGAGGGGTACAAGAACTAGAGCCTTGCAGAACCGCCTCACATTTCCTCCACAGCACCAGCAGGGAGCCCACGTCTACAGTGCAATCATCAAGGAGGGCCTCCATGAGACGGACCCCCAGGAGAGACCACCCCTCCTTGGAGAACGCCATCGGAGGGTCCGAAAAGAGCCCCCGCTCTCGGGCCCATAAAAGAAGCCTCTCAAAATCCTCCAAGGAAACAGACACCTGTCTCCACTCCAGGAGCCTCTTCCAGAGGTCCAAAATGAGGGAATCATCATCGAAATCCCCAGAGGCTGCCATCGCCCCGAACAACAGGCAAAGCACCAACAGGAGGGGGGGAGGAACCGCTCACCGCAATCCGCTGTGTCTCAGCCTAGGCTGCAATACACTCGGCGGTCACCAGATGTCGCTATAGGACACGAAAGAACACACACACCACACGGCTCTCAAGGTGAAGGAAAAAAGGGAAGTTTTATTTCTGACTCCGATATTTATAGTTTTACAAAAGTGACAGCGGATTGGAGAGGGACCGTGACACCTCTCCAATGACACTGGTCAACTCATCAGTCCATCAACTCTCTCCTCCTCCCGAAAGGAATGCAAAACAATGACTTGTTTACAGAAAGTGTGTGAGAAAGTTCACTACAAGAATGTCAACATCAGAATCAGAAGCCTTAGAAAATCATTCAAAAAAAAACCAGGGTGACACTGGACTGCATGGTTGCTCGCCCTTTTACCCGAAGGGAGGGGAGGACGGGAAGGGATAGGGAGCCCACCAACCTGGTACAGGCAAGAGCGTCTCAAGGGACAAACGAACACCTGATGGTCCAAATGCCCCTCCCCAGGTAGAGGGCATCTTTTGAATCTGCCAATCATTAATGCCCGTTCGGAATTCCCAGGATTGACAGACAGTGCTTGGCCAGGGGTCAGGGTGGGGAAAGGAGGGATGATTGACACACCTGGAGGGAATCTTCAGGGAGAAACCCAGAATTTCTGGGGTAAACCATGAAATCCACTTGCAACATTCCTTGAGCAAATGTCTGTTATTTGCAGACTTCACTGCCCAGCCATGAAATCCTCTCAGGGCAATTGCTTACATGACACAACTACCAAAACACAGGTGCCAGCATCATCACCCAGCCACTAATCCAGCACTGCTCTGATGGTTGCCGAGAGAGCACAGATGGCCTTGGCTTGGAAAGGGACATTTAAGGCACATCTAGGTCCAATGCCCTGCAGTGAGCAGGACACCTTCTAAGTAGGTCAGTGTTGCTTCAGAGCATGAGCTTGAATTCTGCAGGATGGATGTCACCTCTCTGGGGCAACCTGTGCCGGCTTTCAAAAACCTTACAGTGAAAAAATTGCGGTTTCTCTTTTGTCAGTCTGAATGACCGTCTTTTAGATAAAACCATTGCGCCTCGCTCTCTGCTCACAAAAGGCGTCTACTAAAACTCTGTCCCATCTTCTTTTACAAGCCCCCCTTAGGTACTGAAAGGCCAGCAATAAGGTCTCCCTGGGGGTCTGCCTTCTCTTCCAGCTGACACACCGCCAGTCTCCAGCCTGTCTCCCAAAGCAGAGAAGGGCTCCAGCCCGTTTCAGAGCATTTTGTCCCTCCTTCTGCGACTAGATCGCAAAGGACATGCCTTCCTGTTGTGGGGAACCAAAGATTCTGGCATGCAGTCCTCTGTCGTGGTTAGAGGCAGAGACAATAGAAAGCAACACACACTCATTTTCCAGGAAGGCTTCAGAACCCCGTTTTTATTCACGCATGCACTGCTTGTTCTACATCTTACACAAGCTGCATGAGTTACAGCATTACTTCACTTGTCCTGGAGACAAGCAAAAGTGTTTATTGGAATGAAGCAGTTACAGGTTCACTTATTTTATCCTTCTTTCTTCTCTTGGCTTCTTGTCAACAACCTTGGTAGGAAATCTTTCAGGGGAAACATTGGATCCTTCTTGTCAAACTTCTAATGGCTCACAGAGTCGCTGTAAAACCTCTTCCACAGTGCTCCAGATGGGGTCTCCACCGAGGCAGAAGGTTGGAATCACACTCCAGTTCAAGCTGCTGGGCACTCTGCTTTGGATGCACATGGCTGGCTCATGTCCAGCCTCTCACTAGCAGCACACCAAGTCCTTCTTGCGGGCCTGCTCTCTCATCCCTTCATGGCCCAGCCTGTGAGATCAAGCTGGGTGGGACTGTGTCACAGACCTTGGATCAGATCAGCTGGGCAGGATGAGCTCCCTCCCAAAGAAGGCAGAATCCCACTCCCCCGACAACACCAGCCCGACTGCCAATGAGTCACAGGCAGGCCTCTGAGGTCAGCGAGGTTGCCAGAGCCCCGTGGCTTGCACAGCAGCACAGGAGCCAGCAGTCAGTCCTTGAGCCACAACCTGTTGCGCAGCCAGCGGCGCTGGCAGACCGTTGGTGCTGACATTGGCACAGCGGTGTCAGGACAGCAGGTGGACAGCAAGAGCTGCGGACTGGCAGAGGCAAGGCAGCATGGCCCTTGCCTGCGCCTCTTCCTCCTCGCTCCTCCTGGCCGTGGCCCTGCCTGCCAGGGCTTGCCCAGGCTGCTCCGCTGCACACCGCGGGACAGCGCGTCGGGAGGCAGGTGAGCCGGCAGCCTGGCTGCCCTTTCCCGGGACAGCGCTCCCTGCTCCCCGGGAAGCGCTGGGATGGTTTTCCCCAGGCCTTTAGGGAGGGTTTCCTCTGGGGGAGGGAGAGAGCCCCCATGGGCCTGGGGCTGGCCCTGTTTCCTCTCCAGGGATGTGTCCCAGGGCCTGCAAAGAGGTGGAGAGTGACCAGGAGGCCAGCCCAGAGCTCCCCAGCGCCCTGTGCAGCTTTGGCCATGTTCATTCACATCTGGCTCCCAGGCCTTCCCGACCCCCTTGCAGTGCCCAGTTCCCAGAGGCAGAAGGGATCCCAGCACACCCTGAATAATGTTCTCATCTCTGCTCCCTTCTAGATGAGTTGCTGGAAAGGCTTCTCCATTGGATTGGTTGACTAAAGTTTTGAGGCCATTGGAGCCTCCTGCAGGTATGTTCTCACTGTCCCCACCAGTAATAATTGTTGACAACCTGGCAGGAACCTGGTAACAAAGCTTCTGTGGCTGTTGTGTTCACGATGTGTCTGCAGGGAGGCCTTTTCCGTCCCTTTGCTGGATTCCTACACAGAGCCTGGCTCCCATCGCAGGGTGAGCAGTGTGTCCCTGCTGACCCCACAGGCTGAGCCCTGCTTTTGTGAGATCCATTCATGGGAAATGGAACTACTTTCTGTTCAGGTCCTCAGAGGGAATAACAAAGCCCCAGGACACAAGAAATCCCATGAGGCAAACAACATCCTGAAACAAATGGTGATGGAACTGCTCAAAGGGAATGGTAGAGGTGCATTTCCCTCAGCCTTGTCCTGGGGCTCAGCAGCCGGGGGCTTTGGCTGCACATCTGGACACGCCGTGCCCGGCACAGCGGGAAGGGATCCATGGCAGCCTGGCTGCCCCGCTGCTGCATCCACGCCCTGCAGGGTTGTTTCCCAGCCTGGCCTGGCTGCAGCTTCTCCCCAGCCTCTGCAGGAAGGCATTGGGCATCAGCTGACAAGCAGCCCAAACTGCACCTGGGGCTATGCACACCCTGTGATCCCCTGCGATTTCCTGGTCTCCAGGAAGATCAGAAGGGGCAGCTGTTTGAAGAAGGGAGAGCCCTGACCTACCCAAAAATTTTATATGATTTCCTGATCCATATCAATGTGATTCATAAGCATTGCCTCCTGAAGATGCCCCCTCCAATCTGTGTAATCATTCCTGAAGATGCAGCTGTACAATTTTCCTTCTCCAGAGAAAGACCAAAAAGGTGTGCAGAAGGAATCATTTCCTGGAGGAAGAGGTGGCTCATTGGCAGCCTCTGCTGCAGGAAGGGAGGCGATGCCAGGCCCAGTCACAGGAGGTAATTGCTGTGCCTCTGGGCCTGAGCGCTGCTGAGGCTTGAGCTGCCCTCTCTGCTGCTTGGCACTGCGGGCACAGCCCGGACAAGACGGGCACAGCCCAGAGGAATTATCCTGAGCAGGCTCAGGGCACTCGGGTACTGAGCTGTCCTGCTGGGGTCCCTCCGTGAGAGACACGTCCCGAAACCTGGGAGCGGCTGCACGGGGTGCCCATGGTGGGGAAAGGGCAGAGGGGGAGAGCAAGGCTCCCGTGTGTCCTGAGAGGGCTTGGCCATGTGCCCTAGGGTTGGGCAAGGTGTCCCAACAGAGGAAGGCAGAGAGGGAGGGCAGGAGGCAAGGAAGTAGGAATGGTTCCGGCACTACATGCTGCAGTTTTCCCCAAGGCTTTAGGGAAGTTTCCCTCTGTGGCAGGGTGAAAGTCCCAGGGCCACTGGGCTACTCCAGCTGCCCCTCCAGGGATGTTGCACAGGGCCTGCAAAGATTGTGCAGCATGACCAGGAGCCAGCCCAGAGCTCCCCAGGCCCCTGTGCAGCTTTGGCCATGTCCATTGACATCTGGCTCCCACGGCCTTACCCGAACCCCTTGCAGTACTCAGGTTCCAAACCTAAAGAGATCCCAGCACCTTGACACCCCAGTTCCCAAAGGCACAAGGGGATCCGTCATCAAGAACATGGAAGATGGGTTCTGATCTATTGTCGCCCTCTAGATGAGCTTGCTAGGAAGGTTTCTCCAGCAGCTTGGCTCCATGAAGAATTGCATCCTCTTAAGTCCTCCGCAGGTTGTACTTGTCAATGTTCCCCTCAGAGTCTAATTCCTATGGGACAACCTGGCAGGAACCAGGTGACAGAAGCTTCTGTGGCTGTTGTGTTACAGGAGTGTCTGCAGGGAGGGCCTTTTCAGGCTCCTTTCTGGTTGCTCTCACAAAGCCCAGCTCCCATCGCAGGGGTGAAGTAAGTGTGTCCCTGCTGACCCACAGGCTGAGCCTGCTTCTTGTGGAATCCTTTCATCTTAAATGCATAATACTTTCTCTTTAGGTCCCTCTGAGAGGGAGGAACAAGCCTAGAGGAGAACACAATGCCCCTGCAAGCATCCAAACCATTGACAGGACCTGAGTGACCTGGAGACGGCACCGTGGTGGTGCAGGATTTCCCTCAGCCTTGTCCTGGGGCTCAGCAGCCGGGGGCTTTTTGGCTTGCCATCATCTGGACACGCCGTTGCCGAGCTACAGCTGGGGAAGGGATCCATGGCAAGTCCTGGCTGCCCGCGTTTTGCTGCTGTTCCACTGCCCCTGCAAGGGCTTTTCCCCAAGCCTGGCCTGTGCTGCAGCTCTCCTCCAGCTTGCAGGAAGGCATGTGAGCATCGCCTGCATTCGCAGGAGCCAAATCTGTCCACATGGGCCTAGAGCATATGCCCTGTGTTTCCTGGTCTCTTGAGCAACATCTGAGAGCGGCACTCTTTGGAGGCTGGTGAGGGCTCTGGAGTCAGCTCCCGAGATACCTGTTCTACCTCCCTGAAATCTTGATGCCCATTCCTTTAGACAAGCGATATGCCATCATGAAAGTATGCACCTTCCCAATTGGGGAAACAAGCCCCACCTAGATCCAGCTGTCCCTTTTCCTTTCTGCAGATGATAGGTTAAGGAAGGGCTTGACTGAAGGTCTCAGTTTCCCAGAGGAAGCATGGGGCTCAACTGGCAGCCCCTGCTGCAGGAAGGGAGCGAATTGCCAGGCAACAGTCACAGGAGGTAATTGCTGTCGCCTCTGGGCCTGAGCGCCTGCTGAGGCTTGAGCCCTGCCCTCTCTGCGGCTTTTGCACTCCTGGCATACACAGCATTACCTGACCCCCTTGCCAAGTTGCTGGGTTTACCCTAGAGAAGGGGATCCAGCACAGCATGGAATGGTCCTCATCTGTGCTCCTTCTCTAGACTTGGGATCCTGACTTGCATCATTTGGATAACTGCTGGTAAAAGCACTGGCTTAGGCTGTTTGGAGCTTGGTGAATGCTTCGCTACCAGCAACTCCTTTCCTAACGAGTAATCATTGAGGCAAAGTGTAAATACGTTGTTCCAGAGTAATATCCTGTGTCATTCGCCTTTAAGATCCTCTGTAAGGTGAATGGATTTCTGGAAATCCGTGCTCCAAATTTCTCCCTTTGTGCCTCTCAAGTGGGAGGAAGGAGCATTTAACTGTTCCATCTCTCCTCCCGTGTGCAATGGCACTGTGTCCTTCCGTGTGCCTCTGTGCAGCCACAGAGAAGAGCAGAGAGGGAAGGCCGGGCCAGGGCTTGTGCCCCGGGCTGATGCCTTTCTCAGCTCTTTGCTGGCCCAGGGTCCTGAAGCGTGCTCCTGCTGCCACTGCCAACCCTGGCCCTGCCTGGGCTGGGTTCAGAGCTGAGGCAGCTCTCCAGGGAGTCCTTTCTTGCCCCAGACTGCCTGCAAGGGGCTCCTTCCATCCCATTGTGGGCACTGCAGCACGAGAGTCCCCCCTGGCCCTGCTCCTGAGTGGAAGGAAGTGCTGAGGCGAGTTGCCTTTGGAGGGCCACCAATCACCCATAGGCTGCCCTCACTTGCCTATCGGCCCTTGAAGAGGATATTCTCAGCAGTGCCATCGGAGCTGTGTCTTCTCCTGGACTTCTTTGAGATGAACCTGATGTGGAATGACTATGATGAAGATGCTCCTGTTGATCGAAGATGATCTGGATTCCCAAACACCATACCCACTATTGAGCGTCTGGAGATGGTTGAGGGCTGTGTGTCTCACTCACAGCGGTGCCTATGATCATAGTTTCGTCATAGTACGGCTCTCTATATCAGCTGTCAGGAGTATTTGCTCCAGAGACATGTCTCATGCAAACCCGGAGTATAAAGATATCAGAGTACCAAAGTGGTTATTATCTACTATTCTTGTGCTGCCATGAGTGTGCCCATAGGCCATTCCTGCATATGTAGAACAAGAGACACTAATTACTCGCACGCTAAGTGATGATATACACCTTTACTAGTGACTCCTGCTGTGACAGACTTATAAAGAATCCTCTTCACCTCATCTCAATGAATGCTCTGTGTGTGCAGTGTGCTCTCTCGATTTTTTCTCTGTGTGCTCTAAGTATATATCAGCTAGTGCAGCGTGCGAGCATAGTTCTGTGAGTGGGAGAGTCGCCTGGCTACTGGTTACTCTATACTGTGAGCTGTGAGATTTTAGAGCGTGCCCTGAGTGTGGCTAGCAGATCTGCGACAGCGTGGTGATATGTGCAGCTTTGCGCAGGATATGGCCTTATTCTTCCCAGTGTGTCCTTTGAGTAGTGTGTGTAATGATTGAGCCCATTGCGACAAAGTGCTACACCTCCATCTTCTCCATCCCATCGTGCCGCTTCTTGCGGTTGGATAACAAAGCCTCAGTGCGTGTGTTCCTCTCGAATTGCCCCAGAGCAGGCTTGTAGGTCCCTGAGCCTATTTGGTGATTGTGTCTTAGTCTAGTCCCAATTCATTAAGGAGAGCGTATATTTGCGAGTTTATTTTATTAATGTAATTTTTCTAGTATCTAGGATCCTTCCTCTAGACAGAAGGGAGTTTATAAAATAGAAGACAACCTTCTTAGGTCATACAATTGAGTGGTTTACAAGTCGCCTGAAAGCGCGGAAATCCCAACTAATACGTGATGATATAGAGACAAACTATGATAACAAGGGAGTTGTGCTTCTCAGCTCTCTCTGACATTGTGGAGGATCTCAGTCTCTCTGCAATGTGTACTTTTGGGTAATTAGATACAAGAATAAGGCTAATAGCAAAAATTCTTGTGAGTGTTTACACATGAAATGCACCACTTTTTCTGGGTATTTTTAGGATATTGTTTAATTTTTCAGGGGTAAGAGTGTGAGTCTTGTGTATGACGCCAAGGTAATGCAAGTACAGTGAGAATAAGCATTCCCTTGGAGCGCTGTGTCCTGGGCTCAAGCAGCACTTGTGGGCACTAGAGCTTATCTGAATTAGTTGTTGTTTCTGCACATATTTCCGAGAACACGCTCATTTTGACTTGTGATCCATCGTGCCACCAAGCATGGGTAATAGAGCGAAATCCATAGGCAGGCAGCTAGGCTGACCGAACTTGTGGCCTCGTCCTAAGATACCGAAGGCGACACTAGTGCTTGTAGGGTGCTGGGTGTGTACCATCTAGAGTCATATATAAACAGCTCTTGTTGGACCTGTGCTCACGTTCGTTTTCTCCACAGCCTCTGCTCAGAGTATGTATTGCAGTAGAGTAGCGGAAATTCAGAACCTGGCGTGGACAATGGTGCAGATGCTCTGATGTTATCTATATGATAATTGTTGTGAGTGTCTCTCTGTGTTCAGCAGTGAGTTTTGAGCACTTTCAGCATTTACGTCCGCCCTGAATTGTTAATCTACTCTGAGGCTTGTGTTTTAGAGATACAGCCGTGTCAGTAACAGTAGCTCGTGCACACATGCTCTGTGTGGTGTGCTCGGAGATTCGTGGGCACGGAGAGATGTATAGGCATCTTGTGATAATTTTGTATGAGTGGCCAGCGTGTGAGGGCCCTTGTTACTTCAAGGAGAGCGTTAGCGTGCGCTATATAATAGCCACTGGCGTGGCAATATATTTCTATTTGGTGTAGTAGTTTTGATATTCCGATAGTTCTTTCGACCACTTGTTATTTGTCCTGGAGGATATCGTCAGAAGTGGGATCGAGTCCAGCCAGAGCGCTACTGGTCACTCCTTCATAGTGGCGCATTCTGACATCTGTTGGGTTATACTCAGGGTTGTCTGTGCGAGCCTATTAATGATATGTACTATAGAGACAGAGGATTCTCACTGACCAAGGGTGTAAAGAAGCAGTATACTCCTCGAAAAAGCTATAGGTTGCTGGGTGCCGTGTGTGCGACGACCCCAATGGCACTGCGTTTAATAACTAGGGCGTCGTGGATAACAGTATAGCTCGAGCACAGGGCGCGATACCATTACGTCCACTTAATGCGTGCACAAGCGAGACTTTAACCAAACATCAGTTTAACTCCTAGTCCTTCCATGCCTACGTCGCCGCTCTGATGCACCACACCAATCACACAGACGAGCGGGTGCTCATCACTGCGCATTCTCGCTCTAATCTGACTCCACCACACAAAATAGATCCAGCCACAGAACCTTCGCTTGAGCGACATTTTCTCATCACAAATCTCACATCTGACTCAATCGACCTATAGAAGAGCAAACATAAGAGCCTAGAATATTTTACATGATCGTGCTGTGTCTCTTGCAGAAAACTCTATATGTGTTCAGGATATGTTATCGCTGATAAGGTTCTAGAAGCCTGATTGGAGTGGGTCTGGTTCAGCATAGTCTCACGTATCATCTTAATACCTCTCTCTGATTTTGCAAATAAAGTTAGCCAATTTTTAATAGGTATGGAATATACTTTTGTGGTGCGAATGCTCAATAGTATGGTTAGGTGGAGAGAGAAAAAATTGGTGAGTGGTTTTTGTGATTTCTCTTCTTATATCTTTTAAACAAGCCTTCCGTCTCTATTCAATATGCCTGATATGATAACGAGCATTTTTGTTGGAAAACTACTAGGTCTTCCGTTGAAGTAATGTCTGCTTATGTGATCTATAGTAGGCTTCACCATACAAAAAACAAACTCAAACTCTCATCACTCTCCAATCAGTCTACCTAGATCTACGAGCCTGGGCTCTCATGTGCTTGAATATTCACGCACCTTGTGCCTTACTGTTACAATAGGATATAGATGCGCTCTATGATTAGTGTCGTACTGAGGCATTGTAGGTTCACTTGTAGCTTGAGCTCAGATATACGCCGTCTGTGCGAGCAAGAGCCACAAGTTTGCTGTATTTCTTCTCTCTCCACTGAGGCTGCCTGGTGGGCTAAGTTACGTTCAGCTCGCTGAGTAGAGGTGTAGCTAGTGGCAGTAGCAAAGACTAATTGTGCGTGCGAGGTGATACGTGAGATAAACGAGTTAACATTGTGAGCGAAGACATCCCCTTGGAAAGGCAGAGCGCTCTGGGGCTCGCCACGTATGTGCCTGCTAGTCGACGAGAGTCCTGAGCCCAGAGCTGGTCATCCTGAGTGCGTGCCGAAGCTCTTCTGGCGTGATGTAAACCCATTGTGTAGCCGTTTCAAGTGGAAAAATGCAGCTGTCAAGGGCATGCCAGTGTACCTGGAGCTGTGCATCTCAAGCAGCTGTCTCAGCCTGATCTCAGAGGGAAGAAATAAGCTCTCTCTTTGACTCCGGCTACTGGTTGCATCCTCAATCCGTTCATTTGTCAGTGCGATGTAGAGAATGTCCCCTGATATAGCCACTTGGTGCACGACTTCGTGTAGTGTATCCCACACATACTTATGAGCCCTTGATCTTCTCAAGGGCACACTAACATTCATTGTGTTTCATCTTTACATTGCTAGCTCCCTGTGTGGCAGTCTATTAATTAATGCGTGTGTATACCTAGCGAATATGAGTGGAGCAACGTCTGTCATATTTATCTCTACTTCGTGAGCGGACACTTAGAGTCAAAGTCTTGCCTATTTATGCTAGCCTCTCAAAACAGTAAGCAAAGCTGCTCTTTGCAGATTTTTTTTAGTGCTGTCTCTTTTTTCTTCTTTACCTGTCTCTGCCATTCATAATTGCGCCAGAGCATTGCGTAGTCTCACACTCATCTTTCCCTCGCTCGCTCATAATCCTTGTCACGTAATGCCTGTTTGAGCTCATGTCAGAGTCTCCCCGCGTATTTATAATGTCTCTTCTCTGCCTAAGAACTCTCCTCGATGCCCTCTTCTCAGAGTGTTAAACGACCTTTCAGCTCCTGCTCTATCCTTTCTTTTTACGCTGTGTGCCCTCCTATACAGTAACACTGCTGCTCCAATCTATGCCTCAGTGAGAGAACTTTGAGTTATAAGCATGGGTGCGGCTAGTCCTACTGGTCCCAGGTGTTTGATAGTCGATTCAACATATCTGCTTTGAATTACTCATAGTGTACACAATATTAAATAGCCTAAATATATGTTCTCGGTAGTTTTCAGTATAGTGCTCCTTTTTACGGAACATCACTGGTTCTCTGTCTGCGTTCAGAATGTTCTGTGTGTTTTGAGGCTCTATACGGTGTCTCCTATGTGCACCATTGTCCATTTAAGTTATTTTCAGTATGCTCTAGCTAAGCTCAGACATGGACTGTATGTCTCACATGACTTCGAACTAGGTGTATAGCTCTAGCACGTAGCATCAGAGCATGCCATCTCAGTGCGTTCGAGTGAGTGTGATAATAACATTTGTGAAACAAGCATGTGTCTCATTATGTGTATTCTTCGAAGCGAGAGCTGAGAGCTCCTTTGAAATAGCGACTCAGATGTGCGCGTGCGGGGATCGCGCCGAGGGCATTAGAATCAAATACCAAAGGATAGGCTGGAGTGCTCTAAGGTATGCGCGATGCTGTGTGTGCTCTTGTGGTGCTGAGAGTATGGCTAGTCTTATACTATAATTACCCAGTCTCTCTCATTCCTTGAGCTTTTTTCAGTTCTATAGAGTTAACTCCACAATGGCCACAAATATACCTTTATGACAGACGCAAAACTGTATAAAGAAAAACCGCGTATTTTTTGTGTCCCACATGTAGGATGTCAGGCACAATTGAAAAAGTCAGGTCTCCTATGCTGATAGGGGATGAGCAATAATGTATTCTTATCTCACCTCATAACGTTGCTATACAACATATTTAATTCGTATTGTCCTCTTTTCCTACCTTTATATATGGTTTGGCTCTTCAGTGGAAATCCTTTATTGAGGAATTAGCAGGGTGACATTTGGTCAGGTGATGGGTGTGAAAAATGATGACGTGAACTCAAATATGATTCTATGCCATACTATAGGCGATTCCTCTTGTTCAGTTCACACATGAGCCTTGTACATTAAATAGGTGAATTATTGTCTATATATGTTATGATTCGAGTAGTGACGAAAAATGAATTTGCACATGTGTATTTATTCGTGTGACTACGATTATGTGTTATGTGTTCATAATAGTTTTGATTTAACGGTTATTCCTAAATGTTTAAAATTAGGAAATTATGCTATGTTAGTGATCTTTTTTTTCCTAAAGAAAGGGACTTGCAGTGAGTTATAGCAGCCATGGACACGCAAATCTTTCAGAGAAAGAGAATTTATTTGCTCTCGATTTTCGTGTTAGTGAGAATTAATCTAATCTTTCCTATTGCCTCATTACTCAAGTGTTGATTTATTTGTAGACACATATCTACCTCGACACAAGAGAGGGATACTCTCGAGTCTATGCCGTGTAGTCTAAAGGGGGCATCTATATACACCATAATTACGATTGTGATTCGCTGTGGAGATAGTATCCTAGGACACGTCGTTCCTGTGTAATTTGATGTCGACACTTGTAATGCGAGTGAGCATGTAGGCTCGAGGAATGTTACAAGTTGCTCATGCAACGACCAGAGTTATTGTTGCGTTTTACAGTTAGAGGATTTAAGTTCTCTCTACCCCTCGTATAACGTGTGATGCTTCATTTTCAGGCTTATGCTGCCCGGAAATCATTGGTGTTTACTGGTAAGCGAAATATACTCAGTTTAACTGGATGTCACCAAGAGACTGTCCACGATAGTGACTCTATAATTGTTTCTCAGGTCAACATTGTATTCACACACCCCTCACGCACCACCACCTCTCTCCACCCTTCTGCCTCCTCGCTCCCCTCGCCCGCGCCCTTGTGTAATTGTGTCCCTATATCCCAGTGGGGTACCCAATAAGTACCTCACTAACAATAATAAAGAGATCAGGTAAAAATCAATCTCTCACTCTTATCCACAAAAATTTTGCTCTTGACTCTAATTATGTTTTTCATAGTTACTTATTCCTTAAGACGCATTTATTCAATAGGTAATATCAATAAATCCTTGTCTTATAGAATTTTTTAAAAAAACTATATTAGTGATCGGAGCACCTCTCTGGTCACGCGCCATAGTCGGAGCCCCGTCAAATTAGCTCACCTCTGGTCGCTCTGGCTCTCGAGTTCTCTCTTGTACGTCTGCCGCCCTTGGCTCCTTGCCCTGTGGCCAAGTTTTCTACCCCAACTATATAATTTACAAACGAGAACCACGCGTGACCACTCCCTTGGACCCTACAGGTAGGACCGGCACTCTCGGCTCATCTCTCACGGCTGATGCGACTTTGTCACTACTCGTTGAGGCTGCCCGTCATCCGTTGTTACGTCGACTCCTACCTGCGGTATGGTGAATCCATCGCTCTCTTTCTGTTACACACTTAGTGTGTAAGTGTGCTCTCCGCTTGTGTGCAATTCTCTTCTGGAGTTGTAGTGTATAACGCTTTCAGGATATCTCCACATAGCGCGAAACAAAAACTTTGGTAAAGAAAAGAATTGATTGTGCAAATATTGTCTTTAATGGGAATAAGAAGTAAAGCTATTTTGAAAATTTTCATAGCAAAAACTAATAGAAAAGGAGGAAGTTATGTAATTACTGTAATTCCTATTGTAATTTCCACACTGGAATTTAAAAGTAGCCATGTTTATTGCGTTCCACATTGTGGCAAAACAGATGACTGAATGGTTGAAAAATGAGGGTTCATAGGTATTGCGCTTCTACTACCTCTCACTCGTGAGCTGTGTCAAGTGTGGCTGAGGCCCGACGTGGCTATTCTCTACAATTTGTGATAGCCCCTATAATATTTAGTGATTCAGCCCTGGACTGAGAGAGTATAGAGTTTGGCGTGATATATACAGACATTAACCAGCGAGGCGAGATAGAGGCCCATCATTGATACTTTTGGATTGCCATATCATGGAAGAACTTGCTCATATAGCAGCCAGGTCACTTGAAGCATGTATGGATACTCTATGAGGCTCGCCCTTCTCGCGAGCTCTCCCTAGTTGAGTGGGTAGCACCCTTGGCGTTACTTCTCTTCTCTTATGGCTGTGAGATTCTTCTCTCTCTATTAGTGGTTGCTTTTATGCATGTGACGATTGTGAACTCTCTCTCACAGTTAAACTGGTGCCGTTGCTTGTGAGATATAATTCTCATATATTGTTCACCTCTCGATTTAAATATAAAGTGGATGGAGATGATACACTCTGAGTACTCATTTACCTCAGCGCACACTTAATGTAAAGGTCCACAATATAGAAAAATACAAGCGACCCTCCATGATGTCGGTGGTGAAAATGAGACTAGAGAATTCATAGAGAGAGCCAAGCAATCTTAGAAGAGATACAACCAATGAACACTTATAATTGTTAAGCTAGCGTTCAGATTTACCCCTGGTGGTCATTAGGAGAGAAGAAGGCTCAAAATTCTATCATAGAGTGTGATAAACATGAAATTTGATTTTTCCACAACTATTGCGTGTGCTGAGGAAAAAAGATATAAGTTAATATCTATAGGAGACAAGATAATTTTCTCTCTTCCATTTCTCACCCATACACAAATTGTGTCATTAGAACAATATACAGTGTAATCACACAGGTTCCATAGTCATTCATATGCTCTCTATCTGCCTTCTTCTGTCTATTATCTATCTATCTATCTATCTATCTATCTATCTATCATCTATCTATCTGATCTACCTTATCTATCATCTTCGATATCTATTTTAATAATTATGAAATATTTTCTATGCATTGATTTTTGTTTATTTGTAAATTATGACGCATTTATTGAGAGCTGGAAACAAATACCATCCATCTATTGATATTAGCAAAGTATGGGTTTAGGAGCAAAAGACATGGCAACTGTGATTTCCTTCATTGCTAGACATATGCTGGCTTGTTTGGCTTGACTTTAACTGAAACCCCGCAAAGCTGGAAAAATGGACTGGTGGCCATCACTCTGATATTCCTTAAAAAGCCCTTTTTTCATTTTTAATTTTTTTCATCTATGGCTGGTTGTAAATGCCTTCATTTAGCTATGTGCTGGCAAATATTGGAGGTAGACAAAATAACATATACTGCATTATTTTAGTTACTTGATAGTTTTCTTTATGAAATTTTGTGATAGTATCTCCTGCCTAAAACTGCCTCAGAACTTAAACCAAGCAGGTCAGCTAACTGAGCAACAACTTACTGCATAGGTGCACTCATGTTTGTACAGTGGAAGTGGCTTTTTGTTCTTCTGCATGTGTATGAAATACTACAAATTGAAAGGCTGCTTACAGAGGGGGAAAAAAAAGGGGGGGAGGGGGGCCCCTTTTGTTTTGTGTAGCCTGGACTTTGGAAGGTAGTAACTGTGTAGATCAATAACCCAGCAAACTGCCCTTAACTTAATTTTTGTTGACTTACGCTTTCATGACTTTGGCTTGGCTTCTTTAGGAGGTTCAATTTCATTTAGAAACAGCACAGAATGGGACTCAGTGTGGCTCAGTGGAGCCAGTGCTGTCACAGGACAGATTGGAGCTGGGACAAATGGCACATTGATTTTAGATCTCAACCAAAAAGCCACCTGAGCTCCTCATGACAGCAAACCCCACGGACTGGTCATTGTTACTCCATTAAAATTAACTCATCACAGAAGCTTTTAACTGGGATTGCTCTGACATATGAGCTTGTTCAGTTGCTGTCATGGAGGAAGGGAGTTTGAAGACAAAGAGGTTTTGGCAAGCGAGATCCATGCACAACAAACTGTTTGTTATTTTAGCAAATGAAGTATCTCAGTGATGTAAAACCTCACCTCCATACTTCCAGTTTTATTCCTCCATTTACTCCCAAATTCTGCGTCTTCATCCTTGTCAGTAGGAAAACATGACATGGAAGTGTAGATCCTCCTTTTCTTCTTGAGCTGGGCAGCTTGGTTAAAACTCGGCACCTTCTGCCCACAAACAGGAACAGGGACAAACTTGGAATTTTGTCATAAACCACTATTTTGGAAAGTATGCCCTGTGATTTTGTTTTTGCCCAGAAGTAGACTGAGATTCAACCGGAGTATTTACAAGCATAAAATGAATGGATTTATTTCGTACGTTGCAAAGAATCTTTCATATTTTACAACTTTTCTTGCTGCACAAAGAGCCTGTCGCTTGCAGAACTCTTGCCTCCATGCAACTTCTCCAGTGTTCTTGCAGAGAAGCTTTTGGCAAGCACTCGGATAATTTGCCATGGTTCACGTTGTGGTTTATGGATCCCACAGGACAGGGAAAATGTATTTGCAGTGTGCACTGGCTTTTATTCCAAAGCAATTGTCATTTGCTGTGCGGCACTGGCTTTATTCCCAACACCTGTGTCATTTATTCTTTACTGAAATCCTTGTGAGAAAGGTTTTCTTTGCCACCGAGATTTTTAGTTTGGCTATTTTTTATCTCAAACAGCCAAGATAGTTTTCCATCTCACTGGTTTCTTGATGCTGGTTTTTCCTTTCCAGTCTTGTTGTTGGGCCACGAAGCATGCTGCTTAGATTCTGCAGGACCCATACATGTTGTACCAAGCTGAAAGTGTCTCCGCCTTGCTCACACAGCAGCCCAGTTATTGCCACAGGTGGGCATAAGAGCAGCTCCAGAAGCTTCCAAGGGATCTAAAAAGATGAATTTCTGTCCCCAGGAAGGCAGGGCTGCGTTCTGAAGTGAAGCGTCTGACCCTGCACCCACCTTTTGCATTTAGCCAGCAATGCTGTCTTGTCCCACACGTTGTGGAAAGGCACATAACATGTTGGACACTCTTTAATTCAGCCCTGACTTAATCAATCTTATAAAAGCTCTTTAAAAAAATACAGCCTGGCAAAAAATTACTTTGTATTTTTTAGTTTGGCTTGGTTTTGTTGTTGTTTTTTTTTCCCTTGGTTCTTTTGCTTTTGATGCTCAGAACATAATGGAGAAGGGGGCAGATTTTCTGTTCAACTTGCCTGTCAGTGTGCAGGGCATATAAAAGCATTCAGTTTTTCACCAGCTGGTAGGAGGCTCTAAAAGCAATTGTGATGTCCCTTAATCAGGGGGTGGGGCACTTCGCTGAACAGCCCGGATTGTCCCCACCAATGCTTTCCCCTCTTGTACCCACAGTGCTGTGTAGGTCCAGAGCCTTGTACCTCGCGCCTGATGGTGCAAAGGATCCCCCCAGCATCCCTCAGTTTTGTCAAGAAATATAAGGCTTTGTGCTCATTTAATATGAGAAGCTTTGTTTGGCGTGGGCCTGCAGCTAATGTTCTTTTGTTTGCCTGGGACCCCAGTCAGTGCTCCAGTCTAAATGACTGACCAGCCCGAGGGTGCCCTTAAGACTTGATTTGATTCAAAGGGACTTTGAGCCTCTGTTGACTGCAAATTCTCCAGGAAAAACAAGTACAGGCAACTTTGGATAAATGCTTGTGACAAAAAGCAGAGTGGCGCAAGAAGTTGCACCTGTGAGGCCACCTCACTGCCTCCTCCCCCCACCCTTTTTATTTCTTTAATTGTTTATATTCTGAGTGCCAGGCTCTTGCATGAAATGGGCCCTCAGCAAGGCAGCTGCTGGCGCCTCCTGGCTGTGTCCCTTTGTGCTCCCAGTGCTTTCTGGCTTTCTGGTTTGGCTGGGAAACTTGTTCCATCTTTTGCCTCTGTTGTTCCTTGTTCCTGTCATTCCAATTGCACAGCCCCTTCCCAAAACTGCTTTGGCATTTAAAATACTGTAATTATTTTATTGGGCATAACTTACATCTTGCACTGCATGACATAAAATTGTTGTTAATCAGACTCTGGTCCCGATCATGAGTTTTCTGGAACACATTTCCAAAGCCTTCCAGGCTTGTTTAGCCCCAACGGAAGTTGTTTCTGTCATTACATTTCCCAAAATTGGCAGTTTTTGCAAAGACAGCCCTTTACAAAGGACTTGTTGTGGCATTAACATCCGAAAGGGCTGCTTTCAAAAGACAGACAAAAAAACCCCATGGAACAAAACAGCTAAAACCTACTGAAATAAAAAACAGCGGCAGGAGACTTTTCTCCTTTTAATGCCTTTATTAAAAGTGATCCAGTGCTCAGAATAGGAAGTTCGACGTGTCTGCAGTCTCGTCTTCTTTTCCCGGTGTGGCGCAGAGGAGGAGAAATTACGCCAGCTTGTCCACGAGGGCAGAGCTTGGGGGTCCAATCCTCCAACGGAGTGTACTGCGGCGAGACCCCGGTGTTCCTGAGGTCTCTCTGGCTTCCCAGCTCCAGCGTCACCATTTCCAAGACGGGGGGGGGGGGGGGGGGGGGGAAAAAAAAACTTTTTTCTGCAGTCAGGCCGAGCGGGCACCAAGATCTTCCCAACATTTCTCTGCAGGTCCAGCACTCCGCTCCTCACGTCCAGGAATCAACTCTAAATTCTTAATTTTTATATTTGGCCTCGTTTGTTTTAGGGGGTTTTTATAAGTCAATACGCCCAGGGTGCAATGGATTCTCAAAATCTGCATATGTGTAATGCCCCTCCCTCCCTCCCCTGACAGGGAGAAGTGCAGTTTCCTTAGGCAGGGTTTTTTTACCAATACAAAAGGATGGGCTCCAGCCCTGGCTAGGTTTGTAAAGCAATACAAAAAAGTAACCATAACAAAACAGGGTGGCAGTCTGCAGCAGACCCAAAACTAGTCTGACTTGTTTTTTGTAAACTATTTTTTTTCTTCCCTATACAGAAATAGAATTTTAACAAAAATTCTTGTTTCATAAACAGACCCTCCTCTTTTCTTTGATCGAGCCTTTTAAATTTAAGCACGCATCAACTTGCAATATATTGTCTTAGAATATTGTAATTTCTTGAGTAAGACATCCTTGCGATATAATCATATGGTTACTTAACTTGGTTACTTCGTTGGGGGGCGTGTGCAGAGTTGGTTCTTGGCACAGGCTTAATATCCACTACTTGTTATTAAGCGCTAAGGATATAACATAAATGACATTAACTATGGTAACAGATATATCTCGAACACTCTTATTCGAATATTCTGCTACGATGCTGTGTATCCAGCCAAGAGATGAATATGCACTTCTTCTTCTCTCTT
>NDFG01001111.1:2977-14318 GCA_002167245.1 Sporophila hypoxantha | reverse complement strand
ACCTTGAGTGCTGTGTCCAGTTCTGGCCCCTCAGTTTGGGAAGGATGTTGAGACGCTGAGCACATCCAGAGGAGGCACGAGGCTGGTGAGGGGCTTGGAAAACAACCCTGTGAGGAACGAACTGAGGCTGCTGGGGGTATTTAGCCTGGAGAAAAGGAGGCTCAGAGGTGAGCTTCTTCTACAACTCCCTAAAGATGGAGCCCCCCAGGACCACCCCACCATAGTCAGGTGGGTTGGTTCTTTCTTCAGGCAGCAACTGGCAGAATAAGAGGACACAATCTCAAGCCATGCCAAGGGAAATATAGGTTGGTATTAGGAAAAAGTTTTCCACGGAAAGAGTGATAAGGTTCCGGAACAGCCTGTCCAGGGAGGTGGTGGAGTCACCATCCCTGGATGTGTTAAAAAAAAGGCTGGATGTGACACTGGGTGCAATGGTTTAGTTGAGGTGTTGGGACATGGTTGGACTCAATGATCTTCAAGGTCTATTCAAACTTGGTCATTCGGTGAATTCTGTGAATTCTGTAAATTCAGAACATCCCAGGGACACAGCCTGACCAGTAATGGTCATCAGGCAAAACAAAGGCTTTACTGAGCAATGGCCATTTCATGAAAGCAAAACATTTACCATCAGGGCAGTCCATTGGTACAGAGGGAGGCACACTCTGGGGTACATCTGAGGCCATGAGGTCACAGTCAGGCTCGCGGGTCACAGCAGGCTGAGGTCACAGCAGGCTCTGAGGTCACAGAGGTGCCAGAGCCGGTGGTTGCAGAGCAGCACAAGGAGCCAGCAGTCAGTCCTTGAGCACAACTGTTGCGGCAGCAGCGGCGGTGGCAGCAGTGGTGCTGACATTGGCACAGCGGTGTCAGGACAGCAGTGGCAGCAAGAGCTGCGGGACTGGCAGAGGGCAAGGCACCATGGCCTTGCTTCTGCGCCTCTTCCTCCTGCTCCTCCTGGCCGTGGCCCTGCTGCCAGGGCTGCCCAGGCTGCTCCGCTGCCAGCGCGGGGAGCAGGTGAGCGGCAGCTGGCTGCCCTTTCCCGGGACAGCGCTCCCTGCTCCCTGGGAAGCACTGGGGATGGCTTTCCCCGGCCTTTTTAGGAGGGTTTCCTCTGGGGGAGGGAGAGAGCTCCCTTGGGCCCTGGGGCTGGCCCTGTTTCCTCTCCAGGGATATGTCACAGGGCCAGCAAAGAGGGTGGAGAGTGGCAGGAGCCAGCCCAGAGCTCCCCAGCCCCTGTGCAGTTTGGCTTGTCCACTTCACACACTGGCCTCCCATAGCCTTACCCAACCCCCTTGCAGTGCCCATTTCCCAGAGGCAGAGAGATCCCAGAACACCATGGAAATGGTTCTGATCTCTGCTTCCTCCAGACTGGAATCGCAAATTGCATTATTTAGATGCCCTGTGGGATGAGAGCTTGAAAATGTTGGAGGATGCTGGAGTGTAAGTTCTCGTGTGCCTTTCTGAAAAGAATAATCCGTGTCCATGTGGCAAGAGCTCACTGATGAGCCATTTCCCTTACATAATCTCACGGTAAGGAACTGGAATTCTCTCCGGCTCTATTTGGAGCCCTGAGGATCCACAGGATCGCTGTCAGTGGGAGGAAGGAGCATTTAGCTGTCCATCTTCCTCCCATGTGCAATGCACTGTGTCCTTCGTGTGCTCTGTGCAGCCACCAGAGAAGAGCAGAGAGGGAAGGGGCGCGGGCCCAGGGCTGTGCCCCGGGGCTGAGCCTTGCCTGCAGCCTGAGGATCTCCTGCAGTGCCATGGGAGCTGTTCTGTCCTGCCTTTCTTTGCAGCTGAGCCTGTTGGTGAAGGTGATCTGGCTTCCCAAACCACATCCAGGATTGAGCCTCCTGGAGATGGTGAGGTAGGTCAAGGCCTTTGCCCTGGAGAGCTGCCAGCTCAGAGCCCAAGCTCGGCCAGGGGGCATCGCTGCAGGTGCCAGGACAGAGCCATGCACGTGTGTGCCCTCGCCCTGCCGATCCCTCACACGCTCCTTGGGCTCAGTGGTGCCTGTGGAGCTGAGCAGAGATGGCAGAAGCTTCTGTGGCTGTTGAGTTACAGGGGTGTCTGCAGGGAGGACTTCTTCTGTCCCTGTCTGATTCCTATTCCTACACAGCAGCCTGACTCCCATCACAGGGGTGAGTAGTGTGTCCCTGCTGACCCCACAGGCTGAGCCCTGCTTTTCTGGCATGCATTCATGGGAAATTGAAGTGTTTTGCTGAAAGGTTCTCTGACAGGTAAGAACAAAGCTACAGACACAGAAATCCCCATGAGCCATCCAAAGCACATGGGGCAAATGCTGAAGGAACATGCAGCAGGCAGGACAAGTTGGGTGCATTCCCTCAGCCTTGTCCTGGGGCTCAGCAGCCGGGGGCTTTGGCTGCACATCTGGACACGCCGTGCCAGCACAGCGGGAAGGGATCCATGGCAGCCTTCTGCCCCGCTGCTGCTTCCACGCCCTGCAGGGCTGTTTCCCAGCCTGGCCTGGCTGCAGCTTCTCCCCAGCCTCTGCAGGAAGGCATTGGGCATCAGCTGACAGGCAGCCCAAACTGCACCATGGGCATGAGATGCCCTGCAATTTCCCATCTTCAGGCAATCTACAGGGCAGCTGTTTGGAGAACAGAGGACCCTGGCCAACTCAAAATGTTGATAGGATCTCCTGATTCTGTAACCATGTCTGTGACAAGCATTGGCTCATGCAGATGCACCTTCCAATGGGGAACAGCCCCACCTGATCCAGCTGTGACCTCATCCTTTCTCCAGAAGCAGATGGAGAGGCTGGGCAGAAGGAAGCATTTCCCAGAAGGAAGCAGGGGCGCATTGGCAGCTTCTGCTGCAGGAAGGGAGGCAATTCCAGGCACAGTCACAGGAGGTAATTGCTGTGCCTCTGGGCCTGAGCCCTGCTGAGGCTTGAGCTGCCCTCTCTGCTGCTTGGCACTGCGGGCACAGCCCGGACAAGACGGGCACAGCCAGAGGAATTATCCAAGCAGGCTCAGGGCACTCGGTACTGAGCTGTACCTGCTGGGGTCCCTCCGTGGGAGACGCGTCCCGAAACCTGGGAGCAGCTGCACGGTGTGCCCATGGTGGGGAAAGGGCAGAGGGGGAGAGCAAGGCTCCAGTGGTCCTGAGAGGGCTTGGCCAATGTGCCCTTGGGATGGGGGAGGCGTCCCAGGGGAAAGAGGGATGGAGAGATAGAAGAGGTAGGAAGGGAGGGAGAAAGGGCAGGAGGGTCAGAGGGACAGGGGGATAGCTGTGGCTCTGCCTGCTGCAGTTTTCCCCAGCGCTATAGCAAGAGTTGGAGCTGTGGGAGTGAGAGCCCCCAGGGCCCTGGCTGCTTCAGCTCCCCACCAGGGATTTTGCACCAGGGCATGGAAAGAGAGTGGAGAGTGACCAGGAGCCTGTCCAGAGCTCCCCAGGCCCCTGTGCAGCTTTGGCCATGTCCATTGACATCTGGCTCCCACGGCCCTATCTGATCAGCTTGCAGCGCTATTTCCAGAGGCAGAAGGGGATCCCAGCACACCCTGAAAAATGTTCTCATCTGTGCTCCATTCTAAGATGAGGTTTGTTGGAAAAGTTTCTCCATTAGATTGGTTGAATAAAGTTTGAAGCCTTTGGAGCCTCCTGCAGGTATGTTCTCAGTGTCCCACATGGAATAATTGTTGACAACCTGGCAGGAACCTGTGTAACAGAAGCTCCTGTGGCTGTTGTGTTACAGATGTGTCTGCTGGGAGGCCTTTTCCTGTTCCTTTGCGGATTTCCTACACAGAAGCCCAGCTCCCATCGCAGGGGTGAGATAGTGTGTCCCTGCTGACCCCACAGGCTGAGCCCTGCTTTTGTGAGATCCATTCATGGGATATGGAACTACTTTCTGTTAAGGTCCTCTGAGAGGGAATAACAAAGCCCCAGGACACAAGAAACCCCATGAGCCAAACAACATCCTGAAACAAATGGTGATGAACTGCTCCAAGGGAATGGTGAGAGCATCTTCCCTCAGCCTTGTCCTGGGGCTCAGCAGCCGGGGGCTTGGCTGCACATCTGGACACCGCCGTGCCTGGCACACGGGAAGGGATCCATGGCAGCTGGCTGCCCACTGCTGCTTCCACACCCTGCAGGGCTGTTTCCAGCCTGGCCTGGCTGCAGCTTCTCCCCAGCCTCTGCAGGAAGGCATTTGGCATCAGCTGACAGGCAGCCCAAACTGCACCACGGGGGCATGCGACCCTGTGGATCCCCTGCAATTTCCTGGCTTCCAAGCAATCTGAAGGGGCAGCTGTATGAAGAAGGGGGGGCCCTGACCTACTGAAAAATTTTATATGATTTCCTGATCCTATCAATGTGATTCATAAGCATTGCCCCTGAAGATGCCCCTCCAATCTGTGTAATGGTTCCTGAAGATGCAGCTGTACAATTTTCCTTCTCCCCAGGGAAAGACCAAAAAGGTGTGCAGAAGGAAGCATTTCCCGGAGGAAGCAGGGGCTCATTGGCAGCCTCTGCTGCAGGAAGGAGGCGATGCCAGGCCCAGTCACAGGAGTAATTGCTGTGCCTCTGGGCCTGAGCCCTCCTGAGGCTTGAGCTGCCCTCTCGCTGCTTGGCACTGCGGGCACAGCCCGGACAAGACGGGCACAGCCCAGAGGAATTATCCCAAGCAGGCTCAGGGCACTCGGGTACTGAGCTGCCCTGCTGGGGTCCCTCCGTGGGAGACACGTCCGAAACCTGGGGCGGCTGCACGGGGTGCCCATGGTGGGGAAAGGCAGAAGGGGGAGAGCAAGGATGCAGTGGGTCCTGAGAGGGCCTGGCATGTGCCCTAGGGTTGGGAAGGTGTCCAACAGAGGGAGGGAGAGAGGGGGACAGGAGGGAAGGAAGTAGGAATAGTTCTGGCACTACATGCTGCCAGTTTTCCCCAAGGCTTTTAGGGAAGTTTCCCTCTGTGGCAGGGAGAAAGTCCCAGGGCCACTGGGCTACTCCAGCTGCCCCTCCGAGATGTTGCACAGGGCCTGCAAGGATTGTGGAAGCATGACCAGGAGCCAGCCCAGAGCTCCCCAGGCCCCTGTGCAGCTTTGGTCATCTCCATTGACATCTGGCTCCCACAGCCTTAACCCGAACCCCTTGCAGTACCCGAGTTCCAAACCCAAAAGGAGATCCAGCACTCACGGAAACAGTTCTGTTTTCTGCTCCTTTCTAGACTGGGATTGTGACATGGATTCCCTGCTTCTCCTCTGCAGACAGTTTGAAGAGCTTGCACATGCTGAAGCCAAGTTCTAAAAAGTCCCTTTTAATTAGAGGATGATACGTGTCAGTGAGGCAAAAGCTCATGCATGTCCCACTTTCATTAACAGTAGAAGGGTTTGTTGAATTCTAGAAGCCTTGCCCTGCTCCCTTCTTGAGCCTGAGGGATCCCACAGGATTGCTGTCAGTGGGAGGAAGGAGCATTTATCTGTCCATCTCCCTCCCAGTTGCAATGGCAGTGTGTCTTCCTGTGTGCTCTGTGCAGCCACAGAGAAGAGCAGAGGAGGGAAGGGGCCGGGCCCAGGGCTGTGCCCGGGGCTGAGCCTTCTCAGCTCCTTTGGTGGCCCAGGCAGCCTGAGCTGCTCCTGCTGCCACTGCCAAGCCCTGGCCCTGCCTGGGGCTGGGTGCTCAGAGCTGAGGCAGCTCCAGGGAGTCCCTTTCTGCCTCAACTGCCCTGCAAGGGCTCCTTCCATCCAGTGTGGGGCCACTGCAGGCACGAGATCCCCTGGCCCTGCTCCTGAGTGGAAGGCAGAGCTGAGGGAGTGCCTTGGAGGGCACCAATCACCCAGGTGCACTCACTGCCACTCAGGCCTGAAGGAGAATCGTCAGCAGTGCCATTGGAGCTGTTCTGTCCTGCCCTTTCTTTGCAGCTGAGCCTGTTAGTGAAGGTGATTCTGGCTTCCCAACCCACGTTCAGGATTGAGGCCTCTGGGACAAGGTGAGGGTAGTCAAGGCCTTTCCCCTGGAGAGCTGCCAGCTCAGAGCCCAAAGCTCGGCCAGGGGGCATCGCTGCAGGTGCCAGGGACAGAGCCATGCAACGTGTGTGCCCTCGCCCTGCCGCGATCCCCTCACCGCTCCTGGGCTCCAGTGGTGCCCGTGCAGTGAGCAGAGGATGGCAGAAGCTTCTGTGGCTGTTGAGTTACAGGGGTGTCTGCAAGGGAGGACTTTCCCAGGTCCTTTGGTGGATTGTTGCACACAAGCCCAGTCCCATCACAGGGGTGAGTAGTGTGTCCCTGCTGACCCCACAGGCTGAGCCCTGCTTTTGTGGCAATCCATTTCCGGGAAATGGAACCATGTTGCTCTTAGGTCCTCCAACTGGAAAGAACAAAGCTGCAGGACACAAGAGGCAATGCGAAGGAATTGCTTGCTGGCATACAAGGTGGGTGCATTTCCTCAGCCTTGTCTGGGCTCAGCAGGCCGGGGGTTTGGCTGCACATCTGACACGCCGTGCCCAGCACAGCAGGAAGGGATCCATGGCAGCCTGGCTGCCCTGCTGCTGCTTCCACGCCCTGCAGGGCTGTTTCCCATCCTGGCCTGGCTGCAGCTTCTCCCCAGCCTCTGCAGGAAGGCATTGGGCATCAGCTGACAGGTAGCGCAAACTGCAGCAAGGGCCTGAGATCCCCTGTGATTTTCCTGGTCTTGAGGAGTATCAGGAGGGATGGTGGTTTGGACAAGAGAGAACCCTGTCACAACCCTAGTAGCCCAGGCCTTATCCTGATCGTTATCCATGTTGTGGACAAGTATTGCCTCCTGAAGAGGCCACCTCCTGGATGTGCAATGATTCCATCTGATCCAGCTCTGCCTCTTCCTTTCTCAAGGGATGGACAGAGAGGCTCTCTGGAAGGCTGCATTTCCTGAAGGAAGTGAGGCAATCCCAGGCATGGGCTCAGCCACAGGAGGTAATTGCTGTGCTGGGCTCAACCTTCAGTGAGGCTATGTGGCAGAAGCTCTTCCCCCAGGGCCTGACCTGTGTGAGAGGTTCTGACTTTTCCTTGACCTGTCTGAGCTGCCCCAGAAGAAAGAGGCAAGAAGGGATAGTTGTGGCACTGCCTGCTGCAGATTACCCCAGGGATTTAGGCAGGGTTTCCTCTGTGGGTGTGAGAGAATAACCATGGGCCCCAGGCAGGTCCAGCCACCTCTCCAGGGATGTGTCCCAGGGCCTGCGGAGAGGGTGGAGAGTGGCCAGGAGCCAGCCCAGAGCTCCCCAGGCCCCTGTGCAGCTTTGGCCTTGTACATTTACATTTGGCCCTCACGGCTTTACCCAAGCCCCTTGCAGAGCCCATTTCCCTAAGGCAGAGGGAGAACCCAGCAGGCCATGGAAATGGTTCTGATCTCTGCTTTCCTCTAGACTGGGACCGTGACATGGTTCATCTGGGAGCCCTGGCACATGACAGTTTGAAGACATTGGGAAATGCTGGAGGCAAGTTCTCAATGTACCTTTCCTGACAGAACTTGCAGAGACCAGGTGGCAAGAGCTCATACATGTGCCCTTTCCCTTAAGACCATCTCAAGGTTGATGGATTCAGGGAAATTTGCCCTGTTCCCTTCTGAGCCCTGAGTGATCCCACAGGATCGCTGTCAGTGGGAGGAAGGAGCATTTAGCTGTCCATCTTCCTCCCATGTGCAATGCCACTGTGTCCTTCCGTGTGCTCTGTGCAGCCACAGAGAAGAGCAGAGAGGGAAGGGGCCGGGCCCAGGGCTGTGCCCCGGGGCTGAGCCTTGCCTGCAGCCTGAGGATCTCCTACAGTGCCATGGGAGCTGTTCTGTCCTGCCTTTCTTTGCAGCTGAACTTGTTGCTCAAGGTGATCTGGCTTCCCAAACTACATCCAGGACTGAGTCTCTGGGAGATGGTGAGGGTAGGTCAAGGCCTTTGCCCTGGGTGAGCTGCCAGCTTAGAGCCCAAAGCTCGGCCAGGGGGGCATCGCTGCAGGTGCCAGGACAGAGCCATGCACGTGTGTGCCCTCGCCCTGCGCGATCCCCTCGCAACTTCTGCTCAGCACTGGCAGCATTTGGAGGAGGGTGGACCCTGGCCCAGCCTTGAAAGCCCAGATTTTTTCCTGATCCTTATCCATTACTTTGAAAAGCATTGCCACCTGAAGATGCCACGTCCATGAATAGTGGATGGTTCTATCTCATTCAGCTGTGCCTCTTCCTTTCTCCAGCGATGGACCAACAGTCTGCGTAGGAGGAGGCCCACCCCGAAGGAAGCAGAGGCCCATTGCCAGTCCCTGCTGCAGCAAAGGAGGAGATGCGATACACTGGCACAGGCAAAGAAGGTAATTGCTGTGCCAGTCTCAGCAGGGCTCAGCCCTCGGCGGGGCTGTGTGGCAGCCGCTCTTCCTCAGGGCCTGCCCTTGCACGGCCCGGCAGCAGCCATAGCTGGAGGCGCCTCTGGAGCTCGTTCACAGCACCGGGGAAAGGGGACTGGTGCACCAACGTCCCTCCCGCTGCAGCTGCTCCACGGCTGGCCCTGAGTGCCCAGAGGCCCAAGGCACAGGAGCAGCCCCGAGCGGGAGCCCTGCCGCGAGCCCAGGCCCAGAGCCAGGCCTTGGCTCCCGACTGGGCAGGGGCTGCACTGGGTCCTGACAGGGCCTGACWCTGTGCCCTGGGGCTGGGGGAGCTGTCACGGGGCAGGGAGGGCCAGGGCTGGCAGTGGCTGCTCAGGGATGGGTTTGGCCCYTGTCCCTGCAAGCAGCGCCAGCCCAAGCAGCTGCGCTGCCCCCGGGCTCTCCTCCCGGCCTGCTGGGCTCTGTTGGGTGGCACAGCCTGTGCCAAGGGCGCAAGGTGCCTGCAGCCCAGGCTCTGGGAGAAGGAGACGTCTCCTGCCCGCACTCACCGTGCTGCCAGCTCAAGCAGTGCAGCACAGCACAGCTCACTCCCCATTGCTCCCCAGGTGCAGCCAGCGCACACCACAGAAGGGCCTCGAAACAGTGTTCGGTAAAAGGGAATTCGCTGGTTTGCGTAGCATGAATGCCGATTGGGCTGGTGGGGGCTTGTCTTCAGGTTGTGCGACTTGGAATCTGGTATTCCCCTGGGTGAGAAAACAGTGAGATGTTTTTGCTTTCCTTCTCAAACAGCTTCCTTTTGTAAGTCTTCTTAGACCGCGAAACATTCAGAAGGCTGCAGTGGAGTTGTGCCCGTCCATGTTGCTGCAAAGAACTCTGCCTGAGGGTTCTGCTGCTGCCCAAATGCTTTCATTGCCTCTTAATTGCCGGCCTCTCCTGGGGGCCGCTGGGCTGCAGCCAGTTTGCTGGCCTCCACTGAGGCTACCTGGGCAAGAGCAGCCCGGGCACAGGCGAGCAAGCAAGGTGGGAGAGATAAGCAGGGACCGAGATTGCCCTGGAAAGGCAGAGGCACTCTGGGGCCCGCTCTGGCCAGGGAGGCCTGGCCCGAGCCGTCCCCTGCTCGCCAGGGCCTTGAGGGGCAGCTGTGCAGCTGGGCCGAGCTGTGCCAGCAGCTGCAGCCGTGCTGGGGAGCCTTGCCAGCTCTGGGCCCTGCTGTGCAGGAGGGTCCCTGTGTGCCACTGGCAGCTGGGGCCTCAGCCACCTCCTCTCTTCACAGGTGCTCCCGTGCAACTTCAGAAGAGGAGCCTAACAACTCAGGAAGGAAGAAGTTGACCGATGATCCCAGCTCTCTACTTCTGCCCCTATCTGCCTCGCCGTGGCTGCAGCACCATCACCAGGCCTTCCCAAAACCAGCCCCTCCAAAACAGATCCTCTGCCCCAGAGTCCCCTGGTCCTGTTCCCTGGCCAGGACTGAAGGTGGGCAGCCCCTGTCTGCCAGGGCAGGGCTTGCCCCACATTTTATTTTTCAATAAAGAAATAGCAGTTATCACAGCTCTGTCCAGGTGGCAGCAGCATCAAAGCCCACCCAGCACCAGCACAGGTTGAGCTCCATGGCCAGGAGCAGCCGTGGATGCCCAAGGTATGGGCAGGCAGGAGCCAGGCAGGGGCTGCTGTGACCAGCGGCGGGGTCCCGAGGGCTGGGGGAGCCCATGCTGAGTGTCCCTGGGCTGAGGGCACATTTCCTTCTGGGGGATCATCTGGGCCCAGACCTCCTCCAGTGGCAAGCCCAGGAAAAGAGGGAAGCCATCAAGAGCATCTCCAGGATCACAGCCTGACCAGCGATTCCAGCAGGGCAAAGCAAAGCTCCTCCAGAATTAACACACACTTGATAGAACCTAAATGATGGGTGGGCCATCACCAATCCAGGGTGCTGCACAGGGTCTGCTCCTCTGGACGAGGGCCAGAAGGGAAGGGAAGGGCTGTGTGGCCTTGGGGCTCGATGGGGCTGATTAACAGCCCCAGAGGGACAACAGCCCAGCTGCAGCCACACTTGATTTCCTAGTCAAAACACTCGGTGTAGCTTCCCTGGGCTTCCCTGTAAGGCACCTGGAGGCTTTGGAGGCCCCCATAAGGTGCACAAGGGGCTGGGGTCCCTTGCGGGACACACAGGGATATTTTAGGCTCCCTCTGAGGCATGGAGGGTGCTGGGGTCCACTTCGAGTCATGCAAGGAATTTGGAATTCTATGTGAGGCACGCAGGGGGTTTGGGATCTCTCCCAAGGTGTGCAGCGTGCTGGGGTCTCTGCTGAGGCACATGACGGGGTTTTGGGGTCTCATTTCAGATGTGGAGAGGGATGTGGGCCCTCGCCAAGCGTTCCCGCGTGCTTTGCGGCCCTCCTGCTGCATGCAAGTGGGGCTGGACTCTGTGCTGAGGCACACAGGGCTCGGGGCCCTCCCGCGCTCCCGGCCCGTCCGGCTCGGGGGCTGCCGCGGCCCAGGGCAGCTGCCGTGCCGGGACGCGCTGGCGACGAGCCCCAGGCGGAGCTGCCCCCCCGGCCCCTGGTCGCCTGCACGGCACGGCACGGGCGGCTCTGAGCGCCGGGCAGCGGCGCACAGCCCCGTCCCTGCCTCCGTTCGGGGGCCGGGCAACACACAACAGCCCCCCCCGCGGGCGAGCGGGGCACGGCACCGCTCAGCGCCCGAGGGATTGGAACCGATGCCAGCAGTTAGCCGGGAGCCCCCGGGCAGGGCCCTGGCACTGCCCGCCCGCCTCTCCTGTGGCCAGCTCCGGCGGCAGGGCTCACTCTGGGCGAGCTTCCGGCTCCTGCCACTCCATGAGAGCGCTGCAGGGCGGCTTCGCGCCAGGGACTGGGCTAAGACAGGGAGAGAATTCATAGAACTTGATTGGGCCTTTTACAGATTAACTGAGAATTTTAAAATCCCAGGCTAAATCGTGTGGTTTAAACGCGTGGGGATTCCTTGAAGACGCTTTGACTCCTGTTGGTTGCCGGGGCAGGCCGGGTCCCAGCCAGCGACCAACACCACTCTCTCTT